>JAODAC010000008.1:888841-991457 GCA_027575185.1 Mimaenictus wilsoni | reverse complement strand
AGGTAATTTACATCCAACAGGCCATAAATACACATCCCGATACTTTGCTAAACGACCACACGGACATTGCAATAAACCCCCCCACTCACCAAAAACATTGTACCTCTTAGTATTTAAGTTGCTTTTTGTAATTTCTGGCTTCAGTACCTGATGATGGCGAAAGTCGAAATGTACATTGTCCAAAATAAATTATATTTGTAGAACTGTGAAAAAAGTGATTTACTCATCAACAAATTTATTCAACATGTTCTATCAACAAGTGACAGAATACTCTTTCAAATAGAGTAAAAAAAATTTGCTAATAATGCTGTAAATGTGCGACTTTATGAAATTATTTCCCCGCGAGTTGTAAGTTCGCGGAGCAACACAGAAGAAATATACACCAAGGAGTACGGTACAGACGCGTAGCAATTTTGGTGTAGAAAGAACTTATTCGTAATAATGCTGGGCAAGAATTCATTTATTTCAGACATTTCAAGAAACGCCAAAGATGTTAACTTAAGTGGGCAGCGGCTAGTCGGCCGGACGCATGTGCAGCTTGGCAATAAGCGCTGCTAAAATAGAAAGGATTACATAAACTTTTAACAAGGCACTATGCGCAGTCGTGGCCGAGCGGTTAAGGCGTCTGACTAGAAATCAGATTCCCTCTGGGAGCGTAGGTTCGAATCCTACCGACTGCGAGGATTTCATTTTACTGATAGTCTACGACTACTTTAAATTCTATGGACTAAATATTATTCCTAGTTTTAATTAAAAGTAGAAAAAAAGCGTATTTCCTAACAATAACGTCTGTTTACTTCTGCTTCTCGGAGAATTCTTCATCTAGCAGCCTTCTATTAATAATTCCATGATAATATAAATTCTGGAGTAGCGATCGTTTCAGAACCGTAGAAGCCTATCTGAACCATGCTTAAGGTTATACAACTAGATATTGATCTGTTGCATCTGGAATTAATATGCAGTCAATGTAGACTTCTATTTCGGCATAGAATCTTGATTCTTTTGTGAATGAAACGTGAGCAGTCGGGGTCGAGCAGTTTGGACTATTCCGAGAGGAAATCTGATTATTCTCTCTGGGAGCGTAGGTTCGGAACCTAGCGACTGTGAAATTATCTATTTTAATAATTTTCTCTTTCTTGTATTGGAATAACCTGAAAAGCTTAGATAATTTCAACTAATGAAACCATTCCTAATATAGTTAAGTGGGATATGTATGGTTTCAATTTTGAATTATGGTTTGAATCTGTTCATTTTGCATGTGTGTTTGCTATATTGTGTTTTGACTTTCTTAACTGAATAAAGGGTAGTTGCTTTGTGTTTATTTGTGATAGATATTTTTATGCATTTTGGGGATTCAATATTAGAGTTATTTTTTTGTTACTGAAGTCTGTTGATAGGGAAGTTTCTGTAAGTATTGATTCTATGTAGTAAGTATCGAAGTGTCAAAATATCGATATTGAAAGTATCAAAAGTATCTCGTTCAAGGAAGTCCTCCATTTCGAAGACAGGGGAAGGGGTTTGTCTCCAAAAACTCAGAAAACTAAGGTCGTCTGGGCCAACAGACACCAACTGTTTGTGATCTTCCAACATGTTTTATTGGTACCTTGAAAGTAACGAAACTTGTAAAAGTTTGGACTCCCCTGCATGGGACGTAAGGGACTAAGGGCCCCTTGTTCAAAATAAATGCCGTCTTCTGGGGGAATTCTATACCGACGCCCCTAGGCATGAGCCTAGTGGTCCTAATGGATAATCCGTTACTGATCAATACTTTTTTGAGGAAATCGCAAAAATGTAGAAGTTCTGGGGGTGGCAGTACAAGGGTATTCATTCATAGTCCATAAGACTAACAAACTGTGGAAGCTAGATAAATTCAATTTCCTAATAATTCTAAATTAGTTTCGTCCCACTAAATCGAAGATAAATTTGAAATTATGTAAATCAAAATCAATCTAAACATTAATCAATCATTCATTCTGTAGGGATCAATTTGCATTTGGGAAATACATTCCCTGAAGCTGAGCAAGTTGGCAACTCCAAAAGTGGATTATAAAATATTTCATATGCGATGTTCCATATTCAATTTCTAATAATGTTATATGCGACTCTACATACGACCGAAGCGGATGCATCGCGCCGCGCGTATTTTATTCAATTTTGCGATCTCAACATCGCGACGTCGAGAATCGATACACGTGAAATATCACGATTCGTACTTTTTGGTAGTGACGGGAAGAAAGACTGCCAGCATAGACTAGTACTAACTTACACATTTATGCAACACATATATGCACATTTTGCCTACTCGCATGATCGTAATCGCCGACTAACACACTAGCGAGCGTAAGCAATGAGAGCAACGAACAGAGAATATCGACTCTCCTCTATCTCCAACTATGCACATTAATTATGCACACGGCATCAAACCACTGCCACAGCGCCAGATACCCAATCATCCAAGATTGAAACGATTAGCGGATCATTCATTGTAGATAACTGCATTCAACTCCTAACTGCAATCAATTTAATGTGAGTAATTTGCAATTCTCCACTTGCTATTAAATCACAATTAAATAATCATGGCGTTTTAATTGCAGAATGTGATTATGAAGGTCTCGAGTGCAGAGGACGAGCGTAAAACATTGAAAGCAATTTAAAGTATTGTTTGACTCTCACGAGAATGCGTTTAATTCTCTGGTTCGTGATTAACAGTTTGCGCCACACAACCGGTGAGTTTGGTTGGGCGCGGTTGAGGGGATGGAGTTGAATGTGTCGATTCTGCAGGATTGTAAACTACAGTGTTACGCCGAAATTCCAAAATGCTACGTTGCTATGTAATTCGCTGACTCTTCATCCATCATTAATTGACGTTAAGCCATGCGGATGTTTAATAGGTTAATACAAACATTCAATAATACGTGTGCGTTTTTTGAATTATTTTCAAAAAATGCGTGGAAAGCGCAGTCTGTAGGATTCGAACCTACGCTCCCAAAGGGAATCTGATTTCTAGTCAGACGCCTTAACCGCTCGGCCACGACTGCCTACGTCCTACGGTTAAGTGCACATATTTTAAGTGACTAATTGTAAAGAAAATGCACTGATATGCTGTTTGTAGTGAACATCAGCTATTTAAATGCACATTATCTATATTCCAGCAAACATAGCAATACTTTAAGTAATAATTGTGTTATTAGTTATCATATAAAGGTAGTTAATAAGGCAGTCGTGGCCGAGCGGTTAAGGCGTCTGACTAGAAATCAGATTCCCTCTGGGAGCGTAGGTTCGAATCCTACCGACTGCGAAGGTCCTTTTATTACTTATGGCCATTTTAAGTTTCTGTTAGAATAAATATCATTTAAAGATTCCCACTTTGTTAGTAGCTAATTAAAATAAAAATGGTACAGTTTATTTAATATAAATATATAATGAGCGGTTTTTGACACCTCACGGCGCCTTCCGATTAACGTTCTCCACCTCTTTCTGCATTCCCATGCTCTTTTTGAAATGCTTCTGTCTTTCATCTCCGCCTCTATTCCATCTTTCCATGTTGTTCATGGTCGACCTCTTTTCCCTTTTTCCCTTCAATCCAGGTAGTGATGAGTTTGGGTAACCTTGATACCTTCATCTTTTTCACATGTCTATGTCAAGTAAGTTGTTGATCGCCTATGAAGTCGTTGGTAGTGCAGAATGACTTCATTGTGGCCCTGATATCCTTATTGCGTATGTGTTCAATTCGCGATCTGCGTGCCGATCGTCGTAAGGCATCCATTTCCATTGCACTCGTTTGGAGTTAAAATTTAGTCCATAGAATTTAAAGTAGTCATAGACTATCAGTAAAATGAAATCCTCGCAGTCGGTAGGATTCGAACCTACGCTCCCAGAGGGAATCTGATTTCTAGTCAGACGCCTTAACCGCTCGGCCACGACTGCTCTCACTTCACCTTCAAAATCACCAAAATTAACACTGCCGTACCTGATGATGCCGCATAGGCAAAATACGTATTGCACGAAATTTAAATAAACAAGTAAAACATCTAAAATATTAAGGGACTTATCGTTTCTAACTATTATAAACATGTTTTATCAACAACCGACAGAAGACTGCATTAACTATATTAACACTGCAGGCCTGTGAGATTCGTCCAAAATCGAGTTTTCGACATTCCGATTTCGAGTTCTAGTTAAAAACCCGTTTCAACTCTCTGTATGTTTCATTGCACGTTCATTGTACATATGAACTCAATTTCGTACCTCAAATATCTTTTCGTATAAACGTATATCTTATACATCTAGCATCCGTACAAAGTTGCGAGTTTGTCTGTCAAAATCTAAGCAACCCCGCTACATGATACACCTGGCATAACAGTTACGGATCAAACTCGGGTATTCGTCGCAGGACAGTCCCGTATTATCTAGGTCATCTTCTTCGTAGGAGGATTTTATTATTTTTCCTCCTCCTCCTCCTCTTCCTTTTCAGTAGACTCATGCCTGTTTGTGGTGCTTTATGCCTTTTCCGACGTTGACTTTCAATATTCTATCCACCTCTTCGGTGGTCTTCCTACCGGTGGCGGGACGATTGGTTTTTGTCCATCTTGCAAGCCCGTTGTTTGCCCGTCAACAAGATCGTTCCATTGCCTTCATCTGAGTTTGTCCCCCTTGACCTTCAGCTCTTATGGTGTAGCTTCGTATTCGGTCCCGTACGGTCACCTGTTTTTCGCCTAAGGATTTTCATTTCAACCGTTCGCAGTGCTTGTTTGCTTTTTGATGTTTTAGCTCTTGTTTCGTTAGCATACGTGAGGATCGGGTGAATGCCGGTTTTGTAAATGCGATTTTTTGTGCTGAGATATTTGTTTTTCTATATTATGTTTTTTATGGCACCTGATAGCTTCATGGCCTTGGTTTCTGTTTCGCATTCTTCTTCGACTTGTTGTTTGTTGCTGGTTATTGGCGTTGTAAATTGGGTAGGTGTTTACTTGTTCAATTATTTTGTTCTTCGTAACTTGCAGCGTATGGAATATTTGATGCATGACCTTTTTATTCTTATCAAATGAAATCAAATTGGATTTTGGTTGTCCATTGCAAGGAGTTTTAATTATGGTTCTTTTTGCAAGATGAGATAAATTTCAAGAAAAATGAAACAATATTAGTTTGCTTCCTTATCACCATAAAATCATATTCTGTCCGAATTGCAGAATAAATAAGACGAATCATCCCTAGTCTACAATGTATGCTGCCATTTAATTAATTGAAGGCTGTCAGATAGCGTCACCTAATACACGAATATATTAAACTTATAATTCTATCAACTGTACTAGTGTAATTTCAATTAGCTCCTAAGAAACTCGGAATCTTGAAATAATATTTATTCAAACAGGAATTACCATGGTCATAAGTAATAAAAAACCTGCGCAGTCGGTAGGATTCGAACCTACGCTCCCAAAGGGAATCTGATTTCTAGTCAGACGCCTTAACCGCTCGGCCACGACTGCCTGTGACGATACGTTAAAAGTTCAAGTAATCATTTATTATTATTATTATTATTATTCAAAAACCTTTTTCTACCACATAGTGGTGTAAGGGAATGGTAACTTTCACCCGGCCCAATCCGGTCTCGCTACTGATGGTACTTGCTCTGAACTTTTTGTGCATACGGGTTTTTTTCCGGGGACCGTTGCAAGCGAATCGCCCAACCTTCATTCGCGTTTTTACCGCGAAATCAGGAGTTCGCGGACGGCGCCGCAGCCACTTGTTGAGTGGGGAGACCAAGTGGTCACCCACCCAACGCCTAGCTACCTCAGACGTTGCTTAATTGCAGTGATCTAACGAGTACCGAGCTCCACAACGTCGCGTTCCATAATTTCGATATACCAATATATCACTAAACATTAAGTGCCCAGGGACTCTAGAAGTCCTTAATCCACTACTGATTTCGACATCATCATCAAATTAGTGTCGTAATAAGAATCTAAAATGATAACTTCGCAGTCAGTAGATTCGAACCTACGCTCCCAGAGAGATTTCCAGTCAGACGCCTTAACCGGTCGGCCACGACTGCTTTCCCTTACCAATACCACCTTGGAATCGCAGCTCTGCTTGAAAGTATCAACAGCAAGAAAGCCTCCTTATCATTTATAAACAACCCTTGTCTATATTTCCAATAGTCAGATATAATAGGTTCTGGGCCACCCTTCTCCACATTTTCCTATGACGTTATATCAATTAGAGGCTTACAGATGAGACGCTATAAATCTATACAAACATTGCTCGCACGAAATATACATTGTTCCCCTTTTAATAAGTTCAAAGTTCATTCATTGAACCTTAAAACAAAGAAAAATTTTGTTTTTCTATATACTTTTTTTTGTTCAAATTTACTTATCATGATGCAATTTATTCCGATGGAATCGCGTGCATGATTGAAATTATCGAGGCGTGATTAGGGATGCTTTCGTTACTCGCTTCTATATTGCCCCCGAGGCGTCGAAAGCACTTCCTTCAGGGGCGGCCAAAGTGAGCGTCGTTCGTCACTTAACGCTGGGTTTTCCATGCCGAAAACTTCGGGGGCTAGCGCTCACCCTGAGGTGGTTCGGTGCACTTAAATCGTGATAGCGTTCGATCAATTTTGCACCACACCGCATAAACGCAAACACAAAACAAAACCGACTGCGTCTTGGAACAAAATAGAATAACCGGCTTTGAAAGCCGGGAAGCTTTCAAACCGCGGCGCCACCACGCCACGCACGTCTGCATAAATCACCGAAAATTCATTTGAAAAACCGACTTGAATTAGATAGTAAGATTAAGAATTAGGAAATAATAATTTATTCACAGAGACCCAGAATTGAATAATGTTATTTTCAATAGGCATGAAGGTAAATATTGAATTTGATTATATATTTGAATATATACCGATTTTTTTTTTCTGAGTAACCGTCTTAAGGGCATATACACCTTGCGGTAATTTTTGTGCATTTTTAAGGGAAACTACTTTGAATATCGAATGGGGTTTTTAGCTAAATGTATCCGCTTGTGAGAATATTGATGGAGTTTTAAAGCTGTCTATGAAGTTTTCGTAAATAAACGCAAAAAAGTGACACAAAAAAATAAAAAGATTACAACAACTACACCATAATTTTTTGTTTGTCATATTCGATATTGAAAATATCGATTTTTGACGAAATGGCGAACGTTTGATCTTAAAATAGGAAATTTCATGGGAAATGTCGTTCTTATTATGCCCAAAAAAAAACAAAAAATAATAAACAAAAGTAAGAAATCCTAAGACAAAGACTAGATAATTATCTATACAATAGTCTCAAATAACTTCTGGTTAATCGGTTATATGGTTTTCTTTGAGGTAACTAGTTATTTCAGAAAACAAGACTGTGAAAAATGCGTTTGTTAATGAATAAATCAATCAATATTTCTATTTTGTTATAGCTTCGTTATTTCTAGGAATTTTTATTTGAAACTTTCATCTAACAAAAAAATAATAATGCATTCGGTCCGCAGATCTGGCCATCGACCTTCACTGGTCCTTCAGCCTGGATACATATGTTTTTATAGCGTTTTTGTATACATTACATGTTATTGTAATTTTTGTTATTCGTTTTTGTGATGTTGTTATTGTTGTGTTGTCGATGTGGCGTCTTGTTGTGTGTGAGTGATGTGAATTTTTATGTTGTCGGTGGATTCTTCTTGTGTGTGTGTGTTGTGGGTTGCTCATTGCGATTGTTGTGACTTTGTCGGTGTGGATTTTCAATAATGTGAACTATACATGTGAATTTTTAATATGAATTAATTAAATGAGTGATTTTTAGTGTGAATTTATAATAATAAATTCACACTAGTGGGGTGCCCACCACGGGGACTCGAACCCCGTCCGCGTACGTGGTAGACCGAAGCCCTACCAACTATGCTGCCCAGGTGGGGTTTCATCTAACATTATTAAAATAACAATCTTAAAATAAAGCAAAAACACTGAAAATTCATTTTTTTGACCCGCTAGATCCCCTTAACCGCTCTACCATGACTTCACTCGATAAGACACATTCTAAAGCTTCATGCTGAATGTATCTAGTATCTAAAATGTATCTAGTTTTCAAGACAACGAAGAATTCGTAAGAAATAGGGAATAATAATATATTCCACCTTAATTGTTGTGTTAGTAATTCCTGACATTCATGAACTTGTTTTCTTCTGTGAGTTGCGGTATTAAATTTCTATAACCGGCGCTCCCAAATTTATATGGAGCAGAGGTTTCCATACTTTGTATAACTGCGCCTCCCTTTTTTAATACACTTTGTTGGCGGCCCGCTAGGGTTACATTCTGTTCTCTTGATAATTTAATATACATGTACAATTTTGTAATTTTAATATACGTGAACAGTTATGTTCCAAGGTGGACCCACCTCGCAAAATTCTAGCGCCTCCTCTGGGACGAATCCGAGCGTCCCTAGGAAGGCGCACCTCCCAGTTTGGAAACCTAGGGTCTAGCCCAGATGTTTCCAAACTTTATAGGTGCGCCTCCCGCTTTTAAATACACTTTTCTTGGCGACTCAACACACAGACTAAATTTTAATACGGTTTTTAGTGTTTGTACCTGAACTTGTATATCTATATAACAGCGGTGTTATAGTTAAGGATATTTTGGAGGTGAATGGTAATCAGGGAAAAATGAGCGAGAAGAAAAAAAAACTATATAAAAGTGATGGTCGTTGATTTATTGCCAATCTTCTAGAAATATTTGCAATTTTTCATACGGTAGTTTGTGTTTATTGTCCAATATATACGCTTAATCATGGGATTATTATGTGCTACTGTCTTGATGTAGAATTTATTTGAATGTTCTACAATTCGAAGGTCTATCGGTTGCACATTAACGATGCTTCCTATTTGGGTATTTCGCGTGTATCGATTTGCGTTAACTGCCATGCGAAGGCACTTGTTCTCGAACTGAACGATTCTTTTTAAATGGGTTTTTGATATACCTGCCCATGGGGCAGCATAGTGTAGGATGGGTCTCAAGAACGTTTTGTATATCAGTAGTTTGTTTTCCCGGTTCAGACCGCTTTTGTAGCATAAAAGGGAGTATAACTGAGAAAGTGCTGCGTTAGCTTTCTGGATTACAGTCTCTATGTACTTCCTGAAGGTAAGTTTCTTATCTAAGATGACTCCTAAATATTTGACATCCATCTTTTCTACTATTTGTTTGTCACATAGTTTAAGGGGTGGGTTGTAACTGTTTATTTTCTGCGGTGGGTTGCAGTGACTAGCAGTGATTAGTTCAGTCTTGTCGGCGTTTATTTTTGTTTTCCATTTGGTGAAATAATTTTGTAATGCACGTAAGTGTGTTTGGATTTTCAGGCTCCCTATTGTTTCGTCGCTCGTAGATGTATACAGAATCGTGTCATCTGCGAATAGTGCGAGCTTAGTGTTTGTAAGTTTGGGTACGTCATTTATGAATAGCAGAGATAATTTGGGGCCAAGAATAGAGCTTTGTTCATAAAAGATTTTAAAACTGAAAATACACTCCGCAGTCGGTAGGATTCGAACCTACACTCCCATAGGGAATCGACTGCTCCGCTAAACACTTTAATTCGTTTTAATAATACAATATTTCATATTTAAATTGTACTTGCAGGAATATTGATAATGTACATGTAAACAGTTGACTTTAAAAATAAATACTATATCAGCGCATTTTCTTATTATTGTTCGCTTAAAAATATGTACTTTTAAATGCTTAGTGTGCGCAGTCGTGGCCGAGCGGTTAAGGCGTCTGACTAGAAATCAGATTCCCTCTGGGAGCGTAGGTTCGAATCCTACCGACTGCGATGGTTCCATTTTAACCTTTAAATTACTTTATTGATATCATGTAATACATTTTATTTCTAGACTCGCCGATTGTTAGAAGCTAATTATAACTACAAAAATATGTTGCGAATAATTCATCAACCACATGAATTGAGGAGTGGAGTGATTCCAGTATCGCTGATATCTATCTATTTATTGTTACATTTTCGAAAATAAAATAATTACGAAAATCCCGGTATCGAATCTCCGCGGGCGCAGATCAAATTGAATTCTTATTCTATTCAATAGTAATTAGTTTCCAAAATAACTTAGACAGGAAGCTTTGAAAGAGAATTGCGTAGGTAATGATCTCACAATCAGTAATCGATGCCAGACAAATTCAACGATAAAATTATAAAGACGCAAACATCATGTTCGTGTTGTTTTTAATGCTGCCCGTCGCGTCTAATGGACTGTATGCTATTTAATTATTGATTTTTGGACAATAATTGTCAATTAGGAAGCTGCTTTATATAATAATTATATACAATTGTATTTTCATAATTAATTAAATGTATTTTTTAAATCTAAAAATAGACAATTTCAATTAATTTTGTTTCCTGCAGGCACAAAGCAGTTATCAACAACAATTAAATTGATTGAAATTTAAAAAGAAACTGATATGGTGTCGATATTGCAGACTATCACATAAGTTCCATGTATGATAAAAAGTCAAAATCTAGCACATGTACAAATTAAAATAAAAATAGAGATATTATGTATTGTGTGATTGATTCCTAATTGTTTTGTTTGATTTTACGGGTATCTAAACAACTGAAGCAAAACTCCTTGATTATCTTTCTGAATTATTAATCAATGAGAACAATCTGATAAATGTCAAAACATAAATAATATCGGAATATCCAACCTGTAGCACTGCAAGTGCATCTATATTGTGATTTACTAATGCTATTAAAGGATTTATAAACAAGGATATATACTAGGGGCTTGGCAATCGCTCCGCAGAAGACAGAAGCGGCATCACAAATACATACACGACGAATACATCACAATATTAGGTAATAAAATCCCCATAGGTAAAGCAGTAAAGTACCTGGGAGTAATGCAGGAACTATATGGAATAAGTAGTTAACTTATACCACAACAAAAGCAAGGAACGTCTCTCAGAAAATAGCTAAGATTCTTCACATACTGGGGTAGATGCGGGGATGATATTGCACGTCGCACACTGGCAACTGTGGTGGGTGATTTCGAAACTACTGCACGCCGCACCAGGATGGGCGGACTGTATTACAACCGCCAGAAACAGAGTCAAACTGAGGAGATCCCTTAGGGGAAGTTGCCTGCGGATAGCCAGAGCCTACCAGACCGTCTCTACAGACGCCGCCGAAGTTATTGCGTCAGTACTGCCAGCCGATCTATTGCTTCAGCAGAGATATAACACATTTATACGTAATAAAAACGAGGGCCACACAGCCTCCAACCAACCTCCAGATATGTACGGAATCTGGAACGAGCGATGGGAAAGCTTATTGCTGCTTTCCCATCGGAAAGCAAAGACCAAAGGTCAATGGACCCGACGGTAGATCCCGGACGTAAAAAATGGGCAAAACGGAAACACGGTGATTGTGACTTCTGGTTAACACAGATCCTCACTGGACACGGCGTTTTCCGATCATACTTAATCAGGCAAGTTATAAGCGAGACATGCGTCCACTGTAACCATTTTGTCCCTGATAGTCCAAAACACACACTGATGGAGTGCCCTGCTTGGAATGAGAATAGAGAAGTCCTGCGACAAGCTGCTGAATGCGAAATATGCCCCGAAATCCTTGGTAAAAAAATAATTACTAATCAAGTAGCGTGGGAAGCTCTGGTGGAGTTTAGCAGAAGGGTAATATCGCGAAAGCATAGCGTGGAGACTGCTCTGGGAAGATAGAGCGGGGTGGCCTGACGTAATGCGAATTTCGCGGTTCCGGGTTACTTCTAATATGGCGTACTCATGTACATATATGTGTTTATTTATCATGTATTTATTTCGTGTAAATGTTATTGCTGTTATCTGAATTATTATGCCAATATAGGTATTAAAAAAATCAAGGATATATATTAAAACTAGTGGATTGCAGAAATTATGTATCCATTCCAAAAATATTTAAAAGTGCATAAAAATACATCGTGTTTTGTCAAAGGAAACTTTTGGATCAAAATTTAAAGATATAAAACGTGAAAAAAAAAACAATTGTGGAACTAAATCCTACACATTAATTTCACCCGAAACGAGAACAAGTGAAAGAAGAATAAAAACATTTCTCTTATATTTTGAACCAACACGTTTCTTTGCGAAAATTTATAGCCAAGGACATTTGTCATCGGTTAAAGGTGCGGATCCTGTCGACATCCTGCCACGTGTCCTGTCGAAACCACCGGTTGGCCGCCCGTTATTACGATCGCCTATCAGAAAACCTCACACTCCCGACCTGCCAGCCACCCCTTGGCAGACTTGCCAACCCAACGCGTCCCCAATCATCCCCGAAAATCGTCCCCAATCGTCCTCGCACTTAAAGCCCCGATCACTTTCTGATCTTGCCTTTCATTCCATCCGTCGAGAGCAAAGCAATCTATAAAAAAATCAGTTTCGACAGCGTACCGGAACAAAACATAAATAAAACCGTTGGCAAACGGTAGGAAATGGTAGGAAAACAAACCGGTATAAACGGACATAAAACAGGATACGCTCGGAATGATATAAAATACTGACAAATGACATGGATACAAATAAAGGGATGTTCTGATTTCCGATCAGAGAGAATGTCATGTCATCGGAGTGGAAGCGACTTAAAATGCAAATAGTATCTTGTTCTTGGTTACGTTATACATTTATGTAAAGATATATATTGGCATGTAACATGATTGGAAGATTTCAGTAAAGGGTTTCTGAAAGGTTTTTCGTAACACGACTTTCAATTTTGAGCAAACCCAAATTCGTGTTTTCCTTCGGTTTTGAGATATTATGGTAATTGTTTGATATTTCATCAACAATTAATACAAATTTTAATGTGTGTAGTGAATAGTGAAAAATAATTCCTAAATTATACCATAATATGTAATAAATTAATTTTCATTGGAAAGTAGTCCTTTTTGGTTTTGTTTCATTTACCAAGTATTGACTATTTTGGTCATTAGTTCTATTCAATTCTCTTTCAATGTAATTAGACATATTAGAGGCTAATACATTTTGCTCTATATCCGCTGGGGCATGGAACATCCCACTGCGCGACGTTATTACTTATTGAGTAAACTATACGGAACCTTCTGTATACGGAATCCTACCTATACTAAATTGATCTGTAGTAAGCGGAACCTGTCGAACTCGGAAACGGAATGAAACATTTGAGTATAACGGAAAATTGAATCATTCATCATGGTGAAAACGGTGAAAATAAAATTTTAAATAACCTGGAGGAGCGTAGTAGCCCAGTTGGTAAGATCGCTGCTTACCAGGCAGAGGGATCCAGGTTCAAAGCAATCCTGATCGTGACAATAACACCTCTACTCGCTCCGGCAACCACATTAACATCTGTGATTGTCGTTATAGAAGTCTTCTTCACCCTGGGCAAGGCTAGCAACCTGCCTAAAGGGAATTAATATGCTCCTAGTTACCCAGAAAAATTCTGGAAGAATGGCAGGTCACTGGCCTATGCCTGGTCAGCGACAAGGCGGGTTAATGAAGAAGAAGAAGAAGAAATAACGTGCAGCAACTACGTAAATTTAACAACAATGTTGCTGATGTAGCTAACTATAATGGTTCCGTATATCGTTCCCGTTCCATTAGGTTGACGATTGACATCTGTAGCATTCATAATGGTTCATATTCAAATAGAGTGTTAAACATGTTGTGTGTGTTTCTCTATAGTAAAACGCAAACGCGTACATTTTGCAACGTTCAAATGATTTCGCTTTTATAAAGAAAACACAGATGTGATGCTGCTAACTTCTTAGCAAACTCACATTTATTTTAAAATATATTTGAATTGAAAACTGTAGTTCAATGTCAGTTTTTGAGTTTTTCGGTTTTCGGATTTGCTAAAATTCGTACCAGAAACTTTATTTGGACTCTTTAAGTTCAATTAGTTATTAGACTTTTGCAGGTAATAAGTCTTTCTGCCATTTGACAAATTTGACAATCCTCAATTAAATTTGTTCTTACGACGTTTCCCATTTGGGTTTATCGATTAAGAGTCATATGGAAATGGAGGGAAATTCCGAGCTCCAGAGTTTATTATTTACATTTGAATTTAGCGTTCACTTTTCATTGTTTCTTAGTTAAGTTTTTTGTTTTTGTCATTTTATTTTAATACAGACCAACGTCTGGTGTTCGAAATCGTGTGCTTTGTGAACAGAGACGTAGTGGTGAGTGGTACTTAACACATTGGCTAATTCAAGGAACTTAGCTTAAAAAGATCCTGTTAGGTCAGGTCCTGCGCATCACCAGGAAAAAAATTAATGATATTAAAAACCACGACAGCCGCGTAACAAACATTTGTCTCCGCATTATTTCACATGTTTATATATTAGTGGAAAGACATAGTTGATATCATTAAAAGGCTGTTCCCAACTTCATACGATATGGTCTTATTAAGTTTGCATATGCCATGAATTCGGTCTCATAATTTTTCCAATATTGCTCATACTAACAATAAGAATTTGACTTCACGCTGATCTACTACTTTCAATTCTGCAGTAATGATTTCCTAGGATTCAGAACACGTCTGAGTTGCAATCCTTTGATATTTTAATATCTATGAAACTAGAGTTCCATGGAGAAGAATAAGAAAATATTTTGCCTCGTGTCACAAAGTCAAAACGAATAACAAGCATGAGCAGATTCCGTATTCAGGCTTGGTGAATTGTGCCTCGGCGTTCGATTGGATTCGAGGGAGCCTAGGGCTTAGTCCTTACCGTTCGCCGCCCTCCAACAGCCAGTGTTATCCGACGCCCGCCGCCGGCACATCCTAAAAACGAAGTCAGGCGAGCGCAGCTCGCGCGCGTCGAACTTGATCAACGGATTATAAACTACGTGAGACAAATAACCAAACCGACTGTGCACCCGAATTCCGCCTCTAATCTAAAGCCTCCCCCACAACGTCTCCTGTCTCCTGTGAATATTACCAATACCTACATCCTTAACGTTCAAAGTCTCACAACTACTTCTGGCGTAAAATTTCCTTCCCACCTCTGTTCAGAAGTTTAAATAAATATTGTTAGACTATTTAGTAGACAACAATATTATGATTAAATATTCAGAAAGTTTCTGAAAATCGAAAAAGGAATCGCACGCAGCCGGTAGGATTCGAACCTACGCTCCCAGAGGGAATCTGATTTCTAGTCAGACGCCTTAACCGCTCGGCCACGACTGCTTACGTTCGACGGTTAAGTGCACATATTTTAAGCGACTAGTGTATAGAAAATGCACTGATAAGCTGTTTATAGTGAACATCAGCTATTTAAATGCTCATTATCTATATTCCAGCAAACATAGCAATACTTTAAATAATAATTGTGTTATTAATTATCATACAAAGGTAGTTAAGGAGGCAGTCGTGGCCGAGCGGTTAAGGCGTCTGACTAGAAATCAGATTCCCTCTGGGAGCGTAGGTTCGAATCCTACCGACTGCGAAGATTCTTTTATTACTCATGGCCATTTTAAGTTTCTGTAAGAATAAATGTCATTTAAAGATTCCCACTTTGTTAGTAGCTAATTGAAATAAAAATGGTACAGTTTATTTAATATAAATATATAATGAGCGGTTTATGACACCTGATGGCGCCTTACGACTAACGTTCTCCACCTTTTTCTACATTCTCATGCTCTTTTTGAAATGCTTATGTCTTTCATCTCCGCCTCTATTCCATCTTTCCATGTTGTTCATGGTCGACCTCTTTTCCCTTTTTCCCTTCAATCCAGGTAGTGATGAGTTTGGGTAACCTTGATACCTTCATCTTTTTCACATGTCTATGTCAAGTAAGTTGTTGATCGCCTATGAAGTCGTTGGTAGTGCAGAATGACTTCATTGTGGCCCTGATATCCTTATTGCGTATGTGTTCAATTCGCGATCTGCGTGCCGATCGTCGTAAGACATCCATTTCCATTGCACTCGTTTGGAGTTATAATCCATTTTTCTGCCCCATATGTTAAAATGGTTCCAGAATCGTCTTATTTATTCTGCAATTCAGACAGAGTATGATTTTTTGGTGATAAGGAGGTAAACTAATGTTGTTTCACTTTTTCTTGAAATTTATCTTATCTTCCGAAAAAAACATAAAGCTCCTTGCAATGGGCAACCAAAATCCAGTTGGATTTCATTTGATAATAATAAAAAGGTCATCAGAAAATATACCATACGCTGAAAGTTACAAGCGATGATCAAAATAATTGAACAAGTAAACACCTACACATATTTAGGCGTTGTAATAACCAGCAACAAGCAACTAGTCGAAGAAGTATACGACACACAAATCAAGGCCAACATAATAGAGAAAAACAAAAATCTCACGTATGCTAATCCTCACGTATGCTAACGACATGCCTCACGACAAGAGCTAAAACATCAAAAAACAAACAAGCACTGCGAACGGTTGAAACGAAAATCCTTAGGCGAAGAGGTGACCCTACGGGTCCGAATACGAAGCGACACCATATGAGCTGAATTGGACGTCGAAGACATAGTCAAGGGGGACAGGCACAGAAGAAGACAATGGAACGATCTTCTCGACAGGCAAAACAACAGGCTTGCAAAATGGGCAAAAACCAATCACACCGCCACCAGAAGACCGGTAGGAAATCAACGTCGGAAAAAGCATAAAGGACCACAAATAGGCATGATCTTACTGAACCGGATGAGAAGGAGATGGACTAATAAAATTATCCTACATTGTCTATTTGATATATCACATTAACATCTGTGGTTGTCGTTATAGAAGTCTTCTTCACCATAGGCAAGGCTAGCAACCTATCCAAAGGGAATTAATATATTCATATTTACCCAGAAAAATTCTGGAAGAGTGACAGGCCACTAGCTTATGCCCGGTCAGCGACAATGCGGTTGAACGAAGAAGAAGAAGAATTAGATAATACCGGACTGTCCTGCGACGAATACCCGGGTTTGATCCGTAATTGTTATGCGAGGTGTGGTAGTGGGTTTACTTTGAATTTGACAGACAAACTCGGAACTTTGTACGGATGCTAGATGTATAAGATATACGTTTATACGAAAAGACATTTGAGGTACGAAATTGAGTTCATACAAAGTACAATGAACATGCAATGAAACATACAGAGAGTTGAAACGTGTTTTTAACTAGAACTCTAAATCGCAATGTCGAAAACTCATTTTTGGATGAATTTCACAGACTTGCAGTGTTAATTTTGGTGATTTTGAAGGTAAAATGTGGGCAGTCGTGGCCGAGCGGTTAAGGCGTCTGACTAGAAATCAGATTCCCTCTGGGAGCGTAGGTTCGAATCCTACCGACTGCGTATGATTTTTTTAAAACTGAGTTACTCCCACATCAGAGAAATACACATAACATTCAGCAAGTAGCTTATTCATCTTCATAAATTCAGAACTGTCATACACGAAAATTTAATTAACTTCCGACTTGATTGTTTTATTCATACATTTGAATATCTCGTAATTTCGCACTCATTGGATTTGACTTTAATTCATTTCTATTCAATTCAACAGCATTAAACTATGCACTTGTCACATTCCAGGAAATAATGTAATCAAACAACTTGTGAATAATTCCTTAAATAATTAAAAGCGTACAATTTGCAATTAAGTTTGCGTTAGTTGTTAGTCAAGTGGCGTAGTTTCTTGCCCGTTTTGCATGTTTAATCCAGCAGCAGCAGGCATCCTGCTGGATGCAGGACCCTATTGTTGGCTGAATTGTTGTAATCGCACTTGTTCACAAAGTGTCGCAAAACCGCAGACCGACCGAACGCACATAACAAATGTCCCCAAAATGGGCGAAAGCAAAGACGAGAAACAATGCGAAACATCCACCGCACCATTGCGTCAGAGAAAGTTGGAATGAAAGAAACATTATTGTGCAAAGAAGCGAAACAGACAGGTTGCCCTTTGCTAAATATGTTTGTTTCAATTTTCATATTATAATACTTATAAAATATCCCAATTGAAAATGGAAGACCTTAATTGACAATGAACGGAAGACTGCGGATGTTCAACGAAAGAAGAGTAAGGAACGTTTCGTAGAGTTGATGAATTTGAGACTCAATACACCGAAGCATAGATTTGGGAACACTAAAGATGGGTATATGGCGCGAAGATTTTTCTTCAGATCCTGCTTTAGCATCAAATGTTACGGGAATTGATGAAACTTTTATCAGAGAGTGTTCGACAATTATTATTATTATTATTCAACAACCTTTTTCTACCACATAGTGGTGTAAGGGAATAGTAACTTTCACCCGGCGCAATCCGGTCTCGCTACTGATGTTACTTGCTCTGAACTTTTTGTGCATATGGTTTTTTTCCGGGGATCGTTGCAAGCGAATCGCCCAACCTTCAATCGCGTTTTTACCGCGAAATCAGGGGTTCGCGGATGGCACCGCAGCCGCTTGTTGAGTGGGGAGACCAAGTGGTCACACATCCAACGCCTAGCTATGTCCGACGTTGCTTAACTGCAGTGATCTAGCGAGCACCGAGCTCCACAACGCGGCAAGCCGCCGCTGTGTTCGACAATATTAAAAGTAATTAATTCGGGATAGTATATTGACTGTCATAAATTTATGCAAATGTAGCGAACAGCAACATCAATCCGTGAATTAACGCGGATCTTTTATTTTAGCAGGATTCGTGGACTACCCGTCCGATACAAATTTTAGAAGATGTTGAAGAAAGAAGTAGATGTTTCGCGATAAAAAATGTGACTGATTTTATTTACATAAGATTTTTACAATCTAAGTTCCCTTCTTCCCTCTACCACCTACAACTTCAACCGGAGAAAGCCGATACCACCCTCTGGAAGTGGCATACTAATGCGGCACACCATCCACAATCGTACCATGAAGCGTACCCTGCCTCCCTCTCTCTCTCTCACTCTCTCTCTTGCCTACAGGGTACCTCTCTGCTCGAAACTACACACTAGATATGTCAAAAAATATCGATATTGATAAATATCGATATATCGGCCTCAAAATTTTGATATTTATCGATAATTTTATATTCCATAATATCGATATCGAAATGTTTGATATCGTTTTGACATGTCATGACGTAACCGTCATCTGAGAAGTTTAACATTGGCAATTTGTCCATATTTTAGGTTCTATAATAGTTCTTAATCTATCAATATTTGTTGGAATCACAAGATTAACATCAATATAGATTTTTTGCCACATTAGTATTCCATTGTTCTACTTGTATGTATTATTGTATAGTATGTATTGTTATTATTGTTAGTATGTACATATCGATTTTCGTCGTTATCATAAGATTAACAATTAGTTAATACATTTTATTATTTCATTACACCAACGAAAAAATCACGAATACATATTATGTACACCGCTGTAGCCGCTGTATGAGTCCGAGATTTCATGTAAATTAATGATTATTGGGAACTGTAATTGGTCCTGAAACACATATACAGATGACGTTCCTGTGGAATTTCAATTTGATCGATATCGATAATATCGATATTTCCAAGGCGATATTTCGACATCGATATGTTGAAAAATTGGAAATATCGATTTCAACAAATATCGATATTTCGTCATCGTCTGACATGCGTCCTACACACATGCACACATGTACCGTTAGCGTTTGGCCAGCCGTGATAAGACATTTTCCAGACTTGACTTAAGACTTAACTTACCCTGAGACTGTTTTGTGCCTCTATGATATCTTTATTATCCACTTGACGGCTCAGGACTTACAATAACGGAAAACGCAGTTTAGAGAGTTTAGAGAGTTAGATCATCATTGGGCAAAATCCATAAACAAAACACCGTAATTAAACAATCAAAGTTTATGCAAACTTTATTAACGAGGTATTAATACGTGTACCTTCCAATCTTCTAATTATTCTCCTATATTATTCTTCGAAATAAATCGTATGAAATTAACGCCGATTTACTATCAAGTCTAACCAGGTCGTTACGTTATAATAAGTTATAAAATATTATATCAATTTATAGGAATTCATTTAAGTATAACTTTGATATAATGCCTGATTAATATGTAAATTACCGCATTAAAATGAAAACTTTTTGGTTTTTGCATGGATTATACGAATTTTACGATTTTATGCGCGTGGGGAATGTGGAATGTGGCGTGAAATTTGGAACTGAAAATTTCGCTGGCAATAAATGGGGGAGCATCCCGAGCATTTAAAATCATCTACCATTGCGGTTGGGAAATTTGCCTGAATCAACTCAGGCGCAGTCTGTTCTTTTCCATGTGCTTCTTTTCTGCCCACCGAAACGTGCAAACTTCCTTCCAGAAGAAAAAGGACGACTGGCAAAGTTAAAGATTTAGCATTTCAAATGTGGCGTCAAGTCCTCAAGTACATAGAATCTAATTGCCCAATGTAATTAGACTTTTATATGATTTATTATGGCAGTATAAAAGTTCGAAAATAGTTCTTAAACTTGCGTTTTAGTTAGGGGACTCTAGCAGACTTGTATAAGTTCTCGCCTCTCACACGTTATGCAACACGTTTTTAGAAAGGGTAGAAAGTAATTTGCATGGAAACGTCCGCCACGTGGCCGGCATACCTGTGCTTTGGGAAAGTCTACAACTGGGTGTAAAAACGCACTTAAAATTTTAAGTTTTTTGCACCGGTTTTATGCGCCATTGCTACGAAAATAATCGATAACCTTTGTTACGTGCTAGTTGTAGGAGTATACGCTCTTCTTGTTATTGCCGGGGTTGATAAAGTAGGTACATATTTTCACAGGATAATGAACGAGAGGAACCCACGGGAAAATTCGCATGGAAAATGTGCCAAAACGTAGTTAAATTATGTGACACATTGTTACCGCACAATGCAGTTTTACTCACGCCGTTTTTTGTCGTTATTTTCTAGGCGCTGCTTCTTTGCCATTTTCAAAGAAGGCTTTGTTACCTTGTTTGGGTATTATATTCTACAGTTGTTTGCCTTTCACGTCCGGGTTTTCTTTATGAAACTTTAGTTTGTCCTTTGTCCTTCTTTTCAGCTGAGATACGCTCGGGCGAATATTCAGCTTCGGATGTTATTTTCTGGTCGGCATGAAGGACCGACCTGAGTTCAACTTATTCAACTAGCAGTGACATAATCGGCCATTGCGTTATATGTACATAGGGGGGTTTTGTTTTATTGCTTCGCGGTCCTCGAGACGGTGCGTTGTTGTTTTCTTGAGATGACGCTGTTAGTTTTAATGCTAATATGTCAATATAGTACAAGGTAGATAGGAAATAAGGAGTCTCTTCCTTAGTTCAAGTGATCTGTTTTCAAAAGGTAGAATGGCAATTGTTAATTTCATATTTACACTATTGTTTGTTTCTTCGAGAATTATATTTACTTTTTTTACAGTGGGAAAGTAGTCGTGGCAAGTTCCCAGCAGTGGTGGATTAGGGTCGGCCTAAGCACTTTATGTTTGGAACCTTCCTACGCATGTTTTTAAATATTTTATTGGTATCTCGAAAATAAAGAAACTGGTGTCGATAAGTAGGTCTTAAATAGAACCCAGGTTAGGGGGTCACATGAGCCCCATGGTACTCTGTTCCCTGTTCTATCTTAGTATCGTCTACGGGAAGATGCTTCCAAACTGACGGACGCCATTCAAAGTGTGTTTAATTCCGCCTCTGATTCCCGATATTCAGAGTCAGTTGCATCAACCAGTAATCAAGGCTGTAATCAATTTTTGCCAAAAGTCTAGAATCTGAGAACTCTTGGAAGAAATAACAACAAAACCTAAGTAAATAGCAAATTGGTCAGTGATGATATGTGTGTCAGTATACATGATAAAATCATCTGAAAAAGTTATGAACTTTAAAGTTCCCATGGAATTCCTATAAATACATTGGTAATAGGCATGTCAGACGGTGATGAAATATCGACATTTGTCGAAATCGATTTTTTCGATATATCGATATCGAAATATCCTCTTGAAAATATCGATATTATCAATATCGATCAAAGAGAAATTCCACAGGAACGCCATCTGTATATGAGTTTCACCAAAGATAATAATTACAATAATAAATACAAGTAGATCGAGGTACCATCGATATTTATGTTAATCTTAAGATTACAAAAAAAATCGGTGGATTAAGATTATTATATAGAACCAAAAATGTGGAAAAATTGCCAATTTTCAACTTCTCAGAATACTTTTCAGAAGGCGGTTACCTCAATGACATGTTAAAACCATAACGAAAATGGCGATACCGAAATATCGATATTATTGAAAATGAAATGATCGATAAATATCGAAATTTTGTGGCCGATATATCGATATTTATCAATATCGATATTTTTTGACATGTCTAATTGGTATTTAGCAACGAAAAACAAGTGGAATCAACGAGAATGTAAGAATATATCATTCTGTATTCTGCTGTGAATATGCATTTTCTCAGAAAGAACCAGCGTAATCTTAGGTCAAGATGATACCTGGCATAATAATCAATTACCAGTTGATATCTTCTGAAAAGTATAATAGTACTAGATTATGTTAACCCATCTGTTTCATTTCGGAATAATTATCTAGCTTATTTTCTTTACAGTGCGACAGTGACTTTATGCACGGCATAAATTGTCGTTTTGTTCAACTTTTGAAGTCCAGAATTGTGGCCCTCTATGCAATACAGCATGTGTTCCTTCATTTCAGTTGATTATAATTTACTCCACGGTCTCCTATAAAATGTATGAAATAGTTGAAAGTGGACTGTAACATTGAAAACTTCAGAGTAACTGGTCTGGAATTCTCAATCGTGCTAAGCTCAAACTTTACCCCGTGTACACACAATCAAATATAGTATATCAAAACGTCAGTATCTATTTGTATTATGAGAAGATATGTATGTAAGGGCGACATATACTGTTATGTGAGCAATATTTGCACAACAATATCTGTTTCAACCCTGTAGAAATTTCCAGTTTACTATGGTTAGTATTCATGTACAGGTCCTCTTTACATTAACCAAGAAAATAGGGTTTAATTATTCATGTTAGTATAATACAAACATACTCATACATTACAAGAGAAGCTGTACAGATTTTAAAGAATTTTAAATACGTCTTTAACCGAAAAGTAAAAGTCATAATTGTAAAAATGTAAAGGGTGTTAACCACTGACTCAGTCTTAAAATCTACTGATGTTTATTTCAAGACAGGGTAATCATAAATTAAAATTGTCTATTTCAGATGAATGTATAAAATCTTTAGTCATCATAGTGATCAGCCAAGCAAACTCTCATCATCAGATAAAAGCAACGCGTCTACAAGAAGAAATCTACTTACAAGCAAACCAAATATCTCAGGTACGCAAATAAATATTATTTGTATACTGAAACATAACGTAGGACGTTGCTATTTTTTGTTGTAATATGTTCTTGGCAACTCTGTACCGTTTATTAAATTTACTAAACCTACTTCACCTTTAGCATCTGGAACAATCTTTACTACCTTCTTCATTAATTGCACAAATCGCAAATATACATCAATTCCAAAGACCAAACCCGAATAGTTTATCTTAATCGTCGATACGTGAGAGGAATTTACATTAAATTGCGCTCGTTTATCACCGTAATCAGTGGGACATCACCTCACACCCTCAACAACCACCATTTTCCGAAAACCTCTCCACCACGATCGTTTTGCCTCTTGTCTCTGCCTCCACAGGATTAATCTCTCCTGCAAGATCTCTGTGGACGCCAACCCATGCACAACTAAGCAAACCAAAAAATGTAGACAATTTAATGACCAAACAATCCACATAAAAAAAACTTTAAACCTAACAAAACTTTCTACGGTTTCTGCAGAATCGACCAGTTGTTCATGTGACACACGTGGATTTTCCGCACGTGGGTGCTTGGACGTACATTCCACTCGTCTCTCATGTGGTGGAGGCACACGGGCTCAACGCAACGGGCGTGCTGTTCCTACAGGATGATACGGTCCTAGATCTAAGGCGATTTATTGAGGTTGTTGATAAATACTCCCAGCAAGTAAGTTCTAGGTTGTAAAGCTTAAATTGCGAGACTTAGTAGCATTTTGCAGGAGAGTTTTGTTGGTCATGCTTTAAATGACAAAGAACCTTCCATTATTCACCATTTTGCTTTCTATGAAGATCCGACACAGTTTAAGTATCCTAATCAAGCATCTGGATTTTATATTAGTATGGAACTGATGGTGCAGTACGTTTTACTTACCTAACCTGTAATTTTTCGATGTCATAAGGTTATTTGCAGGTTAGAAGTGAGGTTACAGAATGAGGAAGTAAGAACAGATTTTAATATTGATGCAGCCCATGAATTGGCTTTATTCGTCTGGAATGAAGGTAACGGTACGGTGTTAACTCATGAGGACAACTTTTGTACAGCGCCACCTACAGGACCTGCAATTGAGTGTGCCACCTATCCGCGAGCATTCATACCATGTGTAAGCCTCTCAGATTATATTCTCTTATTTCAAAAATTGAAAAGAATCTGAAATTATAGGGCCCTTCTATACATTTAGATGAAGTATATTTCGCTGTGAAAACATGTAAAAAATTCCATTCTGACCGACTTAAAGTGGTTCGCACCACTTGGGCGCCGCATGTCCGAAACATTCGATACTTTAGTGATAATACAGATCCTGTGATTCCTACAATTGATATCGGTATACCGAACACCGATTTCGGACACTGTGAGAAGACTTTTAATATATTGAAATATGCAAATCGTGATATTACAAATCAAGATGATGGAGACAAGATTAAATGGGTTGTTCTTGTGGACGATGATACAATTTTAAGGTAATGTTGATCTTTGGTAGAATATATTTAATTTAATTGTTTCCGTGCCTAGTGTGTCACATATCTTGCGCCTACTTAGCTGCTACGACCCGGAAGAGGGAGTTGTGCTCGGGGAACGCTACGGATACGGCGTGCGTTCGAACAAAGGCTACAACTATGTGACCGGGGGCGGTGGGACTGTGATTAGTCGTAGTCTACTGCCTCGGCTCGTTGACCACTGCTCTTGTCCTTCTGCGAATACGCCAGATGACATGTATCTTGGTTTTTGTCTACGAGAATTGAGGATGGAAGTTGTACATTCACCGCTTTTTCATCAGGTAATCATTGATTACAATATCAATAAGAAATCATTT
Organism: Mimaenictus wilsoni; assembly: GCA_027575185.1. Taxonomy (NCBI): domain Eukaryota; kingdom Metazoa; phylum Arthropoda; class Insecta; order Coleoptera; family Staphylinidae; genus Mimaenictus; species Mimaenictus wilsoni. Next base: position 966,263 of record JAODAC010000008.1, on the reverse strand, counting down.
TAACCTGGCTCAACATTTCAACTGTGATGAGTTAGTAACTAATATTGTTAGTTTTCTATTGTACTGACTAAATATTCTAGTTTAGCCTAACAAATCTATGTTATCCTACTTAACTTAAATTAGAACACCGGTTTAAAGGTGTCCCCCCACTGCCGTTTAGCAGTCGTATATAATTCGAGCTTAAGAAGAATTTAACTCACGGCTGAACGGCATAGACTCAAGTGATCTACGTTACAAACGAGGAAAGGAGTCCCCTTGAGACATTCCTTCTTTGCGATACAAATTTAAGTTCAGAAACTTGCGAGATTCCAGTAAAAAATGTGTCGCCCAGTATCAAATGCTGGGTGGGGGGACTTACAAACTGCAGGAGATCCCCATATGACCTTAATCCGCGCTGTGCAGAATCTATTTCTAGCTGATATAATCATACCGCATCTAATCTGATTTAGTATGACCATCATAACTAAACCTAGTCTAAATATGCCTAAAATAACCTATAGGTTATAGGCTGCTGAGGGAGCAAGCCTCTCGTGAACTGCGACCAAATTGATTTATTGTTTTGCCCCAACTGCCTAACTTGGAAGAAGCTCTAGGTCGTGTATGAACCTTACAATATCCTTGGGTGGTGGTAACCTACTCACTTCCTCTGCTAATGAGAAGTCCTTGCTAAGGAGGTTGCATCTCAAACCTTTCGCTGACTCGCACAAGCAAATTATGTGCTTGGACGTCTCTGCATCCTCGCAACACAGCCTGGATGTTTCATTAGACTCCTTACACATCTTTTTCAGATGGTACCTTAGGGCATAATGACTTATTATGAGTCCAGTGAATGTTTTTATTCGAGTACTTTTAGGTTGTTATATGGTTTTAGTAGACGTTTTTCGGTATTATACTGAACGTATTTTTCCAGATTTTTTTTTGTTTTTGTCTTATCTCCTCTTCCCATATATGGATCTCCCTCTTCCATCCGCCAATGATGAGTCCACAAAAGGGTTCTGGTCCAATGAACTTGGTTCGTGATCTTGGCTAGTTTATCAACCATGTCATTGCCCGGTATGTCTTTAAGGCCTATAACCCACATGAGGACAATGTAGTTGTTCTTAGCCAGTTGCTTGCCTGAGGCTGTTCTGACATTCCCAAATCATCTTGGTCAACTTTCAAGATCATTTAATCGCCGTCAGTATTGCCTGACTAGCCGAACATATGACGATACGAGCGTCACCGAAACGGTTTCGTAGGCATTCCCGAGCGCACACATCAGAGATAATCGTTTCTGATGGCGGTATGGTTGGGCTAAATCCCAGAGTCATGTGGCTCGTATACGCATGGTTTGGCCTGTATATTCCAATACCAGCCTGAGTCCTGCTTGGAGGCATCGGTTTGCCACAATACAAGTGATGCGTAGGTTACAATGGGCAGCACCGCAGATTTGTATAGTCAGTACATGACCTTGGGCTTAGAGCGACCTAACGTCAACCAAACTTAAATGCATCTAATCAGATCGAACCTAATCATTCCTATCTTAAGTAAATAAAATAAATTCTAATCATAACCTAGCTTGTCCCTGCATATTAGTAAATCCAATTCTGCCTAACCTAACACAACCCAATTTAACGGATATAAACGAATCTATCAGATCTAACTAATATAAAGTAACCTACCCTAACCTATGCTAGTCTCATAAGCTCATCTAAATTAAATTAACCAAACTTAATACTCATGTACATTATATATTTTCAGGCACGTCCAAATGACTACTCGAAGGGATACCTAAAATCACATGAGAGCAATACAGTATCCTTCCACAAGCACTGGATGGTTGATCCTGTGAAAGTTTACAAAACTTGGTTCGAGGCAGCTGATCTTACATTGAATTCGGGTGTAAAACATCAGGAATTGTAATTGTACGAATTTCAAAGGTTATAAAAATATATTTTGTATATAAGTTACGTTGGTACCATTTATTTCATTGGCTCTATTAGTTGACTAAATTGTTTGGGTTGTTGCAATGTTGCTGGGAAAATAGCGGAGTTATAGTTTTTAGCAAAAAACACATTAGCAAACAACACATTATCGCTGTTTCTGCAGTAAATTGAACAATACATGTGGTAAATTCCAACACTCAATTAACCTTTGGCGGATGTTAACCGACTTGATTGATCAAGATGGCCGCCGAATGTTAAGTGAACCCAAACGTCAACTGCACCGATATAATTGCGTTCACGCACCGTATTTAAACCACTGCTGAGTGCAAAATGGAAGCAGTTAACACTTGCTAGTTGTTGTACAAAATGCATAATAACATTAAAATTTGTTATGTGCCTAAACAAAGGATCTTGTTAATATATCTGATCATTTTAATTTTTGGTTTATTGTCCGAAGAATGCGAAGCTGTGAGAAGCAACAGAGTTGGTTTGCCACGTGACAGCGTGTTGAGTTCAGGTTAGTTTTGTAGGTTAACTCGGAAAAAGTTATTTATTGAATGATTTTTAGGTTATGGAAGTCCAGGCATAAGGGGTTCAGCAAGCTTAAATGAGGTAGGAGGGAGAAGAAATTTGATACAAACAAGAAGGAAAGGTAACAAGAAACATTCCTCAACAACTATGGCACCTCAAACGTCAACACAAAATGTTGTCAGAGACAAGTAATTTCATTTATTTTGAATTTTTATTAATTTATTTTGAAGATTATATGTAAAATTAATTATGCCATAAAATATTTCACTCATATACGTTTAATTTTATTGAACACCAGAAAATCAATCGATGAAAATAAACATCTTGGGGATTATTGATGAGTAATTACATGTAGATAAACGCATTAATTCTTCCTTTCTTAATAACATTAAATTTACCCTAAGAAATGTATAATTCGTCACCAGATCAACAAGGCACATAAAGGACATGAACTCGTTTAGGTATTGATTAGCAAACAAATTAAATTCCCCAATGTCCTCTCCCATAACATACTTTTTTAACATAAATTTACCCATAATCATTTAATATGCTTTAATCAAGGTGACCAGACGTCCCGTCTTTTATTATTATGCCCCCCACCCCGCGGTATTTATAGAATATCATACCTTTTGTTGAATATCGGACCCCCTCTTTGAGATATCGAGAATGGTGAGGTGTTTGCGTAAAAATCCTCTTTGGAGAATTTTTTTCAAGGTAGGTTTCGCTCCAGCAAAGATTCGTTACTATATCTGATTTTCTTTACTACCTTGAGTCTCTGAAGTCGAATTTAACTCACATGTGAATCGGAATGTGAACTACTTTGCGAAGTCCTTTTCAAGTTCGAAAACTTTCGAGATTCCAACAAAAAAAATGTGCCGCTCAGTATCGAATGGAGCCCCCCATTCGATACTGAATAATCAGACAGAATATTCTTAGTTCATTCAATTTTGCCTAACCTAACCCTTCGAACTTAATCGGATTTAACTCAACCTAATGTAAACTAACCTCTGCTAGTCTAACTTACCCAAAACTGATCCGATTAATTTCTAAGTTTCAAATTGACTTTCATAGCCTCATCTAAATTAAATAATAATTAATACTCATGTACATTATATATTTTCAGGCACGTCCAAATGACAAGTCCAATTGATGCCTAAATTCACTGGATGGTGGATCCTGTAAAAGTGTACAAAACTTGGTTCGAGGTGGTTGATCTTACATTGAATTCGGGTGTCAAACATCAAGAATTGTAATTCTACGAATTTCATAGGTTATAAACATATATTTTGTATACGTATGTTGGTACCATTTATTTCATTGGCTCTTTCATTGTTGACTAAATTGTTTACGTTGTTGAAATAAATTGCTGTAATAAAATATTAAGTAAACTCAAACGTCAACCGCACCGCATCTAATTGCGCTCATGCACCGTATTTAAACCACTGCTAAGTTCAAAATCGAAGCAGTTAACACTTGCTAGTTGTTGCACAAAATGCATAATAACATTAAAATTTGTTATGTGCCTAAGCAAAGGATCTTGTTAATATATCTGATCATTTTAATTTGTGGTTTGTTGTCGAAAGAATGCGAAGCCTTGAGGAGCAACAAAGTTGGTTTGCCACGTGACAGCGTGTTGAGTTCAGGTTAGTTTTGTAGGATACCTCAAAGAGAGTTATTTATTGAATGATTTCTAGGTTATGGAAGCCCAGGCATAAGAGGTTCATCAAGCTTGAGTGCGTTAGGAGGGAAAAGAAATTTGATACAAACAAGGAGGAAAGGTACCAAGAAAAATTTCTCTACGACTATGCCACCTCAAACGTCAACAAAAAATATATGTCTAATTTTATTGAACAACATCAAAACAATCGAAGAAAATAAACATCTTTGGAATTATTAATGAGTAATTGCCTAAAGATTAACGCATTAATTCTTCCTTTCTTAATAACATTAAATTTACCCTAAGAAATTTACAATTTGACACCAGATCAACAAGGCACATAAAGGGCATGAATTCGTTTGGGTATTGATTACCAAACAAATTAGTTCCCCTAATGTCCTCTCCCATCACATGCTTTTTTATTATAAATCGACCCATAACGATTTAATATGCTTTAATCAAGGTGACCAGACGTCCCGCCTTTTATCACTATGCCCCACACCCCGCGGTATTTATAGAATATCCTAACTTTTGTTGAATATCGGTCCCCCTCTTTGCGATATCGAGAATGATGAGAGATTTGCCTTAAAAAACTAGTTGGAGAGTTTTTTTTTTCAAGGCATGTTTCGCTCCATCAGAGATTCGTTACTATATCCGTTATTTTTTTTACTACATTTCAACTCTGGTACTATTACTGGTACTATTCCAGACTAGTCTATCTATATCTTTTACTGTCTGTACATTCTGCAGAAGCGTACGGTTCATCAATCACTTCGTTTCTCTTTTCGTATATACGTATATCGTATATCTAGCATCTTTTCTATATATGAACATCTTTGCATACATCTAGCATCCCTACCAACATCTTTGCATGTGCGCCAATTTTGTCTGCCTCCTTATCTGGAGGTCTAAAGCAAAATAAGCAGTTATACGTGCCCACAAAATAAGTCGTTTTCAACAGAAGTATTCATAGTTAACTTTTTTTCGGATTTATGTTTATTGAATATACTATATGACTCAATGATTAGGAAGTTAAGTGAAACTTATATTTTACTCTACGGATGACTTATTGTTATAAATAGTTCATGAAATTGGTATTTCCCACTTTTTTATATTCTAGTAATTCTGGCATCCGGAATTATAGTTTTTGTTTCATTTTCACAGTTGCAATATGATGATACTCATATTACACTTGCATGCTCAATTGTATCAAGTTTAAATTTTTGAAGATGTCAAATTTAGTTAATTTTCCCTGTAATTCAAAATTTCGAAACTAATTCCAGGCAATGCATAAAATAACTTAACATTTTTGTAAACTTTGACAACTTTATAATTAAACATACCGATTATAAGAAATATCACTGACGTACGTGACGTCTTATCATTAGACATAGCCGTAGTAACGTACTAAGCAAACGAACACATTGATAAGGAAACATGAGATATGAGGAGGCACATGTACGGCTTCTCGCCAACTGTCGCCGGTCATATCGGTTCTCTCGTTCGCATGATCAGTTGTTGACCAACCTTTGTGAAAGATCGCAGAAGTGTAGTATACTAATAGATGCCAGAAGACTGTGTATACTGGTAGTTTATGTAAAAAGAGTGTAGTTGTTTTCAACAATGGCCGATCCAACAATGCAGACCTTCTGCTGCCATCGTGCAGCACCCATGCACGAACGTAATTTTTCTTCAGCGGATGTAATAGGGCGGATAATGATGGAATTCAATACAGATGCCTATAACATTGTCTGCATGTTTGCTTCCGGTTTAGGCGTTTTCGGTGCTATTTATCAGGTAATTTAAAAGATCCTGCATTTTTTTACGATGTCATAAAAAGTGTATCTAACCCACGCACTCCGTTGACAATATACCTTTTCTTCCCAAGTTTTTTTCGATTCATTTCAAATACGAATTAAAATGTTGGCACACCTACCCATCAGTACAGAAGGGGAACCCCCAAATATAAAGTGATTAGGGGCCAACCTTAATCCACCATTGCACAAAATAAGTAATATTATGATATTTTGATTTTTTATGTCAATACCAAGATATTGTTCGACAATTTTTCGACTCACACTATAGTATTGTGTATATAAAATAAGTGAATGTGAAATGAATTATTAACATAACGTAAATTACAAATTCTTTAAAGTCTCTGAAGCATTTCTTTATGCATTGTCATAGTAATGATTAATTGCCACCAATTTTTCGTATATATACCAATGAATAAATGTTTACGTTTCAATAAATTTACTCATGAAAAATGTTTGCGTTAATTCTATGGTTCACTATTGTGGTTTCGCTAAAGCCCAGTGGTACGTAAAATGTAAAATACACTCAAATTGTAAATGTATTAAAAATATTTAGTGCGTATAGAAAATTACCCAAATGGTTCGGAGAATATTAATGGTAATTGCATTCCTATGGGAAGAAATAACAGACGGATTTTAATAGATACTCTCTCTGTTTCTCCCCCGCATTATGTGTTAGGCCCCAGTGGGAATTTTGCCTATGCATGGTAATAAACCAGAATATAAGTGTATCAATACTAAATAAATATTCTTTAAATTCTATGACATTAAAAGACACTGGTCCATATTATAATTTCTAATGGGCCTATGTAATACGTGGATAAAAAAGAGATGCTCGCTGATATGCGAGCATTAAATATAGGATTATAAAATTGAATTCTGAAAAAAGCAAAAGAATGAAGAAGAAAAGGCTTCTCGCCAAGTATCAATAGTTTAAAATATCTTCTCCCACCTAATTCATAGAGAAGAGAGGAATAGAATAACGAATGATGTAGCCCTACAACATATTTGCATATTCCAGTTTGGGTGACGGGTCAAATAGTTAATCCCCCCCATGTGGGCTCTGGGTCAAAATGCCTTATGAATAATCCTCCATTGGGTTTGAGTGTGTTCGGTACTATTTACCAGGCTATTTGAAAGATAGTACATTTCTTGCGATGTTATATAAACAGCTTTGATAAATATCAATATGATTTGTGTTTAACAATTATGATTTTGTGTATTTTGTTAAACAACAATTAACATAATCTTGACTGTTATGTAGGTAAAATTATGAATTCATTTTTAATTTATTTGATTAAAAAACAATTCTCCCCAATTTTATTTCTGTGAATCATAAACTTTCTAACAATTAAGCTATATCTTAAGTAATATGAAATAAAAGCTCATTAAAACCATTGGAGCGTAGTTGAAGCGTTTCAAAATGCTTTGCCATTGTAATCAATGATTGCTACCGATTTTTTTCTATATATAACAATGACATATTCTCTTATCAATATATTTATTGATGAAAATGTTTGCGGCAATTCTGTGCTTCACTATTATTGCTTCGATCGTACCCAGTGGTATGTAAAATATTGAATAAAATCAAATAAGATGTTTATTAAAAGAAAATATTTAGTGCGTATGGAAGCGTGTCTAGATGACTTGGCAAATTTTGATGGTGACTGCGATCCAGTGCAAGGAGCCCACAGGCGTATTTTAATTGATACTCGTGTTAGTTGTCCCCCCAATCATGTGCTAGACCAAAATGATGATTGTGTCTATGCATGGTACTAAACTAGAATAAACGTATATAAATTCCAAATAAAGATACTTTTTAAAAAGCTGTATTGTACAAAGAAACAAGACTTGTCTCCCCGTTCTCATGGAGTTATCGAAACCCACTTTGAGAATCATTTATCTTGATATTATCTAGATCAGGAGTAAAGAGATAGAAAGAGACGTCTTCGGATGATGTTAGGAATGTATAGCTCGAAAAAGGGAGTGAGACAGAGGTTGAGATGAAAAAAATCAGGTGAGATTAGTGAAATTTGAAAGGATAAGTCTAGGAAATTATGGAAAACAGTATGTATTTTTGAAAGTGGCCATATGTGTTCTAGGTATTACCACGTCATCAATATGCAAATAACCATCGACTAACATCAGTATCAGCAGCACGTGCCCGTCAAATAATTATTTGGTTAGCCATTGCGGATCTCTTCGCTTCCATTGGCATGTTCATCCGGGCTGCAATGTGGTTAAATACAAAAACAATAATGCCAGCAATGAATGACAATTCTAGCGTTCTATTCTGTGCTCTTTCGTCTGTAAGTATTTTCAAACTATTCCACCCAAAGGCTTTACAGTCAGCCCCCAGGCATGGACGCAATACTTTTACACAGCTACATGGATCTGGACATTATGTTACGCTCTAGAAATGAGGAAAATCCTTGATGGAGCTGATGCTCATATGAAAGGCTATCATTTAGCAGCGTGGATCATCCCTGCGCTTACAACAAGTTTTGGGTTGTCCATTTTGTACTTACCCGATGCAAGGTTACAATTAGAGATTATTTTGTGCTAATATATGTTGTCTAATTTGAGACCATTTCAGTTGTCATACTACAGAAACTTTGAAAACGGCAATTGTACATATACTTCCAAATTATTTGGCTACTTATGTACCGATGATTACTGTAATGATAGCAAATCCTTGCGTTTATGGGACTTCGATGAAAGGAATGGAGCGTGCAGTAACCTCCTGTTATTGCCAACTAACGGGACGTGAACGTGATATGATGGAGGCGATTCGCATCAAATTCGCCGTGATCAACATCGTCTTCTATATCTGCTGGGTGCCAAATCTAATTAACGGTATACTATTGTGGTGTCTATGGTTTCACCTGCCGGTAAAGTTTATTATCACCGTTTGGTACATAATGGTGAGTGATTAATGGTGACTATCGCAAACATAACCTAAAAAAACATGCAACACGCTTGTTTGCAGGCGTTCACGAATCCGCTGCAGGCGCTTTTCAATTGTTTAGTCTATCGGCGATGGAGTAAAGGCACCGAACAGGTGATTGTCCCATGGCGGAGACGTTCACGAATGCATGCCCGTTCCCGGACACAAAAACCGGCAACTAATATAGAGATGGAAAAATCGCCGCTATTAACGCAATCATCATCACCATCTTCGCTAGGCAAATACACTTAACCTCAGCGATTCGGAAAAAATCACCGCGTAATTGACGCACGTATGATTGATGACCAATCGGCGTAAATATTTGCGATTGCTTCTCGCACCTTGTAATTCTTGGTCAAACAATCACTGGTCACCTCAACAAGTGTAGTTGGGAAAATTTCACCTCCACTGCCGCGGCGATTACATAAAGTTTTTTGCGCTCTCTGCGTGTGATCACTGGCACCAACGCTATATAAAGTCAAGGCGTTACGCAAATAACATCCACCTGCAGCGCAACGACGTGTTTGCCACGCGATTTATCTCCATTTTCCGAGTGTGTAGGGAAAATGCACGCAGTGTTGTTGTGCATTGTAATCGTGCTCGCAGCGATGTGTGGTGATGCGGCACCGTTGTGTAAACTGATACCATTCGCGACGACGGATGGCCGCACCGGGAAGTACTGCATACTCTGGGACGAGCCGCCCAGCAAAGAGCAGGCGAGCGTTTCCGACTTGAGTTACTTGCCGCCCTTGAAGGAAGCGTCGTACGTTGCGGTAACGGCGAGCACCTCCACCGAATCGGCCATTCCATCGAGTACCAAAGTGGACAAGACGAATCTGCACAAGATACTTATCGATACTCCGGTGAAGTGCCTTGATGGGCAAGTAATTGACGTCAACGGTGACTGCATCGACGCCTTCTGATTACGATGTGCTAGCAAGGTTTTAACAGAGCGACTACTAACGAAGCAATGAAGTAAATATACATGTGGATTTTTACAAGCGTTGTATTTTTTCATCCTACTCATAATCAGTGTCTGCCACTTCATTATCTGACTATAATGTTTGGTTGGAAAGGTAAATATGTTTATATAGGAATTTATATTATATTCACTTGGAACTGTCATATTTATTTAAATATAATGTATATACTAAGATGAGAGTTTTTTTTTGGAAAATATCAGTTAGTATTCATCTTTCATATTTAAAATTAGAAAATAGGGCGTATCTCGGGATTGCATGTTAATTTAAGAATTATTTCAACCACCTGAAGATCAATTCCTCCAAACACACTTGAAGTTAGCCCATCCTTCCCCTCTAAAATAATTGTAGTCCTATAAAATATTACGTCACTTAATGTTAATCTGTTCATTCAATTAAAGCCTTGCGAAAGTAATTGCGTATGCTACGAACTCTGGCAGGTTGACACAGGTAGCTAGTATAAAATAGTGCCTACTCGTTGAGTAGATTTCTTACGCTGGTTGTAAGACAGCGGAGTGAAGGGATGGAACATGAAGTAAACAGTGTGCAATTCATATAACAACTGGTTTTATTTCCTAAATCCAAACCCAAGGGTACATGCTAATTTCTGATCACTAATGACACAAGCCGTTACTCGATTAAGGGTCCGATGCGGTCAATGGACTTTATTAGAGCGCTCGATTGGTCGTTTCGCTAATATGTTTACGCACTTATTACTATCGGCACATACATTAAGATATGATTAGAAGTATTTATATAAATACTTCGGACTCATCAGTGTGACCTAAACAAATTGTATGTACACTTCTTTCATCCTCCAGGGGAGGACTTTGGGGCCTTACTCGCCCACGTCCCCAAACGGAGAGTCATTCCATTGAGACCCACTTATCGAAACCTCAAGTTCAATTGTTGACACCCCGCTGATGACCTTAATCCGCTTCTGAGTAATTCAAGGATACTGTAATTGAGATGTAAACGTCAGGGCAAAAGAAAAATTTACGAATATAAGGGTTTGAGGAGAGTTAGGACACTGCAATATTTTCTCTTTACACCAAAAGTAATTATGGAATAATCACTATGGACACACTAAGGAAACTTATCGCTGTAAAAGAAAGATATCCCTATGTCAAATCTAACAAAGCTTTAAAAATACCAAAATAAGAATAGTAAAATACCAAATAAGAATTTCAAAATAATCGTCTGCCAAAAAAATGTATCATATATCAACGTAGAAAATGTTATATCTTTATTAAATACATACACGAAATATAAATTAAGTAGAGAGTATTTAGTTCGAAAACACCAGTACGCACTCGTTATTCACATCAAGTTGCTGTCCTGCTGGACATTTCACCGGTGTATCAATAAGAATACGATCATCGAGAATAATTCCGTCTTTTAGGATCGGAGGTTCATCCCAGTGGACACAGCAGGAACCACTACGGCCATTTTGCTTGACCCGAATAGGAAGGCAGTCTTCAGGGGCTTTATTACGAGTCATTGCAAACATTGCCGGTAAACTGGACATAATTGCTGGACCAACATTTTCCATCTTTCTTGAAGGTTCAACAGTCGCCGAAGTTACACTCTCATTTACTGCCAGCTTCTTAGTAGGTTTCTTCTCCTCCGTTTTGGCTGTTGCCGGCGTTGGCGTTGAGGTTACCACTTTCGGGGTTGTAACGGTGGTAACTCTGGCGGCCATCTTGGAACCCTCCGTAGTACTTGTGAGAGATTCCGTCGACGGTGACATTGCCGTGGAGTTTGCACAATTTGCACCCACACATAAAAGTGCGACAAACAATAGGAGAATACCGGTACTCATCGTAAATCTCGGCTAATTATAATCCTCGATTGTTAGATCGTGTTCGTGAACTCGCGAGTGCGTGACACTCGGCGGCGTATTGTTGCGACTGTTTGTTTGTAAGAAGCGCACTTGTGTTTTTAAGTACGCGCGGCTGGCGAAACGTTCGAAATAGGAAATAAGCGGATATCCAAACGTGTTTCGCGATTGTTCGGCGTACAGCAGACAGCAGGAATATCCGTGCGGTGTGCGATCTGCCACAGCAATCGTTGGTAATCCACATCGTGCGGGCTTACGTAAGCGAAAAACCTTCAAATGAACTTCCAACTGACTAATGCCTTGTTCAGCTGGTGGTCAAATGGGTTTAATTGCTTACCCAGGCACCCGGGTATCGGCGCCCGACATGCAATGAAATGACGGTTATTTTATGATTTATATTGTTAAATATGAAGTAATGGGATAATCACCGCATGATGGGTCATATATACATTGGGAGATTAGAATCAGAATTTTGCAGGTATTACCTGAGTACATGATGGGTTTTTAATTTCAGCAAAGTGGATTTTCAGTAAATGGTTTGTAGAAATTTCTACATAGAAGGATAAATGTATGTCATTTTCAATCCGCTATTTAAATTTTACAATTATAGAAATTAAATATTCATACCTTGAAACAAGAAAAACATTTTTATTACTAATTGTATGCATGTGTTGTAGTGCCAACGTTGTCGAGAATCGGAGCCTTTTACTTGATATAAAATTGTTGCTTCGTGAAACACTTAACAACACGACGAAGAATTGGGGTGCTTTAACTTATTAGGGAGTTAATTTACAAATTCTGGCCCAACCTAAGTCTACCAAGTTATGACCAAGACTTGCTTCCACCAAGTTATGATTAAGACTTGCTTCCACCAAGTTATGTTTAGACTGAATATATTTTTCAAAAAACCAAAACAATTTACAAAATTCCTACTGTATACAATTCTACATATGGGGATGGGAAGACGAACTACCACCATTCGTGTGCATCTGGCATCGATACATTAACTGGAAGAGTTTTATCTTGTGTACAAAAAATCACTATGGGAGATAGCTAAGTTAAATACAATTTTCTCGAAAGCAAAGGCTTATCTAAACATTATTACGATGCCATGAAACTCCTAACTTCCTTCCCTAATATTGAATACACAAAAACAGACATCTATTGAAAACAAAAATTACGAAAAAACAACAACTACCTTTAACTCAGCTGTAAAAACTCTAAGCACACGAATATAATAAACATTCAACCAAAATTCACACGATAATTAAAATTTCAAACCATTCGTATCACAAATATTACAATAATATGAAAAATAATCACACATACAATACATGTTTTGTTCAACATTCAACCAAATAGAAAAATATTTATTTTCATTTGGTTTTAGTATATTCAAAACAATGAAACAAACAACGATTTTTCGTAACATTAATGGCTAATGTTACGAACAATTCATATATTCATGACGGAAATTTTTAATGAAAACTTGACCATCTATTTTAGTTATACTAACGATAAGGCGACCAGACGTCCCGCTATTTTAGCAATTTGTCCCGTGGCTAATTGTAAAATTTTAAGTGTCCCGCCCCAAAGAACACCTGGAGTTTCAACAGATACTTTTTAGATAATCCTACACCACTATTCACAAACTGCAATACCCCGCCCCCATGTCCTGTTTTGTCAGAATCTGACCTACTGTTCCTACTTTGAATATGTTAACTTGTTACTTTATTTTCACAAAAAAATACATAGGAAGACATATCTTAAAATATTCTATCAAATAATATCTGGCATAAAATTTACTCACTATCAGTCGAATGTAAATTATTATGAAAAAAGCATAAAATTCCAGGTAGTCATATGATTGTTAATATGGAAATATAACCTTCAGTTATGATGGTTAGGTGTGAAATTAATAAATAGCAGTAACGCAGATTTCCTGCAATGGCAATTTGCTATAATACGGATAAAAACAATTTATATTTTAATTGACGTATCTAATGTACTAATCTTTCATAATTGCATAAAATTAGATTTAAATGTGAATTTGCAAATACGAATTTATAGTGGCAAAAAATACAAAAATACACATCACTGACTTTTCAATTTCTCCAATTTTTCCCAAAATTAAAATAAAGGAAATAAAAAAAATGGCAGAAAGGAAAATATTTAGAAGAATTTACATTATCCTTGACTGGATGACTGGGAGGACTGATATTAAAATATTGAATAAGGAGCATGCAATGCTACGCATTTGTGAGAAATGCGCATTCCATACGACTTTTACACTACAATATTATGACTACGACTACGACACTACGACTATTATGTGTGATAATAATAAGATGATTCAGTTTTCTGGCATCTATGTGTCCGTCGTCAAATTTGAAGCGGTCGCTTTTGTTACTTCCATAATTTTTGAACACCTCCAACAACTATGGAAATATGAAGTTACACTTCACAATCACTGGGCATTTGTGTGTTGATAAGAGGGTGCACTCTGCGATCGTGGTTATGGGACCTATGAACACATTTCAGTAGTACGGATACTAAAATCGATACTAAAATGTGTATATTGTGCAATAGGAGTAGAAAAATTAAAACTTATTGCACAGTCGCAGCAACAAAACCAATGTGGGTGCCCTGGAAATTTTGTTTGTTTGCTTTTTTGAAAAAGCGCCCATAAGAGCACAATAAAATATTTTTGAAATTTATTAACTATTAAAATTCATATTTAAAAGTGGAAATTCATACTATAGAATAGCAGACGGAAAACCATATATTGACACTTTAGATATCGATTAATTCCGACAGCATCGATAACGAACAATGCGATACGAATTATCGATACTTTCATTCGATACTTTAGTATCAAAAAGTATCCATATGTATGTATCGAACAGCAGTATCATATACACTACCTTTTATACAGAGTTCGTTTGACTGTTCGTAACAGGCTCTCCCATACCATCCACACTTCTTCTTCCTAGCGTACGCCTAGCACACGTGTTCATTGAGATATACACTCCTGGGAGCTTGTAGGAAGTGATTGAATAGGAAGAGGAGAGGGCGCGTGTTATCAAGAGGAAAAGGGGGTGGCAATTTTGAGGTAGCAACAGAGAGGAAGCAAACAACGAGGACTGGAGAGTAAGAGACATCAACTGCGGGAAAGCGAATAATTGGAGTTACCTATTTCTGCCTCTCTTCTGAATTTAGTATTATTATTATTTCAATATTACGGTTGTAATATGTGTATATATAGAATAGTTATAATTGTTAGGGACATACCAAATAAAATATATATAAAGAGTAATCATGAATAAAAGGAAATTAAGTCAAACCAATTAAAGAAGCGACATTTCATTGTTCCCTAATTACCGATGTTGCATAATTGTATTCTAACCCAAATCCTGCTTTAAAAGCGTTTTTGCCGGGGCACACAAAATAACAAGCCATTCAAATATTTTAATAACATAAATAAAATAAACACATTATATTCATAAAAACAGTATAACCCAGTAAACATTGTTGGGACCGCTTCATGGGCTGCAGGTTGTTCTCCCCTGTTCTAGGTCATTCACATTCGGATGCTGAAGAGATAGTCAAATCCAGACCTGCTAACACTAAATTCCGAGTTACAGCGCGCCGTCAAAAATAACAGCAAACTCTCGCATGCTTGTCCGGCGAGACAAGTTAGATAACTGCGGCCCGAGTTTTCATAAAACAAAATTAAACGAAGACATTAGAATTGTTAGTAAAGGTCTTAGAAATAAATAAAAAACAAACATTAGTATCAACGATTTATTACTCCAAATTTGACAAAATATATACATCATTGATGCTTACACACATTCTCCGTACAAATTCAAACAATCAAAGAACAAATCGCAATTCATGTCGGCTGCCCCATTGCAGCCATAGTTTGATTCAAATCCAGTGCGCGTCACTTAAGTTAAATCGCAGCGGCGTTTTCCACAACCGCCTTCGAAATAAAAAATAAATATTTGTTCACACCTTTTGTCCAAGCTCGTGTTCGCTGAGCGTGACGCTCGTAATACCTTTAACAATCATCTCAGCCACCTGCCACGCCAGCTCTTCCTTCTTCTTGTCCTCTTCGAGATTCACGAAGCGCTTCACGACGCTGCGTATCGTCGAACGACTCTTCTTATCCGGCTCCGGCTCGAAATCCGTCACAAACTGCCCCAGCTCAGTCACACGCCCAAACGACAATCGATGATGCTTCTTGCGTCGCCACAACGCATCCGGGTCATACAGTTCACGCGTATCAATATTCATATCAGCGGCTGTCGCCTTTTCGCTCTTCTTCTTAGTCATGGGTACCTCCATTGCGAGGAAGGCGCCATTGATACTACAGGAACGTTCGCTGCCGGCGTCTGATGATCGTGTACCACTACGATCGTATACGCCATAGCCATTACTCTGCACTGCGTTGATTAATTCAGAGAGATATTTGTAGAATAACTGAGACGCGAGGAAGGGTCGTAGATAGTGTTTGTCCAACGCCTGCTCGACTACACGAAGAGGTAGAGCGAAACAATCAGGGGCTAAGCCATTCTCACCGCAGATGTTTTGCTCCACTGTGAAACGCACTCGGTCACCCAAACCGAGCGGACACAGCGCTTGCAGAGAGAAATACTTGTCGTAGAGGATGACAGCGTCGTTTTGGGCCTCCACCAGGTCGAGAAACTCACGTTGATCACGAAGTTGTTGTTGGAAATTCGTTGCAGCTAACCAAAACTCCAAGAGGAATCTGTTTTTAAACATAACATTTAAATTAGAACTTATCCAATATATTTATTATGTAAAATATAGTAACAATTAAAAAAAATAAAATTCAATAAAATTTGAAGCAAACGTTAACCGAAAAACTTTATCCTAGTCATAAAATTACTTGTAATTAAGAATAATTTTATAAATAAGAATTTGATGTTGTGATATTATAGAGCTATTCAATTTTTTGCGTCGGCATTCCTTTTTGTTTGCGTTTCGTATTATTACTTTAAATAAATATCTTAATTTTCGAGAATGTTAGATACATTTTTTCGGCAGAAACTTAATTTTAAAGTTACATTATTACTTGAAAAGAAGTAATTACAGCAATAAATTAATTAAATGTACAAATGAAGGTAAATGCTATTAAGAATGGCAATATATCAAACACCCATTACTATAATGACGAAAATGGGATAAATGTAGGAAATCGAAACGAAACAAGCAATATGACAGGGAGATACACTATCTGCTGCATTATTTACAATTAGATGCCCAAATAATAGCGTCTCAAGGAATAAATGAAGAAATTATCAAGAAAATAACGATAGAAAGTGAAAAAATGACCTTGGAAATTAACCAGAATTTAACTACGATAATGAGAGCAGGAGTAAAAAATAAAAAAGAAGAAATAGTAATAAATAATGGGAAATATGTAGTAAATAAGAACCGGTGAGTAAATATGAATGACTATGGAACAAATAAAAATGAAATCGTGGAAAATGCATACTTCGCCAAGTAAAGGACACTATGAAACAGAAGACTAAAGAGGGTTACAAGAACAAAAAATCTCTAAATAATAATAACATCAAGAATGTATCAGAAGTAATGACAATGACCAAGTCGCAGGAAGAAAAAAAATTAACTGACAAGACAGAAAATTCATGATGGTAAAGTAGAACCAGTAAAACAAGAGGGGGGTACAAACCGAAATAGAAAAATAAAGAAATATACGAAAAACTGGGCGAGACAATAGTCTCCAAAACAAAGAATTAATAAAGTGGCTGGGCCATGTATGGAGGAGACAAGAGACAAAGGTTACTAAACAGATAATGTAATGGCATTCAGCTATCAAAAGAATAAAAGAAAGACGCAAAAATAAATGAAGAATAGAACGGGAAGGGGACCTAAAAGAATTGGAAGGAAAAGGTGACAGAGAATGATGAAAAGCACTCACAAAATGAGAAAGAGGGACTGATTCTCCCCAAAATGAATATATATAAACCAACAGTACAGAGGGGTTACGATGGAATGAAAAATTTTCAGAACCCCCACGAAGGAAATTTGAAAGATATTCAATATGAATTAACAATATATAATATAAAAACACATAATTATCATATTTGAATTACTAACACAGAAATATTTCGAAAGGGGTGCAAACAGTTTTAGTGGGAGCCAGGGCAATATTGATTTAATTTGTAAAAAAAGTACAACAAAAATTAAATTTCGACTTTCCAAGGGCTTCCACTGGACAGTGGCCACTTTAACTGTAGTATTCTGAGAAATAACCTATACATTTGGATTTATTATTTTAACCTTGTAATGTATATTACAGGGAAATTCTAAATGTGCCAATATGTACCTTGATATTGATTTAATTTGTAAAATAAGTACAACAAAAATAAAATTTTGAGTTTCCAAGGTCTTCCACTGGGCAGTGGCCAATTTAACTGTAGTATTCCGAGAAATACCCTATAAAATTGCATTTATTATTTTAACTTTGTAATGTATATAACAAAAATTTAACCTAAGAATTAAAACATAAACTGTCCTAACAAAATCCATATTAGAAATTTCTAAATAAATGATGTATATGATATAAGAAAAAGGTGTAAGTATATCCCTAATCTCAGAATTAAAGGTTATATTATTGTTCAGTGACTACGAGTTCCGTACAAAGTTGGTATTCCTAAATATAATAATGTATCGCCTGAGGAACTAAATTTGTCAAATTACTTCAATAACTAAAACATAACCTCCACAGGCGTCAATCAATTAGTTTGTGATAACCAAACTGACATTATGTGATGAGAAAGTCAAAATTATTTGCTAAAAAATATATTTACAAACTATTGTTTCGTAAAATACACGAACCTGAAATTTTTAAGGTGTTCTATAAATTTACACGATCGACTGAATTCGGTCATGATTATGGAATGAAAATATACTAACCTCCAAGAATGGCAAAAAAAAACTCTACATAAAAAACTAACCTTCAAAAAGTGAAAAATGTCTGCTTACCTCCGATTCTCCTGTTCCAGAAACTCCATAAAATAAAACAACGCCGTCTCATTGTAGAGAATATCATCGAGAACAACATGCCCACTTGTGAGAACATCAATTTGATGTTTGCAAAAATAGTCGCTCTGTACAAAGGCATCAAAATACTCCTTCTCCATCAGGGTAAAAACATGCTCCTGCACCTGCTTAAAACAGCCGGTGGGAATTTTCTCCTGGCTACAGATATTCTCCACGATTACATTCCGCACATCTTCGGGGCAATTCACAGCTTCAGGCGCTTCCAGTGCAATATACTTCTTAAAAATACCGAGAGCATCGTCCGTAAACTCCTTTGAGTATTTGTTCAGGTCATCACTGCGTTCGCTTCTATCACCAGCAGGACTCGCACACTCCTGCGTCGTGGTGGGCGTCGGCGTCATGGTCATGTGCGTGTCGTCATTCAGACTAGAAATATCCGCCGTCAGCGAGTCATCGCAATCGGTGCTCACCGACAGGCTGTCGTGCTCTGTGCGGCACAGCAGCAACGCGGGCGTGGGTCGTTGCTCCAGGTGGCCGATAGCCATGTGGAAGTTCTGTATATCCAGCCAGCATCTTAAGTAGGCTAAAGCATTACGTGCCTCCATAAACTGTACGAAATATGAGAGCGCTGATTTGTCGTTGAGTACTTCAGCCAGCGTTTTCGACAGGCGTGATTGTTCCCTATCTGGGACGAAATCTATAAATATTTTAGATAAGTTATTAACATTTTTATCGTTTATTTTGCAAGTTTAACAAAATTGTTCGGCATATTTTGATGTTATATTTACATACCAATGTCATACAATCCTTCGTCTTCGCATGAAGATATCGGCATCGTGCGTAGTTGGTGTTGTGATGCATTATCGTCGACCGGAAGGCACGTCTCGCTGCTGAACGTCGTGCCGTCCGGTTGCGGTTGTGAACCTAACGAACGAAAAAAGATCGTCCGTTTCTCAGAATTTCAAAGGCACACACTCTCACAGTACTTACCTCGTCTTTTGAAGAACTTTAACATCTTTCATCATAGACGCTGAGTTAGGTGTATGTATGCTCTTAATCGTGCGAAATATTTGCGATGAATGGCGCGCTTATCGTGGCGTAATTGTTGTTGTTGTGACCAGGTTCTCCTCACTCAACGAAAACGAACGATTTGTAAATGCGCGTGAGGATGGGTTTATAGATGTTTTGAGCGGTTTTAGTGTTGTTGTGTTCCTCGTGTCCTTGAACCGGATTTTAAATGTCAAAAGTGTCAAAAAACTGACAGTTGACAATTGATAAGAAACTGGTCAGGTAGGTCACTAACATTCAGGTAGAAGTGACGCTGATATGGCATATATTCGCTGTCCTATTCTTAACACACTTTTATTCGATGCATGCATGAGAAATACGATTTTAAATGTGAGCCTACTTCTAAAAATACAAATAAGACCGTTTTGAGACCGCACACGCATCGCGTTTTGCTAGTCGGGGATTAAGAGGACCCTATGCGGACTTCAAACTTTGTTCTAAAATATTTTCTAATCTACAAATCATGAAATGCCCAATATTATACGGATATACACATTTACGCCTAAAGATTGGGCAATTATTGAGAAATATATCGGGTTAAAAATAAATAATGAGTTGACTTTTCGATTCAGTGTGAAAATTTTGTTCAAACTCCTAGGATAGTTTTTATTTTTTTGATTTCTAAGAACCGACATTATAACTCTTGAAAGTTGGGTCTAATAACGGTGACTTTTTCACTGACAGGAAAAATTCTATCTATGTAGTTGAGTCTAAAAATGTTATAGATAATTCAGAGGGAATCCAGAGGGATTTGAAGCACGCATACACATATATTTTAGCGCCTACCGACCCAAAACATTTACAATCAAGGCACATTACTATTTTATATATTATAACACAATATTTTATTGCTAACTATGTGTATATTTTGTATTGATTGCGATTGCGAAACGGGGGAATCCCAAAATATAGTACAATTTTAATACTAATACCAATAATAATAATAATACGAAGGGTCGCAGCCGCACTTTAATTCTAGAAGGTACCTAAAGTTTATAGTTCTCGCAATATCAGTAGATGACGATATATCTATATTTATTTATATCGATATTTTCTATTGTTTATATATAAATATTTTCTGCATGCAAGATTTTGAAATCGAAAGAATCAAATGAACGTATACTCAAGACGCTCCCCTTAAACGTTTGTTGGGCAAGTGGGATGTCACTAATGATAATGATAAAAACAATTGAACAAGTTTATTTGATGGGCAATGGGAAAACATATTTTGGAAATCACTCATTACTATGAGTATTTTTTGAGCAGGAAATGTTTATTAAAACTAACCGCAGGTTTCCAGCTAAGGCTATCAAAGGTTTCTATTGGTACCTCGAAAGAGGTACCCTGATCAAATGAATCTGCGGGAGGTCTTTTATATCAGGACCCCTAGGCACGCACCAATGTATCCGTCAATATTTCGAGCGAAAATGTATTTACAAATATTTTGCGAATCGGCGTAAGCTGAGTGTGAACGAGACCTAAACAACTTTCCAGCGCATGCGCACTGTAGCAAAATGCCATATTTCTCAAAATCATCAAGAAAAATTACGCTTTTTTAATTCTAATTTCGATTACGATCGAACGACTTCCGAATATCATTATATAAACGAAATAATTGCAGAAAAATTATGTGAAATATGAATCTAGATCGTATTTTAAAATTATATAATCTTCGTTCATTCTCGTTCCTTATCGTATATAATCGCAGTTTTTTGACAAATATCAGCTGACCTAGAAACGACTCAATGTCAAACGATTAATCACTTGGAGTTTGTCGAGCGAGTTGTGCACGAACTGTTTGTGTGATTGAAAAATTAACAATATTTACGAGTGCTAAACGATTGCAACACGTGCAGGATGGCGCAGGACAACGGCGATGCCACCGCCATGAAGACGAAGAAGCCGTCAGGTATATATTGCTTACGTTAAATATGTTTTATTTGCGTTTTAAGCGGCGCAGATGAGAATTAATGCTAAATGGCAGACCTGCCATCGATTTTTCAAGCTTAATAATTCATCGTGTTATCTCACATATTGTGAGATACACATCGATGATCGACGTTTGCATACTTAATCACATAAAGTCAAATGTGTTAGTTCAATCCGTCGTTGTTTAAAGTACACCATTTCAATTAATAATAAAATGGAATTTTGTAGATTCAGCCTTCAAACAGCAAAAACTACCAGCATGGCAGCCAATCCTCACTGCAGGAACTGTATTACCCGCGTTTTTCGTCATCGGTATCGCGTTTATTCCTGTGGGAATTGCCCTGCTGTTCTTTTCCGATGAAGTCAAGGAAACTATTATTGACTATACGAATTGCAATAAAACAGAAAGGGGTCCTGATGGATTTCCGATTGATTTAGGTTTTCCTTGCAAGGAATACATCAGCAAGGAAGGACACACCGATGACTGCATTTGCAATTTACATTTTCGCCTGGATACTGATTATAAGGGCAAAGTTTTCATGTACTACGGTCTGAGTAATTATTATCAAAATCATCGTCGTTATGTGAAATCGCGTGATGATAACCAACTCCTTGGTCGTTTGGATCCACATCCATCGTCTGATTGTCAACCGTTTGCCTATGATGACAACAAACCGATTGCACCATGCGGAGCCATCGCCAATTCACTCTTTAGCGATGAATTAAAAATTCGAAATATGAATATCAAAATGCCAGCAAATCAGGATAAGCCATTTGTTCCTCTGCTACGCACTGGAATCGCTTGGGAGTCAGATAAAAACATCAAGTTCCGAAATCCGCCTGGTAATCTGAAAGAGGCGTTCCAGAACTTTTCGCGACCCAAGGCGTGGAAGAAGGATATTTGGGCGTTAGATTTGGAGAATGAGAATAATAATGGCTTTCAGAATGAGGATTTGATTGTTTGGATGCGCACTGCAGCGTTACCGACGTTTAGAAAGTTGTATAGACGTGTGGATCACTCACAGACTGCATATGCCGATGGGTTACTCAAAGGAGATTACGAATTGGTTGTCAATTATAGTAAGTATTTTATAATTTAATGAGTTAAGATGGAATTTTATTGGGGTATAACCTGTCTTTGAACAAGTTTATTTATGGGAAATTGGAGAGTATGAAGGTGATCCATAACTTTTTGAATCGGGAATGTTCATTAAAACTATCATTAGGTTTCCGAAATGTATCGTTTTTGTATTGCTATGAACAGAAGAATAATATAACACTAGTCAACACTGAAATTACTTCATGATTAAACGTTTTGGATCTAGAATGAATTTCACTTGCTGATTTCGAATGCCATTGAAAAAAAGCTGATTGGCTCTAGTGTCTACGCTATTTACCTTACTTGCTTCTGCTATTCCTCGCCATATAGCATTACAACACATTTCAAAAAATGTTTGATTTATGTATAAGCCTGTTTCTAAATGAATTTGACGTGCTGGACACGAATATCAAATTGAAAAAAACCTGACTTCCAGTTTTTAATGAATGATTTTAAGGCTTCAATGACATCTACAATTATATTTTAGCATCGCAGTTGAATAGGCTTCATTGAGGTTTTTTATTGTTGTGTATGTTATCGAATGGAACGAAGCAAATAGAGGTGGTCGTTTTAGGCATTTTATAGCAGCGGCTCCCTTTTTTTTTTATTACACTTTTTGGCGATATTGAAGGACTTGTCGCATTATCCTAAGTATAATCATTAAGTTCGAGCTCCATTTGGTGGTGCTTCAACTATTGAGGGATATATCGCACCGTTTTACGTATAAAATACCCCAGCTCGAGCATTTTTGTGGTTCTGATCCTTCTGAATAATGTATTACCCTTCAATTTCTTGGTCCTCCTATTATTGTAAATTCTCGCATCACCCCGTTTGGAAACTTTTGATTTAAAGATTCGAGGAGTAGTTTATGACCTTTATTGCCTAAATGGAGAATGTGAAAGTTGATTTTGGAGCATTGATGATTGTTTTCAAGTATTTGTTTCGAAATTGTGAAATGGTTTGGATTATGGGAATTTTTTGCAGTCGGTAGTATCACATGATACTTCGCAGCGAAATGCCCATCAATCGCAAATAAAACTTGTAAAAAGAAAGTGTATCTCTGAAAGCTGCTTTATTAATGTTTTCTAAATATATTGTTTGTTTTCTGACAAGGTGGGTCGCGTCATTTCCACCGGGCTGTGGAAAACGCTACTCTTGTCTATTCGCTCTCATTCGGGCCCCAACCACCTGTTCTCCGACCTGCGTCACGTCCTTACATTACTTCATTGCTCTTGGACATGTGGTTGTGAGCGAAATATTTCTGTCTTCGCCAAATCACCTGTATCTTCCTTAAATGAACCCCTCTCCGCCCATCTATAACGTACCACCCTATCTCCAGTCCCCTTGGCCTGTCTTTTATTCCTCATTCTTACCAATCTCTTTTAATATCTCGCTACTCTCACAAATTCATATCATTTCATACTAACAATGAGTCACCGTTTCCCGAAGAAGCACATACCACGGAGTTCACTTCCAATCCAATTTGGTTCTTCCTAGGGACCAAAGGTTTGCTCATACTCCAATATCCTCTAATCATTCATGCCACGTATAGCCGCCCTCTGTAATACAACAAGTATATATGTAAATATATAGCATTGTATTTTTTGCGCTAGGGGAAAAATCATTATCATTCAGAATAAAATCTGATTATTAATCAAACTGTTTTGGTTTATTTTCCATGTTAAGCTTACGATGTCAGCGACTTTGACGGCTCGAAGCGTATGATCCTCAGCACTACCTCACTACTCGGCGGCAAGAATCCCTTCCTGGGGATTGCCTACATCGTCGTCGGATGCGTCTGCTTGCTGCTCGGCATCGCGTTACTGTTCATCCACATCAAATACGGCAAAAGGTCGGTCAACTATATGGTCGACAATAAAGTCGAGTAAAGCCGTGGAGAATACGGGGGACGCGCGCACCCACGTCTTCCAAACATAAAACATTGCACGTCTACCATTTGTGGTCGCCGCCGAAATAATCTCGCAACTTCTATTCTGTTCTAGCACTAGCGAAATGATCAGTGTTAATCCAAGGACGCCGTATCAGTAGTTGGGGCTGGCCTGCACTGGTCTCCCGGCCGAAAGTCTAGTGTTTAACTTGCTTTTTCTTGCACGGCGCACGTACGCACACTCACTCCTAGCGTCTGTAGCGTGCAAATCTGTGCAGAGAACCGAAACCTAATTTGCTAGACCTAGTAATGTAAACGTAACACATTCCTCGATGTGACCAAAGTGGCCTTAGATGGATAACGCAGATATTTTAACGAATTTGAGTAACTATGACTGAGTGTTGTCTATTGTTGTTGTCTTGTCTGGTGTTCAACTGTCCTACTTCTTTGTATATAATGTGCCAACCGTGTGCGCTTTGTTTCTCTGTCGCAGATTGTAACTGGAATTTCGTCGTACTTACGCCCGCATTGTTTTTTGTCTAATGTTATCGTTAAGTTAAAAGAAGATATTTATTATATTTGCGTGTGTACGCCGCACGTGTGTTTTAATAAAGGCACAACGTTTTTTTTTGTTTATCTGTAAAAGTGAATTGTTTCGCAGATTAATAAAAATTCAATTGGCGCAATAAAAATAAGTTTAATTCTTTATCAATGTTCGAAAATCAACAATCTTTTGATGTTCGTCTATCTTTTTTCTGATCTTAATATTTCGAAATGACTCCACTAGGAGTGCGTCAATCCATTATTAATTAAAGACTTCATTTGTAAATACTTATTTAAATCAATAGAACTTCCATTGGTGTCCGGAATAAGAAGTTGTAGACTTCTAAAATTTACGTTCAGTTTTTTTTTGTTAGTACCACCCAACACTAGAAGAACTTATAAAAGAGATTAAGTGTCAATACTCGAAGAGGACTGAATCTGTGGGAAGGGGACGATGAAGAGAAGCCACAATCTGGTGGATGATTAATCCATATACGCAGACGTATCCTGCGCGAATCCCGAGTCCTGCCGATGGACCACATTAATCATATATTCTAACAGCTCTGATGCTAGAGGTATACATAAATAAATAGAAAAAACTAAAAAAACAATTGCAATTGTACATGCCTGCTCTACACTGTACGCCTCCTTCTTTCCTTCTCCCCTAACACCCTCCGCATCCAATCTATTCCTGTCTCACACAACCATTCTGCAAGTGCCCTTGGGTCCTTTCCTTCTGTTCTCCCAACACCTCCATTCGTTTGCATTCGCTCACCAAATGGTCCCAATAAATAGAAGACATTATAATAAAACAAAAATCAACAATAATGAATACTTAAGAATTATACTCAGTAGCATCGAAAATAATGAGAGGAAAATTGAGGAAAAGTTATAAAAGCAAATAAAGTTGTGGCGGTCACTGGCCCCGGTTTTCGACCAAGAACATCTATCATAAAAATCAACCAAAATCTAGCTCGCGACCACGTGTTCGCGGAGACAAACAAAGGAATGGTCGCGTCTAGGGGGCATTCACCTCCATCTGCGATGCCCCCTTCGACCATTTTCTCACAACGATCATTCAGTCTACTTCAGCAAGTCTTGAATCAACCTCTACTTCAGCTGCGATCTATACCAATAACGATATCTTCGACGGACCCAACCGACTTCGTCGGCATCAACCATTCCACCTCCGACATCCTCAACTGGACACCGCCGCGCAGTCATCCACGATCTGACCCGACGACCAAGGCCAGGAGTCTCATCAAGGATCTCCACGATCGCACTTATATTGTGGTATTAACAACCCCACAAAGTTCTTCAACCCAAACAAAACAGCGTTAAGGAACAAGAAATTGAGGAAATATACAAAAATATAAAACACTAGCCATGATCAATAATAATGTATGCTACGGAAACACTAATAATGGCCAAAGAACAAGAAAATAGAATAGCAAATTTTGAAAGAAACATAATAAGACTGATATCCGGACATTACATGGACATTAAGATGGTGGAAGAAAAAGAAGGAAGACAAACAATGAAGTAAATGAGGAAATATTACAAAAAACCATCTATATAAATTTTAATTTTCGGAAACCAATAAACCTCCGTTCTTTCTTCAAGTTTTTAATTTATTATATCCAATAATTCTAGAGGCGATGTCAACACTTCAGTTCTTCTTCTTCCAGCCATTCTATATCCAGTAATTCCTTAGATAGCACTATTCTTATATAAAAAGAGAGTTTCTCTTCAAAACAAATCTCAAGAGTAAACATCTTATACGAAGTACATTATTATGTACATAGTAGAAGACATGTCAAAAAATATCGATATTGATAAATATCGATATATCGGTCTCTAAATTTCGATATTTATCGATAATTTCATTTGTCATAATATCGATATCGAAATTTTTAATATTGTTTTGACCAGTCATTGACGTAACCGCCATCTGAGAAGTATTCTAAGAAGTTCAAAATTGACAATATTTCTTGTTAGGGCCACATTTTAGGTTCTTTATAATAATTGTTAATCCCTTGATATTTGATGGAATCACAAGATTAAGATCAACATCGATCTTTTGCTAGTATTGCAGTTATAATACTACTTCTTTTATGTATTAGTGCAATTATTATATTTGGTGGAAAGACTGTTAGATCTATACATGTATTATTATTATTATTGTTAGTATTACTTTAAATATCGATCTATATATGACTGTTATATATAAGACTGTTAGATCTATATATGTATTATTGTTAGTATTACTTTAAATATCGATTTTCGTCGTTATCATAAGATTAACAATAACAAAAAACCACGGATCCAGATTAGGAACACTGCTGTACCCGGTGGATGAGTCCGAGATTCCATCTGTAATTAGTCCTGAAACCCATATACAGACAGCGCTAATTTCGATTTGATCGATATTGATAATATCGATATTTCCAAGACGATATTTTGATATCGATATATCGAAAAATTAGAAATATCGATATTACATCATCCTCTGACATGTCTAGTACATAGTGAACAAAAACAGAAAGGGGGTATATGTTATAGAAGGAAAGGCTAACAATGTTCAATTTCGATCTATTGTAAAGTGATCAAGATGTTTTTTTTTGTTTGCTTTGCTTAGGAATTGTTTACTAAATCACTGAAAGTTCAATTAGCAGTACGCGGAACAAGTTTTATATTTCCATTATAGTTTTTTTATTATTTATCAACTTCGGTAAAGTTCGGAAATCCATAGTTTTTTTCTATTTCTTTCCTTTTTTTGGTTATGATATTTTAAAACAAAACAAAAAGTTTAATTAACCTTATAACTGAAATTCCAACATTGCCTGGCATTTTCGAATAGTAAGCAACTTATCATCAATTTAAATGTAAAATTACGTTTAACGAGAATACCCGATTGTGACGACATTGCATGACGTAGTAACGACCTTGAGTGCCAGCAGGACGCGCGCGCGAACAGTGCTCGGCAGCAGGCTCATGTTTGTAAACAGCAACACGTTGATCTACTTCGTGTGTATTGTTCAATACTTGTGTCTAACAGGGTCCTACTAGTCGAATAGCCTCTGTGTCGTCGTCAAGGGTTTACGCTCATCTTTGAAAGAGTTGTCATCGTCGAGAAGGCCTTGTTTTGTCAGATTTGTGCAATAAGTCGAGTGTTGCGCACAGTCAGCAGGATGGACTTTCAGGACATGATCGTCGTAGAAGAATCCAATCCTAATGTAAGTCCAAGTCTATATTTAAACATCTCTTGGTATATTATAAGGGTGCATTATCAGCTGGGGGGTATACAGGTGGTTGGGAGTTGCTAGATTTAGGCGAAAAAATGCGCTTGCAGGAATAAGGGGCACACGTCTGGGTAACAAAACAACACCTGCGCATGCGCGAAAATTACACAATTTTTGTTTTATGTACGTATTTATCTTTTACCACAGAATTATCGTTGTTATTAGGAATTATGAGGAGAACGTAGATAAGTTTATTTTAATTATTAAACTTAACTATTAAACTAAAATGGTCCGTTGATTAGATTTGAGGATTATTTTGTTTGGTGATGAGGAATATTACTGCGTGGTGTAGTGTATGAAATGTTGTCTATGGTTGGCGTAGCAGGAATTCGTTTCGGATGCATTCTGCCTGCCCGTGTCGGCTCGCAGTCTCCTGCGCGACGCACGCACACGCTCGCAAACTGCGCAATAATTTCGCCGGCCTGTGAACGCGCGCGTCGCAATAAGCGCCTGCATGTGTGCGCGCTGTTTGGCCCGATGCAATCACGCATTGCCCTCCTGTGCGTCGGACGTTCACATCCTGCGGGAACTCGACGAGCGTGCAGCAGCCGCAACGACGACGACGCGTCAACACCTAGGTAAAACTATTCATTCAAAAAAAACACACACCTTATTCAAGACGTAGAATTATTCGTACTTTTAAATCGAGTTTATCATAATTTTTAGCATGTGATTAGTTTATCTAATGAGTGATAGTTTTTGATAGACGACGTGCAAATCCCAAGTACGTATATTGTTGCTATTCACGGTTTGCACCGGTTGTGTTGAGAGGTGCGTGCGGTGCAGGCCGGTCGATTGTGGGTGTTTTTTTTTGCGTTCCGAAGGTAATGCGCGGTATGAAGAGGCCGGCAATTGCATGTTGCGTTGCATTTTGCGGCGCAGATTGCCGAGCCGTGTAATAACCGGCATCGCGGCGAGAGCGACAATTATTTGTTGCATCGCAAAGTGCTCCTCAATGTGCATTGCATTCGTTGCATAACAACACTTTCTTGTGATGTTACAGTTGACCTACGATTCTTTGTTTCCGTTTTTTTGTTGGTAACAGATTTTTTGGTAATACTGATTGCGACCTACCCTAATTTCTCTTACAATTAGAGGCAGACATTCTATGTAGTGTTAAATTTACCGTTGGTTTTGGAGGATATTCTTTATGTTATTATGTATTTCTTTTTGCAGGAAGGCTCTCACCGCAAGGAAAGCGGTAAGCGTGGACGCAAACCGGGACGCAAGAGTGCTGAGAAAGTGGACATGAAAATCAAATTAGGTAATTATAAAATTATGTAATTATACATATTTTTAGTGATTTAGTGAAAAAACTATATCGAATCGGTTTTTTTATCTGAAAGTACGCGTTTTTGGGAATACTTTAAATTTTAATTTAATAAAATTTAAAGTTTAAAATTGACGGAGCCACGGGAGCCGTCTATCGAGTGCCGCAAAAATCGACCAAAACTGTAACTAATGGCGTTTCGTTAAACATTCTCTGACACTAAAAGATTACTAAAATATATACCATAACATAGACTTTATTAGCCGATTTTGAAAATATCAATTTTTGGCAAAATGGCGAGTGTAACTCAGCCATTTTCAAGCGTTAATTCGTTCTTATTATGTCCAAAAAACAAAACCTAATAATTGAAAACAAGAAAACCAATGACCAAGACTATATAATTATATACAATAACCGCATAAAACTTCAAGTTCATCGGTTGCGCGATGTTCGAGATATTTTGATTACTGATTTGAAAAGCATTGTTCTGAGGAAAACGTGCTTGAAAATTTGTTGTTGATTGAATCAATAAAAAACTCTTTCCGTTATAACTTCGTCATTTCTTGGAATATATTTTTTGAAATTGCATCAAGATTAAATTTAAGGATTAATTCAGGTTTAAAAATAAATTGGAAAACAATTTGTAACAATATGCCCCCTTAAATTAATTTATTTTTCGCAACATGGCTAAATTTCTCAAACCGTTAATGTCTTGTTTGCTTATGGTTTAAATTAATCAGGTTGAGAAGTTCTTTTCCGAAAGTATTGAAACTTGAAAATGGCGATATGATACTTAGTATCGATACTTATTCGTATAGGAAGTATTCAAAAACGTCCCGGCGCCAGCAAGTAGTTCAATACTACTAAGTAAATCTGTGTGCCGATATAGGAGTATTCTTATTGATTTCGATTACACTCCTAAGTTCGTCAGAGTTTGGCTAAGCAGATCTTTCTCATTCTATCCCTATTTGCAATAGGAAAATATAATTCAGAGTTTCATATATTTTAAGCAGGTTATTGTCAAAAAAATCATATCATTCTATATGGAGCAAATTGCCTACTGCGAGTATTAGTTGAAGTTGATCGAAGACAGGACAAGTTGCGTTTTAAATAAAACAAATTATTGTGAAATATTCAAAACTGAATTTTCATGTCAAAATAAATTTAATAAAATAGTTTAATTAATAGTGGTTTGCCAAGTTAATCGCTTTAGAATTTACTTGAATCTAGAGGTCTTTTAAAGATCTTTTAAATTTTGTCTATAATTTTGATAGTCAATTTCATGTATTTCAACAGTTTTGTTGAACTTAACTCATAATCTGAACCCGTCCAAAATCTATGTTGTCATTGATTTTTAACAATAAATCAAACTGCGAAAATGAGAAATGTTTATTTTAAAAGTTTTAATAATTATTATACCTCAACATAAAAATCGTCATTTGTAATCTTTTTGGAATTCTGAAAACGCCTTATATGAAACATGGTAATTAGCTCTTGAATTTTTAGGTTAAATAAGTTTGAAACTGAATACACCTCTTAACCTCTCAATTTCCACTTTAATCAAATTAATATTTACTCCACAGAACGCAGCAGGCAAAGCGCCCGTGAATGCAGAGCACGCAAAAAGTTGCGCTATCAGTACCTCGAGGACCTTGTAAGTGATCGTGAGAAGGCCGTCTTTGCATTGCGTCGTGAACTTGAAAAAGTAAGTAACCTCTCCTCTCATTTAACATAATGCGCCATCTTGATCACTGCATACTAATAAAAAAAGTATCAACCCAAGACCTTAGTGTTTGTTTTGTTCCCACAGTACTATCAATGGTGTAAAGAGCTGGACGAAGGTGTGATACCCGAGGGCATTCAAGAGTTGCTCGAAAGTGAAGTGGGCACACTCAAAACGAAGTAGTGGTGCTCCTGCTGTCGCTGGCGATAAATTCTAATTAAGTTAAGTGATTATGATGTTTGTTATTATTTGCAATTTGTATGCGAAAAACAGCAGGTGTATGAAGTATTTGAAATGAATACAACAGCGTTGTAATGAAGGTGTGGGCGTGGTCCAAGAATGCCTTTTCGTTTCGAATTTCCTTTTAATTACTGTTCTACTTCAGGTATGCAGGCAAACAACATATCTTTCTTCGTCATTGTTTTTTTTTTTGTACAATCGTTATAAACTTATCAATTTCATCACTAAGTTAATATATAATATATATTTAATCAACAACATTTGATAGATATCTTCATCGTGTCTCCATGTGAAAAAGCTGATGACTTTGACGTGAGTTGTTCAGTTCGAGTGGGAGAGGAAGCGCCATCGTCGAGGTTGGCTATACTATCAGCAACTATCAGACGAGCGCCGCCGTCTGCGTGTTGGCAGGTAGAGCATCGACAATGTTATCCAACCGCCGGTACTTCTTGATTCGTTTCCATTCGCCATTGTTGTAGTTCATCTGGAAGTGCGTTTCGACCAGCATCGTCAGGTAGGTTTCATCCGGTTGCTGTACGTTCTCCTGATCCTCGCTCAATTTGATCGTGACGATATTACCGAGATGTGGGCAGGGATTGTCTCGTGATCCAGCCATGAAACCAAGAATAAGCGCCTTCTCGGGTCGTGTAACTTTGTTCGCTGTTCGGAACATATCCTGCGCTTCCAACATCTGTTCGCGCGTGAGCGCTAGGCCACGTCGCTGCAGGGAGTTGGCGGTCGGTTGCGGTTGTATTCGAATCTGCGTGACCTGTGCATGCTGGACGGGCGCCTTCATCGGTTGCGATGGCGGCGAGGTAATGACCACGGGCGTGACGGCTGTTGGTTGCTTCGCTGCAGGTTTGAGGACAGGCGTGAGTGGTGGCGGCGGGTTGGATGTAGTTAGCGGGGGAGGTGACTGCAGAACTGGTGCCGCTGTCGGTGTAGGCGTGACGACAGCTGTTGCCACAGGTGTGGGAGGTGTAGGTGTTGTTGGTGTCGTCGGGGTGGTGCTGCCTGTGTTTGCTGCTGCTGCAGATGTGGCGGGTTGGGGGGTGGCCGGCATATATGATGGTGCGGTCAGGCCAGCGGCGTAATCTGGGGTTGTGGGGTTTGTACTCGTCGGTGAGAGCAGCGCTGTAGTTTCTGTTTTCTTGGCAGCGTTCTCCTCCATTTCCTGTTGGCGTTTGCGCTTCTTAGCGGCGGCGTAACCGAGAGGCTGGTCTGCAATGTCCAAAAGTTTGACGCCGCCTTCTTTTCGGCCAGCTGCTAGTCGGGGGATTGGTGGTCGTGCTGCGTTTGCTCCAAGGACGCTGCTTCGGAAATTTGAACCTGGATGTCTGCTGGGAATACCTTTAAGTGGAGCTGAAACAAATTTATTTTTCAGAATACTCCTCATAGAAGGTCTAGAAAATGTTCAAAGTTATTTATATTTGACCTAATGAGTTATTATATGTTGGTACGATTCAAGCATTCAACATTTATTTGAACGCTAGAATAGTTCTTTCCAGTATTTCCAACCTAATAAGTATAGATTTTAAACAAAGTAACCTATTGATATTTTAAATGAACAAAATTTCATCTAGATGAGTGGAAACCAAACAACGTTAATAAGATATATTTTACCAAATTGTTGAAAATATGAGAGATCGTAACCTATATGGTACTATCGGTACTTTTAGCTGTTAACTATCCAAAAACGATGTGTGACTCATAATTGATAATTACAGGCTACAACATATGTTTGGTTTAATCAAATTTAACTTTTGTCCCTTAAATATTTGCAGATTAAGATTTCCCATTTTTAAAGAAAATTGAAATTTATGAATTCATAAAAGTAGCAGGAGCGGTTTGTTTATGTAGGATATGTATATGTTTAGGATAAATTATAAATATGAAAATAAACACGAAACAACAAAAAAAGTAATAAAGAGAATTTATGAGTTGAAATCTAAAGAGGCTAATAAATAAATGTAACTATTATTGAATATTTATAAGATCTTTTATCAGTAAACATTGACATTTTTAACATTGAAAACTATGGTTTCCTTTAAATTAACTAAGTTTAGAAAGACTTCCCAAGTAAGAAAAAATATTGCAAAACGAGTATATTTTTTGCAGAGTAATATAAATAGGTTATTCAGCTGTAAGAGTAATCTTTCAGTCAGATTATGAGGAATTTTAAAATATGAATAGGCTCTAACCTTTTTGCAATATCAATGAAAATAAAATAAAACAATGAAAAGCTTCATTTTAAACTAACCAAATTATGAAAAATATATTGGGCACACTGAAGTATAGCCAAAATTCTTAAAAATTTAAAAAGAAACTTACTTGTATCAGTCATTTTTCGGGGCATTCCACGAGATCGCACCGGAATCACAGGCGCTGACGCCTTCTTCAGATTCGACTGTGCGTCTGCAGACTTTTGCAGCAAATCAGCGCGCAATAATGCCGATTTGGGCTTTTTCTTCAGCGTGAAATGTTTGGTAGGCTGTGGTTGTTGCCCCACCACCGACGTGAGCGCTTGTTTATTGAGATAGTGGCATTCCATCGGCAGCATCACCTGCTCGGCCTGTTTCCGCACCAACTGTCGCAGATCATTCGCCAGATTCGTAAATATAGGCCGCACTTCATCCAGGTCTGAGATCTCCATGTTCAACGACCCGGTGGCCGGGTACGTTTTGAGGGCCTCGGCGATCATCGATACCCACAGTTCGGAGTCGCCGACGGCGACTTCCAATATCTGCTCGAGGTCATGTCGCCACTAAAACGAAATCGTTCAGCAAATTATTCATACAAAGGAGGCCGAGTGCCGTTAGATTGTGTTTATTTACCTCGTCGATGTTTCTGCGCGGGATGTGGAAAAAGCTCAGCAGCAGCTTGAGTTTCACCTGCGTCTGCAGGTCGGGGAAGCACTCCTTGATGTTGCGCAGCACCTCGCCGTTGAGCTGCGAGCAGATCGAGCCGCCCGTCCACGAGTCGTTCGACGTACCCAATTTGTTGTGCAGCCACAGCGACGTATCGCTGTCACGCATGTTCGCCATCTTTGTAAATAACCAGTCGACATGTTACGCGCGCGACTCACGCTCGGCGCAAGAGAGCCACGCGCTGTCAAACGGTCGTCGAGTGTACTACCACAGATCATATGTGTACTACATTCTGACAGCGTAGCGAATAAAACCATAGAACAACGTAAAAGAGTATAGAAGATAGAGTTCAGCTCATTGGAACAAATTGGCGGCCACATTGGAGCGAAATGTTAGGGCTCTGCTTTAATTGTGGTTTTGAATTTTATTCAAAATTTGGTTTTTAACCTTTGTTTGATTATTCGTTAATTTATATACTTTCGACACAGCAATCGCCGTTGTCATGAATACGGTGAATTGATTAAAAGACCATTAATTTGCTTGACATGTATTTTGAGAAACCTTGTATTTCTGGTTAGCCAAATTTCACAAAACAACGAATTGTGGAAATATACTGATTTAATTTTCTCTTATTTCTCCTCGAATCATTGACATAACAAATAAATAAATTGTTTTCTGCGCTTTAATAGTGGTTTTGAATGTCTTTCAATTTAAAACTTTTGAAATTTATAAATCTGATTCGTAGAGTATCGATGCGAGCGCCCTCACAGGTCGCCGCACAAATGTCGACACATTTTTACATTCACTTAGACATCTTTCTTATGGTTTAATCCATGCATAAAACTTTGTTTAAAACTCTTGCCAACACTTCTAAATAGCCGCTAATAAGATTTTTTTAGTTATACCTGCATTGTGTTCGTAAATTATAAGTTAAAAAGTTAGCAATCGTGCGAAAGTTAACGAAAACTGCTTGTGTTTACTAAATGAAGGTTAAATGAAGGTCATTTAAGTTTGATTTGAAGCTATTCCTATTGTAAGCAACGGTCGAATGCGTTGATGTTGAAGATTCCAACTGGATTTGCTGAGTATTGTGGTTTCATAGTATTCTGTGGTGGTTTTGTTAGGTTGTCTGCATCCGAGAATATGTATTGTGATAATAAGTGATTAAATATTAGCGTCATGGCAGTATCCGAGAAGAAAGACTCTCTTATAACGTCTTCAAGCTCCTGGTATGTTTTCATCATTATATCTTGTTTGTTGTTGAATTGTATGTTCTTTTAGTGACTACTTAGAGCAATTTAATTCGGATATCAACAAAGAGTATGAGTTATTTCGTGAGGAACAGCGACGAATGAAGGAAGCAGCTTTGCAGGCACTAGAGCAGGAAGCATCTGAAGATGACAACACAGACGATGAAAATACAGAAGAAGAGAAAATAGAAACAATTCAGGAAGAATACAAAAAGGATGATCAAATCAACAAGGAAAATGTTCGAATGTTTAATAACACACAAACAAGTCTTGAACGGAATACGAATGATAAGGATAAAAATGAGACCTTCCAATCTAATAATGAACAAATAGAACTTGAGAAACTTTTTAAAAACCAATGTTCCGTTGATGGTGAGGTACAAAATAATATCAGAAATATTAAAACTGTTAAAGCCAGTGTGCTGTTTTCAAACAAGAGTGTTCCTAGGCAAACATTTCAACCAACTAGAATAGATGTTAACAGGGTAAACCTTAAACGAATTCGTGACGAAGAAATAAAGAAAACAGGAACACATAATAAATCAGGTCCAAAAGGAACACTAGAATGCGATACATCTGATGCCAGAGGCACTTTTATAAGACGTCTTTCAAATGAAAAACTAAAGATGAAGCTTAAAAGTGTAGAAAATACAAGTGAAATGCCAAATAACTTTTCCTCACTAAATAAAAACGAAAAAATGATTTTGAAAGATTCTTCAATAGATTCTTACCAAGACGTTATAAAAAGAGTCTCAAATGAAAAACTTAAGAAAACAGATCCTAAAATTACAGAAGTACGTGGTGATACACACCATATCAATAATCAACTCCTAGAAACAAGAGCTGAATTTGCAACAAGCCCAAAAGAACCAGACAGGCAAAAGGAGACCAATAAATCAAAGCTATTGGGTCATGGACAAACATTTCCTTTTACGACACCATCTCGTGTTCCACCTCAGTATGGGGCACAATCTCTTCCATTAAAATCTCGAACAAAGACAGATACAAATGACGAGAATACAGACACACCAAAACCTCGGATTATGTGCACGATTGATATGCGTTCTCATCTGAACACACCATTGTTTCAACCTCAAATGAAATCTTCGAAAACAATCAACAAGAAACGGTTGCTATCAACGTCAACCCTGAATAGTGTCCCGGAGGACGAAGATGTTGGTGCAACAGCATTTAAGCCGTTGGCAGAGAAACGCGTGAAGGATGTATTTAAGTGTATAACTGTCAATGACATTGAATATATCGTCTTGAATGAGCTTGGAAAAGGCGGCAGTTCAGTGGTGTATCATTGTTATGATCCGGATGGACGCGAAGAATATGCTGTTAAGGTCGTCGATTTGAAGCAGGATACTTTGGGGTACATAAATGAGGTAAAGGCCCTGCGACGATTGCAAGACTGTGATAGAATCATCAAACTACATCAATAGTAAGTGCTTTATTTGGTTTTGTTTTGTTTGCTGTCTGGTAGGTTCGACTTTTTATTAAAAATATTTTTACGGGACTATCTTATCGTACTTTGCAAAGGAAATGAGTCATTGGAATTTGATTCTATCGGTTTTCGGGTTAATTTGGATTAATGCGAATATCTTGTTTGGTACTTGATTTCTCAGTAGATTAAAACTTTCGTTAATGCGTGAGAAATGTGTTATATTAAGTAAAGTTTACCAAATATCAAATATTTGGTTTAATTTTATTCGATATCGGTGTTTTTTTTTGAAAGGCTTATATCTCTATCTTTTTTTTAAATTGATTTTTTCCTGTTTTTAAGTTTTTAGAAATTCGCTTTCCAATCCTTGTTCAGTACATGAAACGAAAGTTTATCGCAATATAACTTCGATTTTATTAAAGTTATTATTTTTAACATTTCTTTTTCATCAGTGGATAAAATGTCCTAATACATACAGAATGATTGAACTAAACTCCTATTCCATTTTTAATTCCAAAATTCCTATTTTTAAATAATTTTGTATGTACAAGTAATATACTTTTCATTCATAGAACGATTAATTATCTAATTTTCTTGTTTGCTTTATAGAGCATTGACTACTGTGGCCATGCAAATCGTTTTTAAAGTAATTTGTCATATTAGAAAATATTTACTATTTACTAAACATATCTATATTGTCAATATTTGTTATACCCAAATGAGCCCGTAGATAGTGTAGTCATTGAGAAATCTACCGTACATTCCGAGTACATTCCGAAAAGTTACTGCTACACAGCATTTCGTTTCCTTCTAAATTTTGACAATTTATTAAAATATTACATTACAAATATACCTTTTGCTAAAATAATTATTATATCCATATAACGGAACGAAAAAATGCTTCTTGAGCCCCCCCACCCCCTTCTTCTTGTTGTATCGTAAACACATAAGTAAGAACCTTCAATGTTAAGAAACCTGCCAACAACGGAAGAAATGGTTGGTCCCGTGACTTTCCCTATACGGCAGTTTTCACTGTACTAATACTTACAATTAGATTTCTATACTTTTATTTATACATTTGGCAA
This sequence comes from Mimaenictus wilsoni, assembly GCA_027575185.1. Taxonomy (NCBI): domain Eukaryota; kingdom Metazoa; phylum Arthropoda; class Insecta; order Coleoptera; family Staphylinidae; genus Mimaenictus; species Mimaenictus wilsoni. The sequence goes on along the minus strand of JAODAC010000008.1, from coordinate 927,805 downwards.
ATTGTCATTATTATTAATGAATTATTGTAATTGTTCGTCTTTTATAATAACATCGTCACATAGGCTTAAATAAACAATGAAAAAGGGAAGATTACTATAACGAGTAACATATAATTTTATAAAACCTTACAGGAGGCGCCATCGCAAATTTTCGATACCGGTTTATCGTTACTTATCTTCGATATTTAAGTATCGTTACTTATCTTCGATATTTAAGTATCGAAGCTTCAAAAGTATCATATCTTGATGGGAACTTGACATCCTAGTCGAAAACTTTGTGTTAAATTTTAATATATTAGGCCTAATTGGAAAAGTATAACAATGGTAATGTAAAAACTTCATCGCGAGTCGCAGTGTAAATTGCGATGATCTGTGATCTAGCATTTTTGTTAGTAGATATAGCTTTCATTAATTCAAATTTGTTATGTCGGTTTAAAGGTATCGAAATAATAAAGTAGCTGGGGACCCTGCCGGTTTTTCAGTATATTGATCTCTCTAAAGTTTATTTTTATTAAAAATGCCTAACAGGTTTCAAAATACAAATTCCAAGAACTGTCGATCTTACAGCCGAAAGGGTTATTTATTGATTGAATTGATTTATTCATTAACAAATTTTCACAAGAGTTTTTTTCAAAGCCATGTTTTTCGAATCGTTATATGTGTGGTTATGAAATATACAATTATATAGTGTTTGTCATAGATTTTTTTTCAATTGTTAATTTTTGTTTTTTCGATAAAATAAGTTAAATTTTTTCATGAAAATAGCCCTGTTAAGTTCAAACGCTCGCCATTTTGTCGATAATCGGCTATGACAAGGTATTTTTTTTAAATTTAATTTATTTCTGACGAAATGTTACTCCATTGCCTTTTTGCGGCACTCCATAGAGGACTACAGACAATTTTTATAAATATTACCTAAAATTATCCTGAAACAAAATTATTCGTTGAGTGTACATTTCAACATTCTCTAGAAAAATCTATGGCAAGAATTGACTTATTATTTGTCCAAAATATAAGTTATTATTATATTATTGAGATCTTAAACTTCTTCTTTAGCCAAAATTTAAAAGAAGAAAAGAAGCTCTACATGGTACTCGAAAAAGGAGGACGCGATTTCGCACAAATCCTCCGTGAACACAGCCGCAATGCAGCCCATTTGCCAGCCTTCATGGTCCACTTCTACTGGATGCAAATGCTCCACGCAGTCCGTCAGATGCACTCGAAGGGTGTCATCCACTCGGACTTAAAACCTGCAAACTTTATTGAAATACGTGAACGCCTTAAACTCATCGATTTTGGTATCTCCAGCTGCGTGCAACTAGATATGACCAGCGTGGTCAAAACGGTGGCCCTTGGTACGTTCGGCTATATCAGTCCGGAGGCGCTTTGTACAGACCAAGCTGCCACCATGGATCGACAAGCTTACAAAATCGGTTTTCGATCAGATGTATGGTCGCTTGGCTGCATTCTCTACCAACTAGTATTCAAACGTACACCTTTTGCACATATCCAACACAGTTCGGCGCGACTCTCTACCATCATGGACCCCAATCATGTCATTGACTATCCACCTGCAGATTGGGTACCTTCTGGTGTCATACAATGCATACGTGCCTGTTTACAGTACAATGCACGACACCGTCCAACCATCGAAGAACTCATTCAGGCAGAAAACTCAATGAAGATGGCACCGTAGCTGTTTGAGCGTTTCCTCTTTGTAAATAGATTTTATCAAACGTGTGTATAAAAGTACTCAAAATTAACCAGATTCTATCGTATTTCTGATAAGATAACCGAGTATGAATCGCGTTCTAACTTTCAAGTAATTAGTCGGTCTGTGCGAGATTTACAAGTGTGTTCCTATTAAAAGCGATTGTGAATTAATATTCCATCTTGGTACTTTCGAATTCACGATGCAATATGACCAAGATGATGATGAACGTGCAACATTTCTGTAAGTTTTTCTTTTATTGGTCATGTTTAGTCCCGATACATTTTGAAGGATTTTAGTCCTACGAAAAAAGAGAAAGCATGGAATCAATTTCCTGACTCCCCTCGCGAAATTGTCGCCGATTCGATGGTCGAATCGAAATGGTATAACTTCTCTGTGAAATTTGTTCATCTTATCGCTTTTCTCTTCACCTTTCTTGTTGTCCTCGGCTCGGCGACCATCTCCAAAGGCACGCTCCTCTTTATGACCTCACAGATTTCAAACAATGATACAAAACCGTACTGTAATAAAGATTTGGATGAAAATCGCGAATTTGTTGTTACCTTACCGGACGTAGAGCGAGTCGTTTGGATTTGGATGCTATTCTACGCGTATTGTGTCCCACAAGTTGGTATATTCCTCCGTTCCGTGCGTATATGTATATTCAAGAAGTTTACCAAACCGGGATGGGCCGATTTTCTTCTTGTGCTGGCAACGGAAACATTCCCACCTATTGGAAGTGCTCTGCTTGTTTTTCACGTCTTGCCAAGATTGGATGTTATCAAAGGTGCCATGTTAATGAATGGTTTTTGCGTGATTCCTGCGTTACTTAGTAAGTACCAAACCCTATGTTTAGTGTTACTATGGTTTAATCGGTGTTTCATTTACTGAAGATGTTTTAATGGGACAGAAATGTTCAACAAGATCGGCAGTCCCCAAATTTATTCTGGATTGTCTTGCGCTGGGATGTCAGGCAACATCGTTGATTGCTTGGCCCCTGATTGCTGGAACAATTAATGCTTGGATGATTCCTATTGTCATTGTATTAATAGGAATAGGCTATTGGGAAAACTTCATCGAATGGAGTAAGTTTGTGACTGAAACTGATTTTCGTCGACTTTTCACTGATAAGAACAAAGTGTTCCTGGAAATGGCCCGTGAGCGAATATTTTTTAATAATGGGAGATACTTCGTGTACTCGTTTATTTCTATTTGGAAGATGATCGTGTTTTTCCTCACGATGATAGTGTACTTCAAGATAGCTGAAGGCGATGTTGATTTTCTATTTAATTACTACGAGTATGCAATGAAAAGCCATCCAATTCCCATAAAAGAGGCAAGTTTCCTTTATGAACAGGTAGTTTATTGAAAGCTATTTCATCATATTGACCAACGCAATCTATGGAATACGGTTTACCATGTGACCATAACAAGTAACTCACCTTATTTTATGGATGCCCCCTGGGGGAATCCAATTGCTATATGGGATCCTCCCAGGTTATGACTAGTCTGTAATTTGAAATTAATAATTATTTGCGACAAGCTATGTTGCTTTTTTATTCGCTTGTATAAATATTTTCTTAAAATCATCCTCAAAGAATCGTTGGAATTGGGATGTTTCCTACTACACAAGTAGTAGATTACCATTAAATTATTCTCTCACCGATGCTGCTTATATATTTTGTATAGAATAGGGTCTTTTATGTCCATTTTATTTGGTTCTGTTTAATATTTAAAAAACTAAGCGAAAAAAAGCGGAAATATGGCTACATCGAAATTTGCCAAACATAACACTAGTAGTAAGGATAATAGTTCCGAATCCATGTTGATTTCAGATAAGTTTCTTAATGTGTTTCATTTAAATGTTCTGGTTAAGGAGGAAACTCATTTATTGGGCTAAGAATTTTCTGTCAAAAACTGTTTGATAGTTAGATAGCTGCAGTTTTTTTAAAGTTATAGTTCATAAAATGGAATTGTAAATACATATTATTCCTATCTTTACCCAACTTTAAACGCAATTTTCTTCTCCTCATTTATAATATATACGCCGTTGTCTTTCTGCTTTGAAAACCTATAATTTTTGGCAGCAGATATATTAATACCAGAAAACTAAATCTACTCATTATTTTCACATGTAATAGTTGCAGAAAAAGTATAGTGTACAACTCGCAATTACAGTTTGTCGTACTAGTGAGAAATGTGCACCATTCTATCCCCGTTCAATACACTGTTTTCTCTGACATCATTTTGCTTACACCTTTGAGGAAATTCTACCGAATCGATTTGGCTCTTGGATGACGCATCCAATAGATAATTAATTGTCTTTGTTTACAATCATAATTAAGGACGCTAGAGTGACCTAGTCGTCCAGCTCAATAAATGAGGCGATATTAAAAAATCATCTATTTTACCTTAAATACCGATTTTCAATGTGAACAAATTTCACTGTGCATCTGAATTACGCATTAAATTGTCAAAGTTCAAAACCTATCCATGCATTTTTGCAAAATGTCTTCAGGTCAAAGCATTTAATGTATTTTTTTTTAAATTTAATTCTATTTGAATTCCTAGGATGAAATTGCTTTCAATTCTCCCGTTCTTTCATTATCATTCAAATGTTTACCTAATTGAGATATTTCTTATTTTCAATATTTTAGATAGCACCTGTAATCACGAATAACATTGTCAACTTTGAAGATCTCATTGCAATCGGTTATGGCACAGAAGTGAATTCAGATGAATGGACGCCAATCTTTGTGTTCATAATCAACGTTCTCGCTACGTACATATGCTATGTTTTTGGCAAATTCGCTTGCAAGATTCTCATTCAGGGCTTCAGTTTTGCGTTTCCTATCAATCTCACTATGCCGTTGTCGATTTCAATTCTTGTTGTAATGACCGGCGCTTTTACGAGTAATGCGTGCGCGTACGCCAATGTAATTCCACCATACCTGTTCTTCGACATTCCGGCGAATATGTACCATTTGCATAAATTCATTATCAACGAGTCTGCATGGGTATGGTTGCTTTGGGCGCTTTCGCAGGCGTGGATTACCCGACACATCTGGATGCCGACGAGTGAACGATTGGCACGCACCGAGAGACTATATATGCGGCCTATGTATGATCCCTTTCTGATTGACCAAGATGTTGCAATGAATCGTCGCAAAGAGGCTTTCAGCGATGATGATATTCCTGTTAAGGATGATGGGCATGGTGATGATATCTCTCGTCAGAATCGCCATCGCTCTTATAAAGATGGATTTGAAGATGGGCCGGATAATACGACACGGATTTATGCTTGTGGCACGATGTGGCATGAGACCAGGGACGAAATGATGGCATTTTTGAAGAGTATCCTCCATTTGGATGCGGATCAATGCGCCAGAAAGATTGCCAGTATTGAGTTTCAAGTTGAAAAAGATTACTATGAGCTGGAAACTCATATATTTTTCGACGACGCTTTTATACGGTTCGATGATGTTCCTGAACCGTATTTGAACAGTTACGTAGAGTTGCTTATTGAGACGATGGACGATGCTCGCCGTGATGTCCACGAGGTGGAAGTAACGTTTCCTAGTCCAGTGAAGATTAGCACTCCGTATGGTGGCCGGTTAGAATGGAGTCTTCCTGGTGGTACAAAATTTGTGGCACATCTGAAGGACAAGAAGAAAATACGTGCTAAGAAGCGATGGTCGCAAGTGATGTACATGTATTACATGCTTGGTTACCGCCTCATGGATGGAAAATTCACACAGGAACAGAAGGAGATACGTGCTGAGAACACCTTCTTGTTGGCTTTGGATGGCGATATTGATTTCCAACCGCATGCTGTTCTGCTCCTCGTTGATTTGATGCGTAAAAGTAAATCTGTAGGTGCTGCATGTGGACGTATCCATCCGATCGGTAGTGGTCTCATAGCATGGTATCAAATGTTTGAGTATGCAATTGGTCATTGGCTACAGAAGGCCACCGAACACGTCATCGGGTGTGTATTGTGTAGTCCTGGATGTTTCTCCATGTTTCGAGGAAGTGCTCTGATGGAGGATAATGTGATGAAGCGTTACACGACCGAAGCCACGGAGGCACGCCATTTTGTGCAGTACGATCAAGGCGAGGACAGATGGTTATGTACGTTGTTGTTGCAACGTGGTTTCCGCGTGGAATATTCAGCAGCGTCAGATTCATATACGCATTGCCCTGAGGGTTTTAACGAGTTTTATAATCAGCGAAGAAGATGGATGCCCTCGACAACGGCGAATATTATTGATTTGCTTTCGGATTACAAGTTTATTACAGACAGGAACGAAAATATTTCCATGTTGTACATTATTTATCAGGGTGTTATGATGGTTGGTACTGTCCTAGGACCGGGGACCATCTTTCTTATGCTGGTTGGTGCTTTTGTGGCTGCCTTTCAGATGGGACAATGGGAGAGTTTTATATGGAATGCGGTGCCTATTCTCCTCTTTATGGTGGTGTGTAAATGCTTCGAAAAGACGGATGTACAAGTAAGTTGATTAATTCCCTATGAAACTATTATTTGTCCCTGCATATTAGAGATTGTCATTTTCATCCAATAATTCACGTCATAGTTTATCAACACATTTTAGTTGTGATAATATTGGATTTCATATTTATTGTATTATATTTAATGTCTTTTGTGAGTGGAAACATTATACATTTGATCTTTATACTATTTCAAAAAGATTACCACTCTCACCGCTCCGTCGGATAATGCTTTGACCTATTCTTCTTTTGCTTTTGTCATGCATTTCTTTTATTTAGCGATTCGATTTTTATATACCTAAAGTCCCAGTTTATGAATAGTTTGATACGCGCAGTTTCTAAAATATCCCAATTTTATTTAATATCCCGAAGGGGGTTCCGCTTATCCTTTGTTAGAATGTAGTCTCTCTCTTTCTCATGTTTATAAAACCCGTGAACATGCACGTTCCTAGACTGGGCCAAATAAAAATATCCTTCCATATGAAGCGTGGATGCTAATTTTTATCGGAGCACTCTCTGTTAATCTCGATTAAATGAGCTGTTATTTCCTCTTGTCTCATCTACTGTTCTCAATCCTCCATATTACCCTAATCATATGTTCCACTAATTCATCATCCTCTAAGTACTGCCAACTTGTTCTTGATGTATCCATATTAATTAATACCATATTCTCCTATTTTCGCTTCATTGACTTCTTGACTCCTTACACCCATACATTTTCACTCATCATTCATGAAGCAGTCGTCCCGCTTTTTCCACTTTCATTCCAAAGTCTCTTTACTACTTATGTAATGTATACCCATTAATACGCAATTTTTTGACTACCATCAAATGACGCCGTTTATTTATTTTTTTCTTCAGTTATTCTTTGCTGGATTAATTAGTGCTATTTATGGACTAATCATGATGGCAGTATTAGTTGGTATTCTCATGCAGATCAAATTGGACGGTGTGTTGGCTCCTTCGTCACTGTTTTTCTTCTTCACTGCTGGGGTTTTCATCGTGACTGCATTGATGCATCCGAAAGAATTTGGTTGTCTTCTGTATGGAGTGATTTACTACGTGACTGTACCAAGTATGTACCTGTTACTTGTCGTATATTCCGTCTTTAACATGAATAACGTATCGTGGGGAACAAGAGAAACTGTTATTTCCACCAAGAAATCACCGACTGCGGATGTGGCGGAGGTGAAAGAGGAGCCAAAAACAGCCGTCCATAAAGTTTGGACTTTCTTGGGTGCTACAGGAAAGGAAGAGAGTGGTGCCTTTGGCATTTCCATCGCATCGCTCTTTAAATGCATGTGTTGTACATCGCCCGTATCCCCTGAAGAGAGACGGCTCGAGGAGATTCAGGAAAGCTTGAAGAAGATTCAAAAGTATATTGACATGCCCGAAGAGGAGCGAAAGGCATTTACAAAGAAGGAAGAGAAAAAAGAAGGAAGATCCAATGATAGTGTCGCCTCCGGGGAGTATGAAGAACTCAACTGGTGGATGGATGAAGGGGATCGAATGAAGCGCTGTGAGATCGGTACTATCACGGTGCCTGAGCGTGCTTTTTGGAACGAGCTGATTGAATTATACCTCAAGCCTGATATCAAGACTGAAGAAGAGAAGAAAGAAATTGCGAAAGCACTAGCAGACCTGCGTGATAAGGCTGTGTCTGCATTCATCATGATTAACTCACTCTTTGTTCTGGTAGTGTTCATGCTTACGCTGAAGAAAGACATCCTGCATCTGAATTGGCCGTTTAATGTCAAGACCAATTTTACGTACTCTACAGACTCGAAGGAAATTTCTATGGTGAAGGAGTACCTACAGTTAGAGCCTATCGGTTTCGTCTTCTTGATATTTTTCTTCAGTTTGATGGCTGTTCAGTTCATCGCCATGTTCCAGCATCGCTTCGAGACTTTATGCCAGATTTTGGCCAACATGGAATTTAACCTTGGATTCTTTCAAAACACAAAGAAGGAACTGGCTGATGGATCTACTGTTAAGAATGGTCAGCGGTTTATCGATGCTGTTAAGGAGTTGCAACGTTTGAAGAGAGATGATGATGATGTGGATCCGTCAATGCGACGTACTACTGTGACGATGAATAAGATAATTCAGCATCGCTTGCGTAACGCGAAAACCACTCTGATGGAATCGTACAGGGAAAAGTATAATCGTATCGCGTCACAAGTTGATGATGACACGACACGTAAGACTACGCTTATTAATAATAAACATCGTATGGTCAGTCAATTGGTACGAAGGCGCACTCAGGTGTTCCAACAAAGAGATCCACGTGTCTCGTTCTTCGTCCCAGCGAATGGCGATGATGTCGAGGATACATATTCAAATCCTGGTGATATTAAATTCGCAGATGATTTGTAATCAATTATATAGCTTTATATTATTTATTTATCCATCTATATACTATTCTCTTGAATAATTATTAACATTTAGGAATTGTACGAAGTATTTAGGTAACTTATTCCTCATTTTTATTATACAGTATTTCAAATTATATTTGTTTTTGCATTTTTACACGAATGGCTTTGTTTTTTTGCAATTTTTAACTCATTTACCTCGTCGCAAATGAATCGCCCAACCTACGTTCGCGTTATTACCGTGAAGTCAGGAGTTCGCGGACGGCGTCGCAGCCTCTTGTTGAGTAGGGAGACCAAGTGATCAGCCATCCAACTCGTAGCTATGTCCGACGTTGCTTAACTGCAGTAATCTAACTCAGATTATATTATCTAACGAGTACCCAGCTCCACAACGTATCTTAAGTATCTTAATTTTGTCTGGTGAGAAGGGTGCCGCATCCCATAGCACTGTGATGTTATTTTAATTGTCTAAGACGTCCATTATATAATTATTAAACTTTATCAGCTTTCCACGTGGAATTCAGCTGTTCGTCTGCAGTCCTTTCTCGATTGAAGGTGGCAATGTGTTATAATGCAGTAGATCTGCCTATCATCCTCGTTTTCTGCCTAACTCCTCGTTTTGCTAGGCTGATCGCCTTCCTGGTAAAATTCATAATACCAGAAGAATTTCACGGTCCTTGCCTGACCTTGGTCGATATGATCTGTGGGGAAGAACATTAGTAATCAGGGGGGAACATTGAATACCACACCCTTGGCATTCTCTCTCTTAATACTCCGATGTCCATTTCTATGCTTTGTAAATTGTGTATTTTAAGTCAATTCGCAAGAAAACGTTCAAAATTGCACTTTTTTCTCAACGTGGAAGCAATCGTTGCAACTCATCAGGGTAATTAATATTTCGATAAAGCGCAAGTTTTTTTTTTATTAATTTGAAGTAAGTGCAGTGTTTTCTTATTAAGCACTCTACTTTCAAATATATGAAAGCAAAATACAGTCAACAAAGAGACTAGATAGCATTGAATTATCAAATAAAAACTTGTAATCATTAGGACAATTAATGAATTTACAAAGAAATTAATTAATTGAAATTTAACACGGAAAGAGAAAACTTGAAGCCCCCGACCGGGTTCGAACCGGCAACTTTTGGGATGCCGGCCCAACGCGCTACCAACTGCTCAACAGAGACCCCGGGAACCTGACCTGGTAGTTCGAATTAACTCTTTCCTTGTCGCGATATCTTGGCTGACTTAAAAATATATGTTTATAAATGATTTGGTAATTTAGTGTGAAGCTGAATTAAATATTTGAGAGCAAGTACTTTCCAATTATTTTTCCTCGCATGTTCACACAACTGCACAACTGTGTTGTGTCGGTATCTGCATTCCATAACGATAACGGTATATTCTGGAGTTCATTCTACACTTAACTACACTAAATCAACGCTAAATTGAAAAGTGAACGATCCTGCAATTTGGCTTGAAATTATTAACAATACTATTCTAACATTAATTTCTAAACAATGTTTCAAAAAGAGTCGATTGAGGAACTACAAATTGAGTTTTGTGCAAGACATTTGGTAGAATAATGAATGTTCTTAAATTTTTTATTTCTTTTTATAATTAACATTTCTATATTCCGTGTATAAAAACGTGAAAGAAGTTCATTCTGTGTCGGCAGATGGTAAATAGTTGCTTTATATGCTTGTAGTAGAATTATATCTCATTTACCCCAGCGATTATATTTTTTATTTCACTGCAAAGTCAATAAAAACCTTGACTTCAGCGTTTTAATGATTTTACCAATTAAATTTATTCCATTTGTTTGACTTCTATTTATTATTTTTTATCATGTGAATTATGAAGTTATACTAAGCGCCAACTCATGACAACAATTGAAATGAATTCTTAAGAGAATATATATTAACATTCACACCTTTTTTTTAGAATTGCGTGACACTGCTGTTATTTTTATTATTTCTTGTTTAATTTAAGTCGTCTACTGCGGTCATTCGATGTATTCAATTATTTTTTGCAATTTTCAATTTAATTAGTTATATTTGATATTATTATTAATAAAATAAAACACAAGGTTTTATCGAGACTTTTCTCATCAGCCTGAGGTAGCCACTGTGTAGGCGAAACAATTGTCGCTGTTTCGACATAAATAAAAATTGAAAATTCCCGGTAAAACTTTGTGTTTTATTTTATTAATAATAATATTGCCATGGATTTTCAACACGCGAACGCGCAGACCATCAACTACAGTTATATTTGAGACTAATATTATTGATTAGAACAGTGATGGCGAACCCATGACTCGTGCGTCAGTTACTGACCCAAGCAAGTTTTGCAGTGAAACAATTTACATTGGAGACTAACAAGTAAATAGCAACTAATATAAAAACATATCATGAAAATCTCTATTATACCAACTCTCACAACTTGAGCGAATAAACCCGCGATGAAGTCAAACTTCCATCTTCTGACGATTAATGTGAGAAATTAAGGGAGAAAGATGACAAATGTTGTATTTATACCAACAAATACGTGTATATTTCGTTCCCCAAGCCTAAATGCGTTGACTTATCCCTACCCTTCCTACCCCTTCTTAAGTACCTGTGGCGGTCCATGCCACACATTAACATGTATTAGATTTTGTATTTCTTCAAGGTTTTTTTTCCACTGTCTATTCTCTCATTTTTAACTCTGCAAATCTTCCAAACCTACACATCTGTTTCTACTCTTTGCATGCATTCCCAGCGCAGGTATATCTTTCGTATATTTTTCTCTTCGACCCCTAGCGCTCTTTCTCTGTCTTACTTATACTATCGCTATTTCTGTAATGCACCCTCGAGGTCTTTGTATTTCTTTACTTCGGGGACTTAATTTTCTACCGAACGCGCAACATCGCTGTTCCCTTCGTCTTTCCATCGTGAACTATTTACTTGTGTGATAATAAAACTATTCGTCATTCCAAAACAATTGCATCATTTCGCAATCAACGGCACACCGTACCCCACATTCCGAATATAAACTCAAGGTTGGGGGACGCCACTAACTGTAGTAAAATTCATCAATTTAGAATTTCCCAAATGCAGGTACATATTTTCATATGCTTAAGGTCATTGTAATAATTGGCTGGTTTGATTATTTTAAAATTATCTTTAATAGTATGGTATCCCGTCTTTTATGTCATTGAACCTGCGGTAATTTTCTTGTTACAACATTCCTGATTTCGTATGATTTTTCTTGCTCACTAGTTTTATATTTTGCTATGCCTAACAGGTCTTTAAAAGTAATCCTGTTTCTGTATGCTTCTTTGAGATAAGTTTCTGTGGGATTTCTACCCACGCATCTGCGATGCACATTTTTTGTAAAGCTGTGTTAAATCTCTAGCCGTCACAAATGTCTTTCTTCCAGTTTTGTAAATTCTTGTAGACTTTCCTATCGCTATGCTATCTTACTTTTATTGCTTCGTTGTGCTTCTACTTTCTATTCCCAGAGTTGCTCGTCCCGACACGGTCCCCGCTAAAGCTTAAAACCCTTGGATAGACACGTTCGTTTTATAGCACCGTTTTATAGGGTACCGCGCTTCGCCGTTCGATTGCACTTCTCCGAACGGCGGACTATCTGCACCGCACGTGCGTCCCCGCGGTCCTTTTTTTCCGCCGCGGGTTGGTGATTTGCACAGCCTCGCCGCAGCCAGCGGCTACCTACCCTGTTATCAAGTCGCACCGGCACGAGTCTCTCTCGCTCGGCTTGGTACCTTCCGCAATCCTACTTAAATCCTAACTAACCAATCACCACGCACCGCGATCACCCACGCTAACAATCTAACAACCTCCAAAGTTCAACCCCCTCAAGAGCGGCTCCGAACTTCTAATCTTTTTCTAACTTCTTTCACCACACTTCTCGACCACACTCACGAACACAACGTCTTCTCTTTGGTCTACGTCTACGCGCTCAGCAGTGTTCGGCACTTACACTTGTTACTTTGTAATAAACTCTGTCGTTACTTGAAGCAGTGTATTTTTCACTACACCACGTTCACAGATCTCCCGTCTCAACGTTACCTAACACGCATTCCTCACTTCTTTTGCTAATTTGTTAAAACCAGTAGTGAGTTTTCTATCGAATGAAACCTTCTCTCGTAGAGTTGTTTTTAATTGGCATTTGATATCTCATTTTGTCTAACAGTGACTGGATGATATAATTCATTCGAGTTCCAGGTTCAACCTATCTTTGCCAAGAGAAAAACTATTATTGAAGGGAACCGATTGTTTAGTATATTCAGGAAATCATCTTCAGACTATTGTTTGTGTCAAAAATTGCAAAAAGGTCGTCCATATACTGATACAAAATTCTGTGAAAAGAACCTGATATTTTGACAAAGATACCCAGAATCTCTTAGACAAATTGAGATAGAAAATATTATTAAAAAAGAACACTATTCTCAATATGCGAGTCAAGGTTTCTGAAAGATATTTCGTCGATCAAAGAATCACATAGGAATAGGTAAACACTACATATATGGAATCAGTTGTACAGGTTCTAACAATAAATATATAAGGCAGACAAAACGCTTAATTAGCCATGGTTCAAAGAACATATCGCTCATTATAGATTCGGTCGTTTTAATATGTTACTTGTTGGCCACCATATCAAAGACGTACTATTATTAAGAATAATTTAAAATTAATCAAGCTAGCCAGCCAATACAATGACTGTATAGCGTATGAAAATATGTACTTATATTCGCTACTTTAGAATGTCAGTTCAATTTGCATTGGAGAGGGCTAATACACGTAGTTTTTTAAGTATAAATGGAACATTTAACACCTTCTTCAGTTAGTGTCTGGCATCAATCGTCAGAAGATGCAAGCTTAGATTCCGAAATGTATGTCGCGAGGTTTAACCCAAGTTGTGAGAGAGATTTTCATCATAATTGTTCCTCACAATGGAGTAATTTAACGGGGAGTCCCATGACCAAGGAACTACAACTGTAACAAATATAAAGAAAATTGGACATACGACTTCCAAAAGAAGCCGACCTGGATTAGAAGAAGATAACATCTTGTTCTACATCCGCCGAGATTCGGACCCCCGGACCTTGCGCACAGCAGTCATCAAGCTATTTTATGCAATTTACAATTAAAATTGAAAGATGTAACAATGACAATGACAATAGAGTAAGCATTCACTAATTGTAATTGTAAGAGTGTAACAATTACTTATCTGATTATATCTCGAGCTTCATATATTGTTGCGTGCCGAGGAAGCGTATATGTAATTCCCAATTGGAAAAATATTTTCCGGGTGTGGAATTCATTAAATGCAATTTCAACTTCATTACATTATCATCGCAGTTAGTCACAGTACACAAGCAACCTTCAATTGAAAGTGTGTATTCTATGGCATAAAGTTGTTTTGCAAGCAGTTTTCTTGTTTATCCCAAAAATGGACGACATCCTCACTAAGATTGCGGAATTTTTCGGTATTTTACCTGATAATAAACTATATCGTAATTATCCTAAGATATACACAAAAATATCTGTTCTTCATGCAATTTTCATCGGCATTATCACATTTTACCCCATCGCAACGGCTTTTCTATCTGCATCTATGCTGCTACTCTCCATAGATCTTGATGATTCTGAAAATAAGGAATCCGTAAATGCAATGACGGCATGTAGTATAATGGAATTTGTGTACGTAGTTTTCTACGCAACGATTGTATGCTTTTCGCTACTATACCGAAATGTCTTCTATCCAAATGATTACATCATTATGAAAACATCATTTAACGAAATTGACGAGATCATTGAAAGACGTGGGCTTAAAATGAACAAACACTATGGTTGTCTTCGATTTATTATGTTCAGTATTGCGTTTGTATTATATGCCGTTTTCTCTTATCATCATTTTGGACATAGTGCACATGCCATCTACCTTGTTCTAATTAATTGGGTGTATTTTAATTTCCTCTTGGAAATTCTCCTTGCTTGGAGATGGTTGGAACTTATTCGGCAACGTTTAGTAAAATTCAACGAAATGATGAAAAGTCTCATAGAGAAACAATGGAAGTGCGATGAGATTGTAGCAGTCACTATATCGCTAGAATCTACTGACTGTTCAAGATCGATGCTTATTGATCTGATCAACATTTACAAACGCCTTGAGCGCACTATGAGCATATTCAACGAGTTTATGGGTATTAGTGTTGCTTTTAGAAGTTTGCTTTTTATTGTTGGAACTTTGAACGTTGTTATACGCCTGTCTGCAGGTCTATGGGACAATTTATTAGTTACTTTTATTGATGCAGCAATTGATGGAGTATGATATAAATTTTGAACATTTATGAACTTATTCAAAACATATTTTTAGTTTGGATGGTTAGTGTTCATCTTCAAGGCCCAACATGTAATCGATCAAGGGAAAAAGTCAGTAAATTTTTGCTTGGATGTTGCATCAACATGGCTGGAACAGAATAATAAAACAGAGAGTGATAAAGAAATGTTAGCACACTTGACAGAACGTGTTTCCACACAAGTGCCTCAGTTTTCGGCAGCAAGATTTTATAGCATGGATTTCGCAGCTATCTTTATGCTTATTAATATGACTACTGGATATATTGTTATTGCTGTCCAGTTTTCAAATACATAAGCTGCGTTGCAACTAATGAAGAAGGTACTGAATTTGTAAAGCACCTATTTTAATGAAGCTCCCCACATCATTTATAATTTTAAATAATTATTATACGTCAAAACTATGTCCGCCAACAGAACGATAAGCATGGTTCCAACTTAACTATAGAGGCAAAGAAATCAAAGTGAGGCAACAGGCAAATGCAATCGCTGTATGTGTAAATGACATTGTGTTATGGAATGAACACTTACAATCTTACACAATGGGAAGAATATGCACAAACATCGTATGACCCACTATGAACGACTTACCTAACAAATGACCTTATACCGCAAAAATAAGATAAATTCTGGAGATACATAAACAGGATAAGAGAAGATCTGATTGTCCGAATCGCTCGAGACGAATCACCCGACGAAACTGCGACGAAGATGCAGAAAAGGGTGATTATGTAAATACAAATCTCTCGAAAGTAAATGAATGTGTTTCCAGTCTAGAAGGAAAGAGAAGTGTTTGTATTTTGTTAGTATTTGTCATAGTTTAGAAATCCTAAAACCTAGTATCTTCCAATGGTATCTACGGATCCATTATATCATTTTCACATAACACACTTCCTATATTTTTCCGAATGCCCTCTCCCTTTTCACAGTTCCTCATCTAACGCTTACTAATGGAATTTGCCATAATAATATATAAAGTACAAATTATGAAGAGATTCCACAAATGTATTTTAGCACACCGACCATGTTTCTCAATAAAATTTCTAACAGTATTTATTGAACCATTAAAATTATTAATTTCGTCAAACTTCTCTTATACTTATTCTTCTCTGAGACTAGAGGTGATAGGATTTAAACCTGAAGTCCATTCATGGTAACCAGCGAACTGCCAACTGGGCTACTGCGCTTATACTTTTTACATTATACATACGAATTATAAAATTGCAAAAAATACGTGATTAGACTAAATTGAAAAGATATGTCGTACCAAATGACAACCATATTTATTAATACAATACAAACTGTTTTATAATTTTAAAATTTTTAAATGCAAAATATAAGCCAGCATTATTAATTGGATTTACTCGCAATGTAAATATTTTTCATGTTGTAAATAATTTCGATTATTTTAAACATCTTTAGGCATAGAAATGTACTTCTTCTAGGTCTCTTATTTTCACACTTTACATTTTTTTCTTCTTGTTTCTACCTGCTTAGCCTTCGTAGAAAACCCAAAACTTTGTCACAGCTTTTGCTTTCATTCCTTTTCACTCTTACTTACTCTTACCTACTCTACTCTCTCTTACCTATCGCTATCGGTGGGAACTTACTCAGTCATTTCACCACCACCCTTATGCCTCCCTACTTTTCTGTATTTCGCCGAGCCGGCTTGAGGGGTTGGATGGATTTCGATTCATTCTGTCTCCAGCTCTGAGCACAGATTACTATGGCTCTGAGTAAGTTCACATCCATTTTCTCTAAGTATATTCAAATTTATACATTGGCCGCTAATAGTTTTCTGAACTCCCTTTGTTCTGTGGGGTACGATGTGCTTGCGTTGAATGATGCAATTGTCTAGGAAATATTAACAGTTTATTAACAGAATAACAGTGAAACACAATAGAAAGATATGCGAAGGGAGCAGCGATGTTGAGCGCTTGAACGCAGACAACTAAATCCCCGAGGTAAAGAAAGATAAAGAGGATGCGCTAGGGCCTAAGAGAAAATATATACCTGCGCTTGGAATGCAGACAAGGAGTGGAAACAGATGTGTAGATTTGGAAGATTTGCAGAGTTTGAAATTAAAGAATATGCAGTGTAAAAAACCTAGAAGATATACAACAACTAATACATGTTAAAAAGTGGCTAGACAGCCTATATTCTTATATTCTATATCCTATATTCTATATTTCCTATATTCTTACGATAACATTCGCATAATAAGCTGGGATCAGAAGTATAAAGATTGGTAGGTAATTTGTAGGTTTACCATCTTTTATCTTGGCTTTTCTAAAAAATGTACCGTCTTTTCTAAACATGTCCCGACTTTTCTTGGATAGGTTTAAGGTATCATGAATCATCGGTTATCGATACCTAAAGTATAACCGATACTTTTTACCACAACCTACAACACCTCGCCTCTTCGCAGTATCTAATATTTCTTTTTTTTTAATCTGATCAATTTATTTTAGACACGCGCGTGTCCAATGAATAATCCGCATACATGTTTATATAAATCTTATGATTTTATATACTTCTCTTAGTTTATGAAGGCGAAGAGTGACCAATATAGCAATTTCGATGATTCAAAATAGCACTTGGTTCAGTATCGCCTCCCGACGTTCCACGTGCGCGAGTAAGGAATTTTATTATCTAATAAAATGGCATCGTTTATATTAGATAGATGAATTATGGATCTGTAGCGACAGATGCTGAGTGCATAAATTTATGATACATTCGCCATTGGGCAAACCCTGACCTCAATGCTTCAGCGCAAGTTCATTACTTGGTTGTTTAAACATCCACGATCGCAATTGAATACTCTTGTGTAATTACTGAAGTGGTTTCTATTTGCAAACCTTTTCATCTCTTTAATCCCTCTTTCAAACAGAAAGTTATGTGTTTAGTTGTAGGTGAAAGTGTTGTGCGCCTGTCAAGGAAGCAAAAAAATGAACGACATAACAGCTAAATTATCGGAATTCATTGGGATTTTACCAGATAATAAATTGTTCCACAGTCATCCAAGAGTGTACCGACGGTTATTGGTAGTCCATGCAATTTACAACAGTATTATCACCTTGTATCCGGTTGCATATGCAATTATCTATATGGAAGAGCGGTATGGAAATATATCTAAAGCAGAAATGGCATGTGATATCATGACCCTAGTGAAAAATGTTTTCTACGCCTTTATTGCCAGCTTTTCGTTGCTATATCGCAATGTATTCTATCCAACTGATTATATCATCATGAAAGGATCATTTCAAGAAATTGATGAACTAATAGAGAAGCATGGTATCAAATTGGTTAAGCATAATCGTTGGTTACGATTTCTTATTTTCAATATTGCATTTGTGGTATACATAATTTACTCATTTCACGTTTTTGGACACGAGGCTCATATTATCTACAATATTTTAATTAACTGGGTGCATTTTAATTTTCTGGTGGAAATAATGCTTGCGTGGAGATGGCTGGAGTATCTTCATGAACGTTTGACGATATTCAATGAATTGATAAACATGTTGCTATGGAAACAAGGTGAATGCAAGAAGAGATGTGGCTGTATTGTATATCCTGCATCACCAGAACCTACAGAATACTTTAGAAGATCCGTATTGGATTTAATTAACATTCACAAACGACTTCTTCGAATTGTGAACATTTTTAACGTGTTTATGGGTCTTAGTGTTGCATTAAGAAGTTTGATATTTATCATCGGAACACTGAGTGTAGTTCTTCGGATATCTGCTGAACTTTGGGAGGATTTCTCATTG
Source organism: Mimaenictus wilsoni (assembly GCA_027575185.1). NCBI lineage: Eukaryota > Metazoa > Arthropoda > Insecta > Coleoptera > Staphylinidae > Mimaenictus > Mimaenictus wilsoni. Next base: position 909,073 of record JAODAC010000008.1, on the reverse strand, counting down.
TCTATTATAGACACATGCGTTGATGGAGTAAGAATATTAAAACGATTCTTATCTTACGTATATTACTAAACAGTACTTGATTAATATGATTTCAGTGTGGATGGTTTATATTTATATTAAAGGCCCAACACGTTATCGATCAAGGTAGGAAATCCATTAATGTATGTTTAGATGTTACATCAACCTGGTTGGAAGAAGACAACAAAACAGAAGAAGAAAGGGCATTGTTGGCTCATTTGACACAACGTGTAACAACACAAGTTCCTCAATTTTCCGCGGCGAGATTTTATAGTATTGATTTCGCAGCATTCTTTATGATTGTTAATATGACTACGGGTTATATTGTTATTGTGGTTCAATTTGCATATACCTAAATATGTTTGTAAATCACTGCTTGATATCTGTATTAATTTAAATTATTATCATAATTGTTATTGGTGTGTTGATTTTAGTTTACTTAGAAGACATTGTACCTTGAAGTTTGTGATATTTATGATATTTCTTGTAAGTTTATTTATTGTCTATTAGTAGAATTATTGTATATAAGCAAAACTATAATTTGTGGGTCTTTAAAATCTTTATAATTTTGTAAATTGTATTTTTTCTCTTCCGACTCAAAATGTTGCCGAGCCCTGTTCTGAAACAAACTTAATTTTTATATATTTTTTTAATTGATACATCAGAGGTTAATTGGGGCTTTTGTTAATTTCTTATTAAATTATATTTCATTTAATTGGACTATTTCTTTCGAGCAACCCCATAGTTGTATTCCATACAGACACGTAGGTTTGATTATTTGTGTTTGCGCTCACGCGTCATAACGAAATTAATACCCCACGAGTTGTAAGCTCTCGGGGCCTTGTTTAGAGGCTTTACTGACTTAACCCGCACAGTAAGTCCGGCACGCCGACAATACTCGGCAACAACACACAAATAACACAACACGAGATATGTAGGGAGAATGTTGTAAAGAATGCGACTTACCTGTTCGAACGCTGGATAAAAATGTGAGTTTATTTTAAGTAATCTTAATTTCACGAAGCACACAACATGCGAGCTTTGACGGGGCGCATGCGCAGCTTAAGCAGCGCTGCCAACATAAAATATATTTGGGGTTCTAAATTCCCCAACAGCGCCGGTGGCGGGTGGCGCGAACAATTTGGTTAAACAGTAAGATTTGTATTTGATATTTATTTGTTTTTTCTTTCTTCTTTAAATGTTCTTGCATCGAATGTCATGTCTAAGCATTAAGCTGACTGTGAGTTAGCTCATTAATATATTGAGAGTGTCACTTTTTCTGATATTACTATCATGTTCTAAAGGGAATTATAATCCGATACATCTGCTTGGTAGCCGTGACATGTAAAATATTCTCTGCCAACGAACGCTGATATTTTCCTTATATATGCTACAATAAAGTTAGCGTAATACACATTTATATTGCGATGTATTCAGAAACAGCATTGAAACTTCTCATGCATATATCACTAGATAATGTCTACAAACGTTTTAAAACAATCGAAGAGAAGATAAATTAATATTTATGTACATCCGATATTTGCGGATAGAGACAATTGAATATCACATACAGTGCATATTTCAATTGCATAATTATTATCATATATTATTATATATGTACTAGGAATGGCAAAAAAAGTATCGGTATCGATAAGTATTGATACCATGTGCCGATAATTATCGACTTTTATCGATACTTTAATTTTCGATACTTATCGATTGTATCGAATTAGTCATTTCCGATACTTTTTAACATGCCGCTACACTGAGGCCATCTGTTAATCACTTAACATGAACAAACACGACGACTAATTTAAGTTATTGAAATCAGCGAATTGTGTACGAAAACATGTGTGATCCTTTTGAGATTTAATACGATTGAATACATTTTGATTGACTAAAAATCAGGAACGTACGGAGTGACTGAATAAGTAAAACCCGTTAAACGTGATTATGCTTTTTATGTTATAATCCAAAGTAGTTTATTACTCATTCACAGAAATATTAATTTTGAAGAAAATTATATTCCTTATGCCTTAATTTATTCGATTAGTAATTTTAAAATTATTACTCTTATTTCATAGGAATTACCGAGATATTTTTTATTCTCAAAATGTAACTCCCATGAAGTAACATCAGAAAAATTGGGACGATAATATACTGGAAGATCACTGTAGGGAATTAAAAATATTTGAAAATGCACTAATAGATGGCCCCAATGTGTATTTTCGATATCAATAAGTATCGATAATTTTCTTTGATACTTGGGTATTGAAAGTATCGAAGTTTCAAAAGTATCAATACCAAAAAGTATCGATACTTCATGAAAAGTAGACATCCCTAATATGTACTATTAGTCACTACTAGTCATTTGAACAGCTCGTTTTTGTTTATAATGGTGAAATTGTCGCCAGATACCTGTTACCAGATAATAAATTACCAGAAAATGTATTGCAGGCAACGAAACGTTTTAAAATCTTTATATTTCCGGTTATACTTTCATATAATGTACAAAAAATTGCATACATTACTAATATTTTCCATGTTTCAACGGTTTAATTCAATAGACATTATCTTTTTCAGAGCACTGACCTTTCTCCTCTCTACCTTTGGAGCCATGGTCCACGATTCATAAACAGAAGGACGAAATGTGATAAAATATGTAAATGCTCAAAAAGCGTAAAGACCTAGCCAAACTTTGCAAAGATGCTTCGATAGCGCGATAAAGAAACATGCTGGGAAAATACCTGGGATAATGTTCTGGACCCGTGTTTCCCATTGTGCGGCCCACGCCCCACAGTAGGCAATTTGCTTTTTAAGGGGGGGGGGGAGCAATTGGAAAATGAACTCCTCACGAGTTTAATCTTTTCGTCGTCCACCCTACACATGAACAACTTAGGTGCACTCGCAACTTGAGGTTCCACTGTTCTTAAAAACCTTCCTGATATCAAATTACAATATTGGAAAATAGGCCTTTAATAACTGTAATAAAATTTGAATGTAATCAAGGGCAATAAATTATCCAGCCAAGTGGTTCGGTAGTATAATCAATGACTGTTCTCCACCATTTTCCGGGATCGAATCTAAGCGGCACAGATAAAAAATATTATTTATATTTTGACTTATTATAATCATTATATATTTGTGGTTGTTGTTGGTAGTTGGAAAATATAGTCCTGAAGAATGGATACATTTGAGTGTGATGGTTGTCCTGTAGAGTTGATTGTCAGTTGTAGTGTGTGATTGCGCGAAAAATTGAATTAAAAAAAATGTGTCTCACCCATTGTGTGAATAATTCATCCACAAAGAGGTGCCCGCTCCAAGGGCTCAAACCTCGTCCGCCGGCGTAATCCACCGAGGTGCTACTCGCTAATTGTAAGCTAACCAAGTGGGCGAATTCTAAAAGAGAGAATTTAATAGAGCTAATGGCTTCAGTAATCGATGCTCGGTAAATTCAACAAAGAAAGAATAATAAATTATGTTTAGTCTTGATCACAATATGTACGCAAATAGGTATCCTACACATAGATCAATAAAGTGTACTAAAGGTATGAGAACAAACAAATTCGTTGGAATATTACCTACCAACAGAATGCAGAAATATCTCTAAACGAACTAATTCATTATTAAAACACATATACCGTTTTTATGGTTTTCTATCGTGTAGTAATTAGTCTATTAATGTTATCTCCTATTATAATGAATTTCATTGCATGTTGAGAAAACATATGTAGAATTCCATGCTCGAAAATAAGTTATATAGAAAGTAATTTCATTACTGTCGCGCACAAATATGCCGCAATTGGATGCGACTGTATAATTAGTGAAGTTTTCTCCATTTACAAACTAGACATTTCAATTGTGTTGCCATATTTATATTGTGTTGAGGTGTTGCGTGGATGTAGAAACAGTAAACAGTGTATGTTTGTAGACGGAAGGGTGTTGTAGATTAACGCAACGTGAAGAAATAACAAAATGGATGATATAATAATGAAAATTCCCGAATATCTCGGGATTTTACCAGATAATAAATTCTACCACAACCACCCTACGGCGTATCGTTGGCTATCAATGATACACGCAATTTACAATAGTATTATCACATTATATCCGATCGCGTATGCAATTATTTATAAGGAAGATAGATATGGAACGACTTCTAATGCAGAAATAGCATGCGATATTATGATACTGGTGAAAACTATAATCTACGCATTGATTTCCAGCTCTTCATTACTCTATCGAAACGTCTTTTATCCAAGTAATTATATTATTATGAAAACATCGTTTAAAGAAATTGACGAAATCATTGTAAGACATGGAGTAAAATTGCACAATCATAAGCATAGTTGGTTGCGATTTATCATTTTCGATATTGCCACTGTGCTGTACATAGTTTACTCCTTTCATATTTTTGGACACGAAGCACATACTATCTACATTATTTTAATTGCCTGGGTGCATATTATTTTCCTCTTGGAAATAATACTTGCATGGAGATGGCTTGAACTCGTTCGGGAACGCTTAACGATATTCAATGAATTGCTAAACGCTTTGCTATTGCAACAAGGTGATGCTAAGAAAAGAAGTTATGAGTTTACTGTGGCTTCTGTGTCACCAGAACCTAACGAACACCTCAGAAGATCAGTAATGGATTTGATTAACCTTCAAAAACGTCTTATACGAATTGTGCATATTTTCAACGTTTTTATGGGCATTAGTGTGGCACTTAGAAGTTTACTCTTTGTCATCGGAACTTTAATTGTTGTTCTGAGGATATCTGCTGGTGTATGGGAGGATTTTCCTCTAGCTGTTATTGATGCAATTATCGATGGAGTATTAATGTTGTAATTACGTTTAGTATTATTTGTCTATCATATTTGCTTTCAGTTTGGATGGTTTGTGTTTATATACAAAGCTCAACATGTTATCGATCAAGGTAAGAACGCAGTGAACCTCTGTTTAGATGTTACCTCAACATGGCTGGAACAAAATAACAAGACGGAAGAAGAGAAAGAACTATTGGCACATTTGACACAACGTGTTACCACACAAGTTCCTCAATTTTCAGCAGCTAGATTTTATAGTATTGATTTCGCAGCGTTCTTTATGATTATCAATATGACAACCGGTTATATTGTTATTGTCGTTCAATTTTCACAGACATGAATGTGTAAATCACTCAGATTGAATCATTGTATACTGTAACAAAAATTTTGTATGTGGCATTTGTATCCTATAGCAAGCGTCGGTAACCTTTTTCGGCAACCAAATCGGATTAAGACCTAAACATCCGGGGCCCTGATATGTCGTGGAAAATCGGCATGGGACATGCCTAAACTAAAATGGGTCACTAAAAATTAGTCACTGGGAGAACCATTATCGTTCGATGACCTATGGGTTGGTGTCGACGTCAGACTTCTTAAAGAGTTGACAGTGTCTCATGATATTTTCGGCTTGCTTATTTAGTTGTCGTTGTTAGTATTAAACAAATGAGGCAATTAAGGTGTGATGTAAAAGTTAAACAACTTTAATTCACATGCTAATTCTTTCTATTTCAAAATTATTTCTTAGATAAATTGTTATAACTTCCTTGGTTGGTCATATTCTGCAAGTATATGTAATCAATATATTACAGATATTACACTCTGAAATCCTCAATTTTAATCTTCCTTGCTGACATTTTTTTAACTCCAGAATTGTTTGCCTTTCAGGTCTCAGGATGACCCTCAGTTCATTGCACACATAAAGTAAGTGGGTTCATTCCAAATTTAGTTCGCATCACTTTCTTATCAAGACCAGAGAGTACTTTGGTACTTGTTTCCGAGTACTCATTGAGTATCTTCTGATCTTCTGCTTTAGATGCTCTTTGGCAATTCCGTAGGCAACTCCTTTAGCGACTTTGTCGGCTATTTCATCCTCTGTGCCCAAACACCTATGCTAACGTTAAGTGGTTCCTTACGGACAGTTGGTTGAGGACTAGGTAAATGCCTGCAAATCTTTGTAGGAAACTATTTCAGCTTGGAGGACTGCGGGTATTTTAGGTGACAGACCCCCTGTGCAGTAATTGATCAGGGACATGGGTATATAATTGGGCAATTAGTCGTGTGTTCCGACATTACTGAAAGAGGCGTATACGAATTATCCAACACAGATTTGGATGAAAATTTTTATTTACCTGGAACTCAGAGCCGCTACCAAACTCCTCACTGTTGATTCTTCTGTCGCAGCATGTATATGTCTGAGACAATAAATGTCAAAATTTTGGAATTTCTTTCTAGTCAAACTCTACGGTACATGAGGAAATTGTTCCTCAGTTGAAATTTAATCTTTTTTCTTTTTAAATATTGACTGGCTTTTGTGAAGGTTTTTCGTTGTTGATTCTCACAATACGTTTGAAAATTGAGCTTTTTCTCACTCGCAGATTAACTGTGAAAATACCATATTTTACATACTAACCGCCGTTTTAATATTTGATTGATTTCGATGTTATTATAGTTTTGTTCAACGACAATAACAAGATAATTTCAGGAAATGTGACAAATTGCCAATATAAAACTCGATTTCCCGACATTCTAGAAGAATGAATACGTTAATTATGATGATGATGAATAACAATAATGTTTATACTCTACAATTAGGTTTTGTACGTGCCCTAATTAATCAAGCGTTATCTACAATTATAATAATTATCATATCACGCCAAACAAACCTTTGAAAGGCACTTTTAATAGTACCCAATTCATTAAATTAAAAATTAATCTAATTACATTATCACCATTGTCAGCTATCCTGCTGGAAGCTCAAACAAAGATCAATTCAAATTATCCACCTAATTAAATTATCTCTCCCCAGTTGTGTGCAAGATACTACTATTATATGTATGTATGACTTAACGCGATAAAGGGCGTGTAATAGTAAATACTTACAAATAGTTCTTTGTAGAAGAGTGTTATAAAAATGGACGATATCATTTCTAAAATATGCGAAACTTTCGCAATTTTACCGGATAATAAGGTATATCATCATTATCCCAAAGTGTACAGAGGTTTATCACTTCTACACGCAACATACAATAGTGTTATTACATTATGGCCTGTAGCATACTTCGTTTGGATCATCGAAGAGAACCGGAAACTCACGGAAGCAAGATTTGCTTGCGAAATCATTACACTAGCGAAAAATATTCTCTACGCATTTATTGTTGCTTTCTCGCTTGTTTATCGCAATGTTCTCAATCCTAATGACTACATAAACATGAAATCATCTTTTAGTGAAATTGATGAAATCATTTACAGAAGATGCAAGAAATTGAAGAAACACCGCAATTGGTGTCGATTTTACGTGTTTATCGTTTACTTTATAATATACTTAATTTACTCGTTTTTCGTTTACCAACCTGTCGGGACCAATCTTTACATGGTGTTGGTTAGCTGGGTGTATTTTAATTTCCTAGTGGAAATTATATTAGCTTGGAGATGGCTAGAACTTGTCCGTGAAAGATTTACCATTTTCAACGAACTTTTGAGGAATCTTTGCACGAAACCTTGTGGTATTTTGAAGAATTTCGACTTCCTGGTCTCTTCAATAGTACCAAATTCTACCGAATACACAAGACTGATGGTTATTGATTTAATAAACATACACAAACGACTTGTACGTATTATAAACATATTCAATATGTATATGGGCATCAGTGTTGCACTTAGAAGTCTGATTTTTATCATCGGGACTCTGGGTGTAGTTTTGAGGATATCTGCAGGTGTATGGGACGACTTTTCTCTATCCATTATTGATTCATGTATTGACGGTGTAGGAAACTTAATATACTGTTTCAATCTATTTAGCTAAATCGATTGTTTGTAGTTTGGGTGGTTCGTCTTTATCTTCAAGGCCCAGCACGTTATAGATCAAGGAAAAAACTCTGTGAATCTCTGCTTGGACGTTGCATCAAATTGGTTGGGTCAAGATAACAAGACACAAGAAGAAAAAGAACTATTGGCGCATTTAGCAGAACGTGTAACAATACAAGTTCCCTTTTTTTCTGCTGCAAGATTTTACAATATTGATTATGCTGCGTTTTTTATGATGATCAACATGACTACTGGCTATATCGTCATTGTTGTTCAGTTTTCGCAGACCTGAATATTCTAGAGCCACCTTATTTGTTGGGAACCCCTCTCCCTCCCCCCAACTTTTTCATTTCTCTTTTTGCTGGATTCCATCATGTTCTCAGTTTGTCTTTCGGCCCTTTCCTAAGTTATGCTTATCAAGTTCTTCTGACCAGGACGGAAATATCAAATCTATAGCATAAATACAGAATTCTATTTCTTCCAGGTTTCTTATCATTGCTTTTAAGCGATGTTATGATTCTGTTCAGTTTGTTCTGTTCAAGTTGCATAAGTTTGTTTTCTGACAACTTCCTAGCTTAAGTCCTTCCCGAGCCGTTTGCAAAACACAGTCAATTCTCACCATGGCCCTTTCTTAGACTTTCCTTAATTTACCGCATCTAAGACTGAGTCCACTAACTAACTTCGAATTATACCACTAAGTAGTAAAGACTAATTGTCAAACGCCAAGAAGATTCCTCACCTTCTGATTTCTAATTGTAAGTGTCTAAACTGTTTTGAATTCTGAACAATTTCTGTTGAAACTAGAATCTGCATTGTAGCCATCTACAATGGAGATTCGAATGTCTAGTTACTTAAGCCATGTTGGCAGCACTGATTTTATGTTTTACCTAACTGCCTTTACTGTAAATAAACTCTCTCTTCTCTTCGAACCTTCGTGTCTTCGAACCATCTCTTGCAGCCTTCATCTACTAGTTTCAGACCTGTGTGACCAGCTTTGTCGGAAGCTTCAACAATTTCGAAAGCACTTTTGACTCTCTAATATAACTTTTGTATAAACTCCATGTTTAGACAGATCGTAAACAGTGAAACGACATTACGCTGATGCAGTGATGGATAGTAATTTATTTAATTTGTACAATTTAGGTTTTGTATTTTATCATATATTAATGTATTGAATGAATGATTTGAATGTATGATAATATCTATGCCCCTTATGCCCCTTATGCTCCTTTGTAATTGTATGATTGTATGTGTGGGCATTTGTATGAATAGGCCATGAGGTCATGGCATTTAGCAAGAGGTCCGGACTTCCAAATATAGTTATCGGCCGGACTCTTGCCATCATGGCATCATGGGCTATTAGGAATGATTAGTATGTAGCGTTAGGTTTAAAACTTAGAATTAAAAACAGTCGTCACATGGATCTCTTCGTGAACTCATCTCCGTCATACTCCTTCAATTCCTCCACTCCGCTGTTTTGTCACCAGCGTTACGGGTTCGACAAAGAAGTCACTCCCAGTACAAGTCATTTATTGTGCCTCTGCATTGATTAGAGTTACGACAACGTGTGCAAATAAAAGCAGAATTTCAGGGAAAATTGAAAAAGAAAATTATAACACTAATACATAATTTATATTTTCCCTTTACCCATATTGACTTGGCCATTGAATGAGACTTCATACTATGCCTTGTTGTTACCTAGCAGTTATTTCTAGTTACGTTTTTTAATAAGGCATTGCCGACGTAGAACTAACCGGAGCAAGTAGCCCTTCGAAAGGTCTTATACTTTCTATGTTGGTCGTGGCTCAGCTAGTAGCATCTTATATCCAGCATACCCCACCGTACCTGTAATTGCCATTTCCTCTATGTCTTTCCTCTGAAGCACCGTTCTTGCGTAGTTTGCAATTATCTGCCAGTTCCCGTTACTTTGGAGCATGATGCATGTTAGATTGTCCGGGCTTATTGTTTGAGCCAACCTAGCATCCAATTCGTTTCTACTTGTCAACCATTGCCTGCAGTGGAAAAACGTATGTTCTCCATGGTCGTGCTCTCCACAGAATATACATTCGACTGTTGCCCACTTCCCTATTCGGTGCACGTAATCTTCACGGATATTGGGATTGAGACCTTTCCATTTACCTCGTTCTCTGGCACTTTCCCGCTCTTGTCAATTTAGTATGGTCGCATCTGTGTTGTTTTCCAGCTGGGTTTCTTCCTTCCCTGTCGCAGTGACGCACTAGCCGCATTGACAATGCTTTTGCCCTCGCCGCTAGTCTGAGGAAACGGTGCAATTAGCCGCTTAGATGCCAAGAGCAGCCCTTCCTTGGATTGATAAGAGCAATTACTTTTGGTAGGTAATAGAAGGTTAAATGTGCAGATGCGAGAAATACCTTGCTTACAACCAATGTTTTAATATTTGAATGATTTCGTAGTTATCGTAAGTCAAATCATGTAATGTAATGTAATGTAATTGAAGGTAAATTGCCACATTTCCAATATAAAGATAAATTATGTGATATTGTTACGTCATGAATAGATAGACCCATTTATTATTAACACATTAGTACCTTACACAATCATTTATTCAGAAGCTACAGGGTCCTGGTATTGGCGATCTAATTAAGATATATCTATTCCTTTATTCAGATTTTATTATTTCTACATAAGAAGCACAGCTAAAAGTAGTATAAAATAAGTTTTCATATAGTTCCCCGTAAAAAGTGTGGAAGAACAAAATGAACGATATCATCTCCAAAATATGCGAATGCCTCGGTATTTTACCTGATAATAAGATATACCATCGTTATACCAAATTATACCGAGTATTATCACTACTAATCGCAACATTCAATTCTGTTCTTATTTTATATCCCATTGTATATTTCATTAGAAGCATACAAGCGATTCAGAAACTCGCAGAAGCACAATTTGCCTGCGACGTAATTACAGTTACGAAAATTTTCTTGTATGCATTCATTACTGGTTTCTCGATTGTTTATCGAAATGTTCTCTGCCCTAATGATTACATAAACATGAAATTATTTTTCGGGGAAGTAGATGATATCATCAACAAAAGAAGCAAGAAATTAAAAAAACATCGTTATTTGTATCAATTTTGCTTGTTTTTCTTTATCTTTCTAATTTACATAATTTATTCGTTTATCATTTTCACTTCCGTGGAAACAAATGTTTACATGGTTCTAGTAAGTTGGGTGTATTTTAATTTCCTAATGGAAATAATTCTTGCTTGGAGATGGCTGGAACTTGCCCGGGAAAGATTTACTATTTTCAACGAACTTTTGAGACGTCTTTTTACAAATCAATGTGACCCGAAGAAGAATTGCGATGTTGTGGTGGCATCTATAGTACCAAATACTATAGACTCCACTAAACGGATTATCATTGATCTAATAAACATACACAAACAAAAAAGACAATATATCCATGGGTATCAGTGTTGCACTTAGAAGTCTGATTTTTATCATTGGGACCATGGGTGTAGTTTTGAAGATATCTGCAGATATATGGGAGAATTTATCTATATTCATTATTGACTCATTTATAGACGGTGTAGGAAAATAAATATACTGTTTCAAACTATTAAGCTAACGCGATTGTTTGCAGATTGGGTGGTTTGTGTATATATTCAAGGCTCAACATGTTATCGATCAACGAAAAACCTCTGTGAATCTTTGCTTGGACGTTGCATCGAATTGGTTGAGGCAAAATAACAAGACCCATGAGGAAAAAGAATTGTTGGCGCATTTAGTACAACGTGTTCAAATTCCGTTTTTTTTTCTGCTGCGAGATTTTACAATATCGATTTTGCTGCGTTTTTTATGATGGTTAACATGACTACTGGTTACATTATTACTGTTATACAGTTTTCACAAACATAAATATTTTACACCCACTTTGTTTTTCTTGTTTTTTTTTTTTCTCAAAATTTATCCATCACCATTTCGCACTGATCTGCTAAGCCTCGACAGTTCAGCTTATAGCGGGCAATATCACAAGTATCTTGAGTAGAAAATTTGGGGAGTGATTCTAGATCGAGTTGTATCCGATCGAAAATATGACAAGGGACTCAATTCTACGCCTTGCTAGCCTTGCTCCATTCACAAGAGAAAAAAAAACTTAATTGGAGGGAACTCAGAATGTTTGGGGGAATTATTGAGGTGACGATGGAATCTAAACTTCTGTGGGTTATTCTAGGTAGGAAACTGACAGAAGAGAGAACATGGGTACTTAAACTAAAGATGTATACATAACATCACATTATTACCTACGAGGTCATAACTTGGACACATAAAATGTGAACGCAATAAAATAATGAACAAATTCTAAGGGATGATATAGCTGATAATAACCGGAGCCATGTGAACAACACCTCCGGAAACCTTGGAACGAATACCATAGAACGAATACGTTCAGCACTCGCTCTACCAATTCCCTTAAAGGGGAAGCGATGAGACGCAAATATAGAGTCGCGTACAACAGCACATTGTCAACCTTCTTCCCCGCATTAAGTAAGGAGACCGTTATATAAAAATATTTTTTGGAATAGAGATAGCATCTGGAAATCACCACAGTTAAAAACTAATACACTGATGGTGCCAAGAGCGAAAACAATGCACAAAATGGAAAGTATGGTTGGCACGCTGCATGTAGCAGACAGCGCCAAGTCACTTAATATAGCAAGGCCATGGTCGGACATATTACTCAGTATGACCGCTTCTGTAAATCAGATATATACGGATACTGTTAGGTCTATCTAAGCTGAGGCAGAATCACAAGAGCAATGGATCAGAAACAAGAGAAGGCACACGCCAAATACTTGCCCAATTCCTACTACCACTACCACAGGGAAGTTTCTCGAACATGATCTAAGAAGGATAACCTAAGAGACATCACAGGATTCATTAAGGATTCAAGCAAGTTCAAGAAGCATCTTTACCAGTTCTGCATCGCTTCAGACGTAGACTCATTGTACCGGTGCATTAACAGTGACAAGATACCTCGCCACCTAATTATGGAATGCTGCATTCTGGAGAGCATGCATGCACGAAGAGCATGCATTAGTAGGGAAAAGCTGCATATGGAAACCGCGAGCAATGTACCATGGACGGATGTGATTTGATTTAGCAACTACCTAGGAGGTACATAGAATTTTTACTTCATGTACAGCTGATCATATGGTCCATTTGCTAAGTTGTCCTCATCAACTTCTTTCAGATCTGGTCTGAAACCTACGATCAATACTACTTGTATAGTATTGTTCATAGCAGGAAAAATTGAAAGGATGCATTAAATGGAAGAAAAAGGGTTCAAGGCAGGCAAAAGGGCTGCGGTTCGATGAAGCGTGTAAGCGACGGGAGCTGAAGCAATATATGATGTCATAGACCCTGCTCTTTTATATAAACCTAAATAATGTACTCTCAATTTATGAAATAAAATCACGTTTCTAAGATCATTTTCTAAAATTGTTTTCTTCGGTTTTTTTTCTTCATGTGTTAGCCCTAAGTTAACTTGAAGGCCATATTCAATAATTTAACTTGTTATATTACGGAAAGGCACGGGTCTAACCACTTTCCGTGGTTGGTAGGTTTCTGCATCTTACAGGTGAATGCGGACACAGCGACGGGGGTGGGTTCTGCATACAGGGTCCTAATTTCACGGTATTAATATCAAGGTAAGTATAATTAATCTGGATAATAAGAATAATGAATAAAAGTCAATAAAAAAATAGTGTTTCCATTTTTTACTTTAGTGCAACATCAGTTGACTTGGGTATATAAAAAAAACAAAAGTTGTCATATTTTGATTAATATACAAACCAAAATATGACATAAGAAATAATACAATTTCGGCAATTTCTCAAAATCTGATTAATACTTTTTAAGTAATAAATTTTCAGTGAATATACAATTTATTCATATCTTCTTCCAAAATGGACGACCGTACCGAGTCTTGTTCTAGCGAAAGTTATGGTAGTTCAAGAAAAAACACTCCCCGCTGCTGCAGCCCCAGTGATAAACGGGAGTCGACTCAGGAAATATGCGACACCAACCCATTCCTGCTATATCTGCGACGCTACCGAAAAAAGCACACTGACTGGCCAATTGATAGGGTAGCAATGGAGGCGGCTCGTCGTTGGAGAAAAATGGGCTGTGTTCAGCGCTGCCGATTTATACAATCAGAAGACTCAATACGGCGCATCTACAAAGCACGCCAGCTTGGCAAGAGGGGAGGATGTACGAGTACCTCACGTCCACGAAGGTGTAACAGTTGCAGGGACAAACGCTCTAAACGTCTGAGGAAGTGCCTCAAAGTGTTGAAATCCACTGATTGTAAAAAGGGCAGGAAGAAGTAGATATTATTTACGCATATAAAGTAATTGTGAAATTGCAAGAAGATATGAATAAATGATTCTATTGTTTGAAACATGTTATGTTTGTCTTAGGTAGTTAGGAATTCAATGAGTCTTAGCTTCTTGTCGCCCTACATAATACGTTTTTTGGTACTCTGGCCCATTTGCAAACAAAATGATCTATCGATTCCATCTCCGGTTCGCAAAATCTGCATCTTTATCAATGTTAGCTAAATTAGGAAACACTTCAACATGTCACTTTTAATAAGCTTAATGATTAGCAATTAGTCAGAGTCACTTATACGACCTCACCTTATCAACATCATCATTGACCAGATAAAAAGAAGGGTAAATTCTAGCAAAGGATACCCAATGGGGAACAAGGAAAGGGACCAAGGAAATTAAAATAACATATCATAGTGACGCCGCTGTACTTGTAGCCAAAACCGAGGATGACAAAGTCGTACAACAGGTTGGAGATTATTTATATCTAGGAGTAACAATATCAAGCCCAAGAAACAAGAGAAGAAGTTGCCAAAGAAGTTAGGAAAGCTATCAAAGTAGCGGGGTGTCTCCATAAAATTATCTGGAACAGTAAATATTTTCCTAAAAACAGAAAAATACAAATAATATTAAACAATCCTTAGACCAATCAAGACGTACAAGGCTGAAAAATATCCAGACACCAATACATCAGACGTGTTCAAGGTAAGTAACCCGTAGAGACCGTAGATATAAGGAACCTATGTAACGTAGAGTACATCGTATAATGGACAAGTAAACGGAGTAAACGATACGTGGAGCAAATGTTGCCCAAACAGTCTTAAAACGTTTCCATGTTCTAACTGAGTCCTTCAGTGTTGACATGGTGAACCTGCTGTATACGGAAAGTCGCCAGCCCAAGTCGGAGCCAATGTTTACAAGTGATTAGAAGAGAATACGAGACAGCAGTGATGGGGGACACATTGAAGTCACGGGGGCAAAAAAGATCTTTTTATCAGAACTCGTTGTGATAAAATCGACAAGAAAAATCAAAATTACAAGATTCAGGGGGTGGCATACTCAGCCACCCTACGTTCTATTTATATTTCGCGTCGTTATAGGCAATATTCCGTATATGGTAGGGTTTATTGAAATATTAATTTATAAATGGTAGAAAATATAAAATAAATGAATAAACTGCTAGCGCCACTAGTTATAAAATAATTTAAAAATGTATCAAAATGAAAAGTAATTTATATGAATAAAATTTTATAAACTGCCATGAGTATAATTTGAACTTTGATTGCAGATTTTTCTTACTATTTGAATAGGACTATTACTATTATTTAATTTTTCTGATTTTCTGTCTGGGCAAAAGCAA
The DNA here is from genome assembly GCA_027575185.1 of Mimaenictus wilsoni. Taxonomy (NCBI): domain Eukaryota; kingdom Metazoa; phylum Arthropoda; class Insecta; order Coleoptera; family Staphylinidae; genus Mimaenictus; species Mimaenictus wilsoni. The sequence goes on along the minus strand of JAODAC010000008.1, from coordinate 893,469 downwards.
ATTATACTTGTAACATACAAATCTGTCGAAAAGCATATGTCAATCATAAAAAGTGATAAAACATACAAATTGTCGTTGTTACAAAAATACTTTTTTTTATTTATTTACTTATATACAATTTAACATGACTTAACAAATCTTGAGCAATAAAACAAAATCTGTCAACTTATTTCAATTGTTATCAAAAAAGAAAATCTCTAGAATATACATATTTCAATAATTTATTCACATTTTAATATGGATCATTCCGATTGTAAACTATAAATACTTGTTAATTTCAAATATATTACCTCTTCAAATACTAAATTGATAGATTAAAACACTATCAACATGTTATGGCTCATTTCGATAAAAAATAAAGATGTAAATAACTGAGCAAATCTGACTAACTAGAAAGAAATTAATACTACGTAATTAGTAATGAAAATTAGTCTCTTCTGACAAAGTCATCACAAATTATATGAAGATAATATTTAATAATAAATAGATAAAATCAACTAAAGTTGAAAACATTTTACAAGATTATAAATTTTCAAATAACAATAATCTTTGATATCCGCGACACTCACAGTGATTGCAAAACCCTCGTCCTCGTCCTTGAAGCAAAGTCAATATTAGGGGAGGCATGAGATAAATTTACGTATCACTAGTTTCGGGAACTTAATTTAAAATCGCGGTGTAAGCCAACCGCATATTATTCACTAGGAAGATGATTGTAGAGCGTAAGATCAAAAAGTTTGAAATTGCGTTAAGATACATGCCTTTGTCTTCGCCTATCTTAAAATACCTAATTTACAATTGTCTAAAATTTGTATCGCACAAGGTTTACAAATTACGGCTGTGCCAGGCAAGTCGTAAATGTGTGCTGGGACATAGCCAATTATTAATTTCTTAGAGAAATAGAATATTCGTCTTTGCTGGGCGACTAGCATGTATCGAGCTGTTGCTATGATTATTGTTCATTTGGTGTGCAATGCCGTTGCCGTTCGTAAGATGGTGACTACTATACCCGTTCTGTCCGTTGAGATGGCTATAGCCGTTGTTGTAAATCGAATAGTTTCGATCATGCCACTGTTTTTGGCTATACGGTAGTAGAGTTTCTTTTTGTTGTTGTTGTTTTGCATCATATTTCGCCTGAAATGAAATAAACCAGCATTAAACACGACAGTTTTAGAATTTTATATACCTATATTATGTGAACCAATGTTAGAATTTGTCATGTGTGTTTCGATTGATTCTCAAAGGCACGATGAGTTTTTGAAGAGGAGTATTATACTTAATTTCTAGGAATGTATTTATTTCGAAATACTATTTACTGTAAATTTGGCAGTCATGTTGTGATATCATTGCAAATTTAGGGATTATAATACGCATTGATTTGTTGAAAGAAATGTCCGTACAATTGGGTACATGCCATTTTAGTGAGAAAAAATACCGATATTTGCATTTAATGCTATCTACCGCCATCTGCTTGATATTCTACTGTATTTGTTCGAATAATTTTACACGATACATCTTTAAAAAATCTATTTGGCCATAATGAAACCCTTTTTCGATATAACGATTATATCTATATATCGCGAGAGAATGTGCAAATTTTGGCATTTGTAGGTATCTACTTTCAGTTATTTGTTTTAAAGAAATATAAGGAACCTTTAACTTCATTTTTTTGTAAAATAAAGATATATTAATGCAGTCATCTGCGATTTAATAATACACAATTTTTTCTTTTTCATTAATAAGTTTTTCCAAACTTTTCTTGCTTGTTTGCAAGACGTTACGTTTATTGCCATTTTGAATGACATCTTTTTAATTATTTCTATATTATGTTGTTATTTTCATAATACTAGATTATTATTAATTATTATTATTATTATTGTTTTCATTATTTTAAAAAGGTCGTTTCTTTCATGACTGGAGCAGAATAGAAATGACAACACATATGCCTAAGGAACTAAATAAATAATTGCCCAATAAGTGCTTTCAATTCTAATGGAAAATATTAGTTATAGCTTTCAGCCTAGGTTGTAAGTTGACAATTGATGGTTCTATTCTCTATTCTATTTTGTGCTATTTCCTGATAAATCAGGTCGAGAACATCCGTAGTTGTTCATATAAATATATTTGTTTTGAACAGTTATAATTTTACCTTAAATGTCATTATCATTTTTTAGATTAATCAAATTGCAGTGTTTGAACTATTAATTTAAACATATATTTATTACATTTCTTGCCAAATTAATCCGCGAATGAATGAGAATTATTACACTTTTATCATAGAAATCATTTCAAAACAAAATTTTAATTAGTTTCATCATTCTGTCACTACGTGGTTATCACAATAACGTATATATAATACAAGTTATTTAAAACTCAGATCTGTTCAAGCTTTGCACGTTTCCTTTGCGCAAGAACTTTTAAACTCTACGCTTGAAAGTATCATATATAGTGAAACAAAATTATAAAACGTACTTTGCTTTTCGAAAAGTTCTACACAATAAACAATGAAACACAGTCGATTACATAAGAAGTTTACATGAATGAAAATTTCACTAAGAATGGTTTCTAAATGTTTCTAGATAGTAATTGCAAGAACAAAAAATAAATGTACATACCTTGTTATAATACAAAACTCCAAAAATTGCGAGCAACATTCCAAATATATTTGTATATGTTACAGGATTACCGAGAATAAACAATGATACGGCAATCACAAAAATTCGCTTGCTCGCATTCGCCACGGCGTATGTCAACGGCGTAACGAATGACAAAACGCTGAAAGCGATTATGTTTTGCAGAAAGTTCAACACACCATCAGTAAAGAGAAGTAGTACTATTCTCGTATCCGTTAGAGCCTACAAATCATCAAACATTTGTCAAAACTGTTTAGAAAATGATTTAAGCATTACACTTACCTCTGACGCATGTGTGTACAAGTTATAAATGTCGAACAATAACCAAACTGGTAGAAACATAAACAACGCCAGCCTTCCGAGGATATGCAATAATCGCAAATGATGCACGCCGGTATCATGCAGCACCTTCTTGGAGAAGATATGCTGTAATGAGAAGCCCATCGTTGCACATAAGGCGCTCAGCAGGCCGATCATATCGAAGCTGATCTCGGTGACGGTGGCCACCGCCACCCCGGCGATAATTGGCACCAAACTTAAGTACACCTTCCACGTCTGCTTTTCTTTCATAATTATTCTAGCTAAGATCACAGTGAACAGAGGCATTGTTGCTTTGACTAAAAAATTGAAAGCATAAATACATTACACACAACAATACATGATGAAAGCTTGATAATATGAATGAATGACAATGAATAGAATTAAATGAAAGTTGATTGTTTGGTACCTGTATGTGCATAGGAAACAGGCACCTTCCAGATGCTCACGTGCGAAAAAACCGACGCGAAGAACTTGCCAAAGGCGAGTGGGACAATAAGGCGGAAGTAGTACCTCCAGGAGATGTCCACGTACTTGCGTACGCCCATTAGGTTGAAGAGTGGGCCGCTGTAGACGGTGATAGAGAGCAGCTGCACCATCGTCATCGTCATGGGGTATGGGAACTCGCTGAGCACCATCTTACCGATGACGTTGTTGCTGGAGCTGACGGCGTACCACAGCAGGCAGAGACCGAGCACGGAGAAGACATCCTTGGAGCCGCTACCGGCGGCACGTTGCACACCCGCCATCCCTGGCGATTCGCACACACAGGGTTGGTTATCGGCGCGCACCAGCTGCTACCGCTCGGTTTCTCGCACGTTGTTCAACGTGTACCGCCACCACCACAGATGTGCGCGCGCGGTTCGCATGCCAGTTGCGTTCGCGTGCGTATGCCAATGCCATCGCCAGCAAGAGTTTGTGCAGGCCCGAGTAAAAGTATGTTAGTTGCGCGAACTGTCGACGTCGAACGCATGCGCTGCACAGCGTACGTTTGCCAACATACATGCGGTGAGCGAGTGCGAATCATTCACATCAACGTACGACAGTGAAGTACGCAATCATTATGCACGCTTTTTTACGTCATCCGATTACCTTATACCTAGTAATGAACGTAAATGTTTAAATGCCATTTACTGATAACCGCGGCAAATTATAGAAGTGCTTATCTTATCAAAACTTGACATTACGTATATGTGCTTATATAGGAAATTGTTGACTTGTGAGGTGTTATTTAGGGCACGCTTTTTTTCTACGACACATATGTTATTGAATAATTAAGTTATGTGTGTTAATGATCATTATCATGATGATTAAATTAATACGATAATTTTATTGTTTATACTGCAATATAATGGGTATATGCCGTTTTTTCAGTAAGTTTATATTATTTTTATCATAATTATTATTTAACAACATTATATATGATCTAAGGCAGAAGTTTATAATTTTTTTGTAGCAGCGTCTTCCTTCTTAATATAAATAAAAAAGTGAATGCAGACAAAATATAACATGTATTATATATTTATTATCTATGAGCCAATGTGCTTCTGACACAACAACATACAACTGATGTAAAACGAACTAAATTCTTGTCATTATTTTCTTCTTCTCTTATCTAGGCAAATTGCCTGTTTTTCTTCAGTTCAGCGAGTCGGACCATCTCTTACGGGGTCTTCC
>JAODAC010000008.1:803656-880095 GCA_027575185.1 Mimaenictus wilsoni | reverse complement strand
ATATATTCCATGGGAACTACCCGATTAATGAAATTTAATCAATTGTTCATGTATGAACATTTAAGATTATTTTATTATCAAGTGTCTGGGCCTAATTGGAACATAGAATTTCCACAAAAGCGCACCATCGTACTCTGTTACCTTCGAATGGCTTGATAGTACAAAATAATTTTGCCTAATATTTTTACCACTAACCTTAACCTATATCAAGCAAAGTAGCGCAGTGATACGGCCGATGACTGCTTTCCACCAGGTCCGTAGTTCACTTCTCAGTGGATGAAAAACAAAATAAAGACCTCTAATCAACAGTGTTAGTCTCACTAGGACTAATTATATTCAAAAAATAAGAATTGAGTTGGAGGTAATAAATCGAGTGGATGCTCGATATACCAAACAAAAAAGTAACATTATAATCGATACTACTTTATGTCATCTTCTTCTTCCAGGGTCTATAGCGTTTTACGGCTTCTGGTTTTATATTCTAATCGATAAAATTTTATTTCAGAAATTACTCAAATCCCAATTTTGATTTTCAATTTATATGTAATCAATTTGCATTTTAATAAATATTTGCCTATAAATTCACATATGTTAAGTTTGATTCTAATAAGGGCAGTAGGACCATATCTCTAAATTCACTAAAAATACTACCACCCACCGGAGACAAACACATCGTTTTAAAGTTTACCGTGCCATATTATCGCCCTTCGTGAGTATTTTTACCGGCTACATCTCGCCGAGGATGTTAACGGATGCTTCCCCGGAGGAATACAGCACACGGCTGTAAGGACTCGTAGCAGACATCTCTGTGATATACAACAACATGCGCGTGGAAAACGTTTCTGAAATTTATAAACGCCGCTGAGGCAATATGCTGCTACCGTCTTTCCTCCGAACCCTTCAACGAGCGCCATGACATCGTTGCTCACTCCACCATCCTCCCGTTCAGGCACCACGACTTAATCCGCGACCAGGATATTTATTATTTTCTCCACGCCGCTCGACGGACGCAATGCGCTGCGAATACAAAACTAGCACAATAACAAATGCCAAACAATACCTGGTCGCCTGCAACTTGCACAAACGCAATAGCGACATTTTTATGATAATATATCGCGGAAACAGCGAGGTGTAAATATATTTAAAATGTGTTAAATATAGGACAGAATAACTCTGATATAACTCGCATACTGATACTGCAAACAATGCGGATCGCTGATAAAGTGCTAGTACAGCGCGAACCCGATGGCGGAGTCCTTGCACATTTTTCCTAAATGTCCCATTTCGCGTTATTTACACCCCTGCGGTTGCAATTCTGATTTAACCGGGCGAATGTTACTTTAAATACCTATAGTCGTTACGTTTATCTACCCGCCGTTAAGATGCAGTTTATGTTATTGTTTTCAGAAATGGATTCAGATACCATCCGGAAAAGTTTTGACGATTTTGGCACCAGAACTAGTCTTACAAAATATACCATAAATGAGATAACGGAAAGTCCTAAATAACTCTTAAAATACTCTTAAAACACGTAATAGGAATAAATGAGAATAGTACGTTTTGTCTTGTTTTAATCATGTTCAGGAAGTGTATTTAAGAAGTTTTTGGGGTACTTTAAATTTGCCAAACTTGGTAGTACGGTCCAGATGCTGATCTCAACAAGTTTTGAGGGGATTTAAAGGCGGCTCGGTCGCTTATTTAAATGCATTATCCACTCGGTGGCACAACCCGAACGTAAAACCTGCACTAATTCGATTGCGATTTCAAGAATTCATTACGCAAATGCCCCGACTGCAATTTCATGCCGTCGGTCGTTGCGTTTGCCCGTGCGCGCGCGTAATTCTAATCCCGAGTGACATGTACAGTAAGTTAAATTTCTCTGTACCCACAACCAATTTGAATAAACAAAACTGTGCATGAGTCGCTGGAGTACTATGTACAATGCAGCTCAAGTAGAATGGGAACGAATTCTCACAAATATGCTTTTTGTTCATCAATTCTATTGCGTTTCCACCTAGAAATGTGTCGTAAAAGCCCAAACCAATAGGTATACTTATACGTGCAGGTGAACTGTCACTAAGGTGATCAGACGTCCCGCTTTTTAACAATTTTTCAGATGTGTGCTAGGGATGTCAATTTTTCTCCAGTCATCGATTATTGTCGAAATCGATTAACCGCGGTCTCCGATTAATAATCGAAGGAACAATCGGGTGAAGTATTCGATTTTAATCGATTACGATTAATAACATAATCAATGGTTGCGCCATCTACTAGCAAACGCTCGCATTAATATACCTTTTACCGATTACTTCTGTGTTAGTACAATATTTTCCAATGACAAGAAAAAAAATCAAAGGGGAAAATAAGTAAAATTAATATAGAAAATCATTGTAACATGGCCAACAACAGTTAAATATTCCTTGTTAAATATATAACTGGTTTTAAAAAATGCCGCCGGCGCCTCAACAAGCGCCGACACCGATTTGTTCACAGAGCATTGAGGAAAGAACATGTGCACAAAAATAGTGAAAAATATCGAATCATCGACTCAAGAAAAAATATCGAATTACATAAAAACACTTAATGAATGAAAACACTCAAACTAGTGAAAACTCTCAAACTAGTGAAAACTCTCAAACAATCAACTAAAACAAACACCTAAAACAATCGACCTATCGAAAACAATCAATACGCGAACACGTTTTTGATACTCATGAACATAATATACACGTACCACCAAATAGGGCTGATAGGTTGAATGTATCATATTACAATATGGAGTTATATAGGCAGTTGTCGAAATGTTCATATTGCAAAGATGAATTTTCTTATCGAAAAGCGTGCACATTTGTTTATGTGAGTTTAATTATGAAACTCACGAAAACATGGTCGGATAAGCTATACTACTACCATTAAATATATATGTGTATGTGCACAACATAAACGATTTCTTCAACGCAAAAGTCGTGCGAAATCCAAGTTTTGACTTGATTATCACCAAAACCGTTGCTCCAAAGAGAGACAAATTTCCTTTGCCTACAAATGTAGATAGGAAAAAAATGAAGCATAAAAGTTCAAGTCGGCTTCGACATACAAACATTTGGATATAGCAGGGTAGGCATTTTGACGCTGTAGCTGCAAATTCTCCTTCACACTACGAACGGCTCAACATTTTTTTTGTATATTTTATTTTCACGATCTGTCGTTATAGCCGCATGCAACGTAAGCCAGGAGGGAATAGAGCGATTTGGTTGCGGTGCACATAACGTGCACAAGTATACAAAAAATAAACAGTTGAATCGAAACCGATGGAAACCAATGAAACGTTGTTTCCATTATGAGCGCATTATTACAGATCCTACATAATTTTGATCATCACTAACAGATGGCAGCACTGTTCCAAATCATAGAAAATAATCGAAAATGGAATCATCGATTAGCCGATTATTATCTAGATCACAGTTATCGATATTAAGCGATTATTATCGCCCTTCACAATCGATATTAATCGATATCCGATTATTTTTCGACATCCCTAATGTGTGCATTATAAGGTGGTTTTAACGAATGCTCTAGCGGTTGGAAACAAACGTTTTGAAGTAAGCGTGCATCAAAATCAACAAGTGGGCGCCAAAATCCTATGGAACATGCTTGCAGAAGCTACTAATGTTACACATTAACACTCGTACTGTGGCTTTGGTCTTCGGGGTCTCCAATTATTAAGATTTAAGAAGACACTGTCAGTAAGAGTGTGACAAAATCGTTGGGACTTGCATTCAAGAAGCAACTAATGAAATGTACCAACGCACATCGTCATCGTCATTTTATTAATATTTATGCATTGAGAAGACTTTGGAACAAACATTTTCTAAAGCATACCAAAAAGTAGCGAACGATACTAGAGTCTAAACCGCAATTCGTGCCCTTTCTGCCCTAACAATGCGTGCTTAAAGACACCGTTTCCAACGTTATATCGCTATATACTAATGTCTCACGTCCGCCGGTGCTTCTAAAATGTCCCGTTTTTTTTCAAATGTCCCGACTTTTAGACTTATTGAAATGTTCCGATTTTATTGAATAGGTCCGAAGATTTCTGGTATCGACAATTGTCAGGTATCAATACCTCAAATATCACGTTACATATGTTTTGAGCTTCATATGCTGTATTAAAGGTCATTTTTAATCGGAAGATAATAAATATATGTCGATGTTCACTTTCTCCTTACCGGTTCAGGGTAAAACACGACGGCATACACTGTGAATTATTACTACTTGGCATAGCATTTCGCGTTACATGTGAGAAAGGCCTAACTTGTATGCAGAATATGCCTACGTGACTTTTGTATATTTTCTATTGTCTATGCATCCCCATCTTATCTATTTGTTTTGTGTATGTGCAGAAGAGAATACTGTCAACAGACTGTTCCATACTATTCCATTTAATGTTCAATAAATTTGATACATAAAATGAACCACCAAATATAATAAATATTGTTTGAAATAACTTCGCCTCTTTCCTTCTGCTTTTGAATGTAAATTTTAATTTCAAAAAAGGAGGATGGAGGTATATACCAAAATAAGGATAATAAAGAAAATTTATTGGAAAATGAATTGCAAGGAACATTTTGTTGGAAGCGCCTTCGATTGGAAAACATTGAAGCGTATTTTAATATAATCTTTGGATTTTCTAGAAGTCCGGCAGGAAGCCGTACAGCAAGCGCTTGCCCAGGCTTTGCAGAATCGACACAAACCCTCGTTGCCGATGCCCTCGAAACGGACGTCCGTCATGGCGCGCAGCCCCGATAGGGATCGCCACGACTCCGGTGAGAATAAATCCCATATCCTACTAACCAACCAACCAACCAAGGGATTGGTTGGTTGGTTAGTTAGCCAACATCTCGCGTATAAATTCAGACGCTTGACGCGCCACGAAATTCTTACACCTCCCGCATATATTTACCACACGACTAGGCCATCGTATGCATACGTAATGCTAAAAATGCATGCTGCACGCGGCCCGTCACCACTACATGCTTTTTTCTTCCGTGCTCGGGATTATTTGATGCGATTTGCTGACATTTGGGCGTGGGCCTGCTTAAGTAAATACGAGATAGTACGCGGAGATGTCCGCTGCACACTTCCCAACTTGTACTTCCCTATTGTACTAGGTCGAGGTATGCGGAACATTAGAAACATTTGTCACGCTCCACTCTCGGGGTTTTTGTTTGGGTGCCCATCCCTCTAGGTCCTATTGTACTCGACCCCGAGAATAACACAGACGGAGTGCGCCGTGCGCTAAGCCGTTCCACATGGAGCAAGAACAGTTTGACTTGTACATTGCATGAAATAGTGGGGAATTGTGATTTTTTCCATTCGGAGTTTTGAGCCCGATTAGTCTCATAGCGTGTGTCGCGTGTGAAACTTACGTTTTTTACTCGTTTAAATCGTGCAAAATTACGCACTTTTCCGTAGCAATTATTACTATCACATCAATGATAGTGCCATGTTCAAATGTAATGAATCACTTCATGTCTGCGGTTGTGGATTTGCTTGTTTTGTACTTGAACAATTTAGTCGGATTGTAGCTGGCGGGCGTGTTAGTCATAACATCGCAAAATTGACATCATTATTAACCATTTGCGAAACAACAATATTTTAAGATGTTGTTGCCTCGATAGCCGAGTCTTCGTCCGATGAGGATAGCATCGTGAACGAGGAGACGAGCACACCAGAACGTGAACGTAGTAGTCGCACGCCGCAAATGCTGCCGCCACCACCCATGTCGGACACTAGCAGCACTGGCTCACCGCCGCCCCCACATCACAGGCAGCGATTGCCGGCACCGCCACCGGTATGGGATCATCGGTCGTCGCGCAACACGGACATCACAGACATCTCGTCTGCTATGCAAAACATCAGACCCTGTAAGTTTCTGACAACCATTTAATCATCTTCCACTAATACTCGTCGATTATTAATTGTTAGACTCACAACCACCAGATGTAACGCACAATACTCGTGATGGTGGCGGTGGTCGCAGAAACACGGGTGCCGCTGACCGGGTCAACCACTATGCAACCACTACGTCCAACGACACAATGGGGACGGGAACGGGCCGATGGAAGGTCTCGGCGAAAATTCAACAGTTGTTGAACACACTCAAACGACCCAAACGCCGACCACTGCAGGAGTTCTATGAGGATGATGATATCGAGTTGGAAATTGCAGCTAGCCCTAAGGATCCCAATGCGCCCAAACCGGAAGGTAATCCGTTAACTTCTTTTTTCTAATGGCATTCTTTTGTTAATTTCGACGGTTGTTAATTTAGGTGGCTGCATGACGCCCGCCGTTGGGGAGCAGTTGATTGTCCCCTCCGGTCTGCCGCGCAATGTGGAGACGGCTATAGCTAGATACGGCTCCGGTTCGTTTAAAGCCTCCGTTGCTACCGTGCTCGATCCGAATGGGAAGTTAACGACCACGCTCACGTATGGCAAACTGCTGAGCCGCTCGTACAAAATCGCATACGCACTACTGACGAAGGCGTTCAGCCGCAACGGTGACACGAGCCTCAAGGGTGGCGATCGCGTCGCACTTGTCTATCCGAACAACGATCCGATCAACTTCCTCTGCGCCTTCTACGGCTGTTTGCAGGCTGGGATCGTACCAGTGCCAATCGAAGTACCCATCACTCGTCGGGATGCCGGTTCCCTGCAAATCGGTTTCCTGCTTGGCAGCTGTGGCGTACAAGTGGCGCTAACTTCCGAAGCATGCCTCAAAGGTTTGCCGAAAACGACGTCGGGTGAGGTGGTGCAATTTAAGGGATGGCCAAAGTTGCATTGGTTCGTCACCGAACATCTTGCAAAGACCCCCAAAGACTGGTCGCCAACACCCCGCCTCACTGACGAGACGCCCGCCTACATTGAATATAGCACCGACCGAGATGGCTCTGTAATGGGAGTTACCATTACACGCGCGGCGATGCTCTCTCATTGCCGCACACTCTCGATGGCTTGTGGGTACACCGAGGGCGAGAATATGGTTTGCGTGTTGGATTTCAAACGCGAAGTGGGCCTGTGGCACTCAGTGCTCACAAGCGTACTGAACGGCATGCACGTGATCTACATTCCCTACGCACTCATGAAAGTGAATCCTGCTAGTTGGATGCAGATGATTACAAAGTATCGCGCCACCGTCGCTGTGGTGAAATCACGCGATCTGCATTGGGGCCTACTCGCGACCAAAGATCATAAAGACATCAATCTACACTCTCTGCGCATGCTGCTCGTCGCAGATGGGGCAAATCCTTGGTCTCTGAGTTCATGCGACCAATTCCTCAACGTGTTTCAGTCAAAGGGTCTCAAACCGGACGCGATTTGCCCATGCGCTAGCTCCAGTGAGGTGCTAACAGTTTCCGTTCGACGGCCAGGCCGCGGCGGCACTAATTCCACCGGTCGTGGCGTCCTTTCCATGCAAGGTTTGTCTCTAATCCTGTTTTTACGATCACTATAAAACTCTTGACTCGCCTGCAGCTTTTCTAACATCCTTATGTTATTTTTAAGGTCTCAGCTATGGAGTGGTGCGCGTGGATCAGGAGAACAGCCTCACATCGCTCACGCTACAGGATTGTGGGCAGGTAATGCCTGGTTGCGTGATTGTGGTCGTGAAAATGGAAGGACCCGCGTATCTCTGTAAAACAGACGAAGTAGGCGAGATTTGCGTGAACGCTGGCTGCACGGGTAGACAATATTGGGGCCTGCAGGGCCTTAGCAACAACACGTTCAAAGTGCAACCACTCGGCACGGATGGCAAGCCTATCTCGGATGCTGAGTACACCCGTTCCGGTTTGCTAGGCTTCCTTGGACCCGGCGGGCTGGTGTTCATTTGCGGATCGCGCGATGGCCTAATGACTGTCACCGGTCGCAAACATAATGCCGACGACATCATCGCGACAGTATTAGCCGTCGAGCCGATGAAGTTCATCTATCGCGGCCGCATTGCTGTGTTCAGCCATCGCGTGTTGCGTGATGAACGCATCTGTGTGATCGCCGAACAGCGTCCTGACTGCAGCGAGGAAGAGGTGAGTAACCCCGAATTGATTGTCGCGCCCCTGGGGATATGTGTACGCGCATTGATTTTCCACCGCCGTGTTGTTAACGCTTTTCGTCTGTTTTATTTTCCTCCGCCGTTTCCAATGTAGTCTTTCCAATGGATGTCGAGAGTTATTCAGGCCGTCGACTCCATTCATCAAGTTGGAATTTATTGCCTGGCTTTGGTACCGCCGAATTATCTGCCCAAAACGCCTTTGGGTGGCATACATTTGTCGGAGACGAAGCGCCGCTATCTGGAGGGCACACTGCATCCGGCAAATGTGTTGCTCTGTCCGCACACGTGCGTCACAAATTTGCCCAAACCTAGAGAGGTTCACTCAGGTGAGTTATGATTGCAACTAATACGACTTATTTCACAATGGACATCAATGTAGGAAGTATTAATGCAACTAGAAGCACAAACACGACATTTACTCTAGTTCTATTAATTGCAATCTGCATTGAATCCTATTGTACATACGAACAAAATGTAAATACGTCTATAGTTCATTGTCGGCCATGTTGACATGTTCCCGAACCAACAGAACCATACTTTAACACGTATGTTTGGTACCTTCCAAAATTGGCTCATCATGTGCATTTGTCCTGTATTGTAAACTTTGGTTGTGTTATTTGGTATACATTTTTGCATCTCATAACACCCTAAACAGTATTAATACGTGGTTGTGTGCCGATGCAAACGCAAACTGCAAACACCATGCACCGCGCCAATTCACAAACACTAACGATAATAACACAGCGAAAGTACACGCAGCGGCGTTCACATAACTTGCGTTGTTTTTATTGGTGGTTTTCATCTGGTGGCGGTTTGGGACGGTCGCAAGTTATTTGAGCACACGCCCGGTATGGTAATTGGAAATAAAGTGAATGATTTACTGGTATCTTGCGGTTGTAGTTTCGCATTCCCTGAAGACGTTTGTTTTTTTCTCGAGTATGATATTCGAACATAATTGGCCCTCTAAGTTATTCACTCCGCTCTACTACTACTTCTAACTCTTCTACTATCGAAAGCTTGTGCTTGAGTGATGCTATAGCATGTTATTCCTCTGCCTTTCAGCAACGGACTGTGTTTCAGACGTTGGCCCTGCGTCTGTCATTGTTGGGAACCTCGTGCAAGGTAATAGACTTGCTAGCGCACAAGGTCGTGATATGGGATTGGATGACGAAAACGATTCCAAGAAGGTACCATTTGAATGACTGAATGACCACCTAAACATATCTAACTCTGCCTTTTTTAGCTGCATTTTATATCCGAAATCCTTCGTTGGCGTGCAGTATACACCGCCGATCACATTCTCTTCACGCTGTTGAACAGTAAAGGTACACCCGCAAAGCAATTGTCTTGCTCAGAGTTACACAAACGTGCCGAACGCATCGGGAATTTATTGACGGAGAAAGGACGTATAAACACCGGCGACCATGTAGCGCTCGTTTTCCCACCGGGACTGGATCTGATCTGCGCCTTCTACGGCTGTCTGTATGTGGGTGCCGTACCGATTACCATTCGCCCGCCCCATCCTCAGAACCTACAGACGACCCTGCCCACGGTGCGAATGATCGTCGACGTGTCCAAGTCGGTTATTGTGCTCTCTACGCAGGCTGTGATCAAACTGCTGAAGTCGAAGGAGGCGAGTAATGTATGTGACATTAAAACATGGCCCGCCATCTTGGACACGGACGATATGCCGAAGAAGAAGATTCCGGTTGCGTATCGCGCTCCCACAGCGGAGATGCTGGCATATTTGGACTTTAGTGTGTCCACCACCGGAATGTTGGCCGGCATTAAAATGTCCCATGCTGCTGTTACCAATCTCTGCAGGAGCATGAAACTCGCCTGTGAACTATATCCAAGTAGACACATAGCTTTGTGTTTAGATCCATATTGCGGCCTAGGATTTGCATTATGGTAAGTTGGATTCATTACTTCTAGTTTTTATTAACCAGTTTTTATACGAACATCCTCTATTAATACAAAGTATGTTTCAACATGTCCAATAGCGATAATTAAACACTGAACTTACGAACCTACTTCCTAGTCCCTTCGTACTCTTCTAACATTTAGTAGCACTCGTTAAAAAATAAGAAGTGTAAGGTTTCATGTTTGTAGAAATTCTGGATATCGTACCCAAAAACTATGAAAACTCATGCACTTTTGTACGATGTTATTTTTTGTTCTTGTCCTCAATCAATTTTCTTCACCTTTTCAATGTCTATTTCACTTGTAGGTGCTTGAGCAGCATATATTCAGGACATCACTCAATATTAATACCCCCATCAGAGGTAGAGGTAAATCCCTCATTATGGTTGTGCGCCGTGAGCCAGTATAAAGTACGTGATACATTCTGTTCGTACGGCGTGATGGAACTTTGCACAAAGGGTCTGGGCTCATCCGTCAACCAATTGAAGTCGCGTGGCGTTAATCTGGCATGTGTGCGAACATGCGTGGTGGTAGCAGAAGAGCGTCCACGTATTAATCTCACTGTCAGCTTTTCGAAACTCTTCAGTGCACTGGGCTTAAGTCCACGAGCTGTCTCCACATCGTTCGGGTGTCGTGTGAACGTCGCCATTTGTCTCCAGGGCGCCTCCAGCCCGGAACCTTCCAGCGTGTTTGTCGATCTGCGTGCTCTGCGCAATGACCGAGTCACTCTGGTGGAGCGTGGCAGCCCGAACAGTTTGTGCGTAATGGAATCAGGCAAGTTGCTGCCAGGCGTGAAGGTAATTATTGCTAACCCGGAGACGAAAGGCCAGTGCGGAGACTCGCACTTGGGTGAGATTTGGGTGCAGAGTGGCCATAACGCGAGTGGTTACTTTACGATCTACGGTGAGGAAAGCGATTATGCTGATCATTTCCACTCGCAACTGGTGACGGGCAGCACGGGGGAGGTATATGCCCGCACTGGGTACCTTGGTTTCCTAAGACGCACTGAAGGCGTGGACAACAGCAGTATTGGAGAGGACACTACTGTTCTCGGTGGCAGTGACACCGAATCGTTGGGATCTCAGCAGCATATAACGACGGATTCGCCTGAGCTGCACGACGCCGTCTTTGTCGTGGGTGCTTTGGATGAGGCAATCACTTTGAGGGGAATGCGATACCATCCAATTGATATTGAAAACAGCGTTTTAAGGTGCCATAAGAAGATTGCTGAGTGGTAGGTTTATAATTTGATAAATTGACTTCATATTTCATATTTGAAGACGTTGCTTTTTAAAATTAATACATTACCAACATTTAATACTTTCTAAAATTTAAAAACACAATCATATTTAATATTCTTTTTTGCAGCGCTGTCTTTACTTGGACCAATCTCTTGGTGGTTGTTGTCGAATTGGACGGAAACGAGAGCGAAGCATTGGATCTGGTCCCGCTGGTCACGAATACCGTGCTGGAGGAGCACCAACTCATCGTCGGGGTCGTGGTTGTCGTCGATCCAGGCATTGTGCCGATAAACAGTCGCGGCGAGAAGCAACGCATGCATCTGCGTGATGGCTTCCTGGCAGATCAACTAGATCCAATATACGTAGCCTACAATATGTAAACACGAGATGGAATGGCATTAGGCAGTTACACATGCAATAACCGTTTAATCGACGCGTAATCGACGAACCGTAATGAATATTTTTATCTAGGCTCAACAATTTTTGACCAGTTAGTAATTAGAATTTTATATGTGTAGGAAAACGATGTTTTCACAGAGCGTAATCATGCGAGATGCGCTCGGCCTCAAACCTGATGGGCCGCTGGATTATGTTATGTTTTTAATAAGGTTTTTATTATCTGCCATTTGTTTCGTGATTTAATTCTAGACGTACGACACGCGCACGACGTTTTTTGCGACGAATGTAATTCGCAAGAATCGCAAGCAGATGAAGCGTTGGGTGGAGCGCGTTGACTTGAATTTTTAGCGGTATAATGATGATTCAGATAGGGATACAGATAGACATTTACACGGCAACTACTAATTGCAGGACGTTCAAAATTCTCGCTCAAAGATACCGAACACAGAGAAGTAAACACGATTTTTAGTAATTAATGTCTTAACAAGTTATAGCTGATGTGTAAGTGTAAATACTAATATGGCTCTAGTTAGAGTTAGTTTTATATATTGTTAAGTTGTACAGAACTGACTTGGATTCTCTCTGTGCAATATCTTTTCTTGTGTTCCGTTCACTCACAGCAAATTCGTACCAGTCAACTTGTATCCACTCTCTCCTTTTTTTCTCTCTCTCTCTTGTTAGACATTATCTGATGATTTTCACTGCTCGCCTATTTTGATTAATTGATTTTATTGTTTTAAGAATGTGATTTTATAATTTAAGAAAATGCATTTATCTATGCGCAACTATACATTTTAAAGTTAAATTATGTTTCACACAGTATCTTTATATATTTTGTCCATTAGTCTGTAGATTATTTAAATTACTCTAGTCTAATTTAATTAGCAATATGACGACTCTTTTTTTAATTCCATTTATTACAAGCATTAAATTCAATATGTAATGTTATATGTGACTACAGGCAAACAATATTTGTTAAACACATGTAATTCTTTTTTTCAATATACCTAAGCTCAATATTACACATAATTATTGTGTTTCTTTTAATATTTAGCGAATTTATTCCGAAAATGAAGCGGCCCTAGTGGAAGCACTGCAGTCAGCCCAGGGGCACAACTAACGCAAATAATCAATTGGGTTACTTGTTACCTACATGGGCAGAAAGTTTTAAAATCTTGTTTATGGCATGAGATCAAATAAATTTATAAACATTAATTCCTACTCATCAAAGTGGCACTAAATGTTCTTAAAAATGGGAATACGTTTCTCATGGTCAAGGATTTGTAACTTTATAATTCGTTAATTATAAATATAATTATTAGCTTTGTTAAAATTCCTGTTCCACGTAATTAGTCAAATTTTAAACTTTTTCGTTAGTAAGGGCTACGTTACTTCAGTATATTCCAGTTATGCATTGTGGCGCGTTAGTTTTCTTTGAGTCCGTGCTGCTTTCATTTTCTGGCTGCGGTTTTCTTTTTTTTTTCCTGCGTCCTGAGTAGATCGCGTTTTATGAGCAGTTCCTTCAGTCTACAGACTCGCATCGTCCGAATGAGAGAGAAGGTGATGTGTCAGTGGGTAATGCCCATTTGCAGCACGTGCTTTCACCCAGCTGTACTATGCCTTTATGCCTTTGTACACCATTATTGTTTTTGTTAATCTGTTCAAGCGCATCCTCGCTCTGTGTGCATTAAAGGATATACTTCTTTTTCTCATGGCAACTTTTCTATATGTACGAATAGATAGTTCCTGGTTATGCCTGTGTCTACACTCACCACCCTCCTTGACAGGTCCTAAAATTCTTCTCATTACTTTCCTCTCCTGCATGTTGAGTTTCTGTCGAAGCGTTTTCTTGTTAATATTAAGATATTCGGCGGCATACACCGCTTCAGGGCGAATGATTGTTTTATAGTACTTATGTTTAGGTTTGCATGAATGCATTTTTTTCTCAGTTAATTGAAAGGCAATTTCCATTTTCCATATTCTCGTCATAATGCTCTTGTTTGGACGTGCACAATCATGTGTGCCATGATAATATACAGTACTGTTTATGAACGTTATCAGATGTATCTAGATTCAAGAAGTTATTGAGTATTCGTTTCTTTTCTTGTGTTTGTATTTATTGTTTACATGTTAAAGCAAGATTGCTTTAACTGGCACTGTTAAAAGTGACCTCCTACAATCATGAGCCTACAACAAGGTGTTCTCTAAGGCACTAAGCAGTCTACTATTATTGATTTTACAACAATTAAAGTTCAAATCAAGGGCATCAGTAACAAATCAGTGTATCAATCTGTCTTCAAACCCTCTATGTGGCACCAATGCCTATAGAGGCTGAGATAGCTTCAATAATCCTTAAACATAAAGATTAAGTCCTCCATTGGGGCACCAACTATTTTCAGCTCTTTTATCAGATATTTTGCTATAATTACCTCTAAGTATTTAGACTTGTCAACTCTTGCTATCAATTACTATACTTGTTGTGAATTTTGTTTGTTCTAAGAATATGTATAGCCTTTCTGGGCTTCGGTATTTAATAACTCTATTTAACTCTATTAGTTTCTATTTTAGTTTAAAACTATTCATTTGATCATATTACATGGACTAACATTTCCAGAATCTATTTGGCAGAAATGTATAAGTTTTGATCAAATTGACTTTCAGTGACAACAAATATCCATGAAAATGTGAACATCAGAATTAACTTAAATGCACCACAAATTAGTGCAATTCCGAACAATTGTCTAAAGAATGGCATTTGTTCTTCAAAGTATTTTTAAGATAACCATGTTTTACCACTAGTCTAGTCAAAGTCGCGGCAACAAAGACGAGTAACAGGTTGCTCTAAATTATATGTTACGGATTCAGCAACATTTCATTTCATATCTGTAAGCTCAATACGATTACAAACACCGAGCAACCAAGGTGTTCTCGTATTTACCAAATACCTTTTGCATCGATAGAGAACAAGTGCCCAGTGTCACGACGTCCAGGTTATTAGAAAAGAACCAAACAACCTTGCCAGTAAAGTTCGTCATTCCGAAGAGGATCACTGTGAACATCCTACGATGCAGACACATCACACGCATTAAATATGCGTGTGATGCTTTTTATTGTTTACCACATTTTTTTACTATATATAAAAATATATGAAATATGAAAAGTTCATTGGAGTTACCTACCAAAAAAGATTGAGATATGTAATCATAAATCCTGCAAACAAACATATAATTAATTCAACTCAAACCATAGAATTAACAATAACAAATATTTCTAATATTTCTAACGTTTGAAAAATAAAGTATAATATGCTACACGTAGTGCATATTTTCATTTGTCAACTATTAATACTTTCAGTAAACAATACAAATATCTACAAAAGAAAATTGTAAAACTAATTTTTAAAATCAGGTCTAATTAATATTATTAGTTAAATAAATTTAATTTTATATTGTCACACCTTATTTGCATAGGCAACCGTATAATCTGTCCGTGAGGCAATCCACAAATTATATGAAGCAATCTAACCTCAAAATTTACACTCCTAGATAGTAAATTTGTGCCTGGATTCATAAATTATTTCATATAAACTATAACAATCTAAACATAATTTATAATGATCACTTATGAATTATGTATGTTACTTCGAGTAATGCCGAAGGTGAGTACCTTGTAAATGATATTGTAAATATAGTGTATTGTTTAAATATGCTTATTCAATAGACTGAACTTGCATCAACCCTGAAGAGAATATCAAACAATATCTTTGACAGATCTGGAATCATCCGAAAAATTGAAAATTTGGGAACTAGAGAAATGCCTTACAAAACCAGTGTCCACGGCGTAGTTTATAACAAAGCAAGGTATGCTTTTCAGCAGTGTTTAAAGTAACTTTCTACGTAGTATGTTTACCCCACAGCTATTTCCTAATGGAATTCAATGCACCACCAGCCTGCATTGACGACCTTAAAGAAGAATACGCCAGGGATGTGGATATTATTCGGCGACGTATCTACAAAAAAGATCTCGAACCCATCGTTGAATGCACACTACGTGATGAAATGCAACCAGCACCATACAGGGCAGATGTTCAAGAAATGATCAAACAGGCCAAACGATCAGAGAAACCAAAATATAAGCAAAATACTGGATTGGACTTCTATCCCTTCCAAAAATAATTGTACAATTAACATAGTTTTGTTTAGTTTATTACGCAATAAAAGTAAGGTGTCTTAAATGAAGGCCCAAAATACTTTCACTTTCTCATGTCTTATTCAACTAAAGATAAAATCACAACACATTCAGTACAATGATGAAAATTATGCGCGAAACATTAAAATGTAACAATAAATACGTGGATGTCTCTTGTAGGTCGGATGAATTACAATCAATAACGTGAAATCAAAAATATAGATTCACTTGATAGCGTAGTTTACACATCAACATAACCTTAAAGAGAGGTTATGCAAAAATAACCTTAAAAGTATCTTCATAAATTAACTTAAATTATCTCTGAATGCATGTCATTCAAATATATACAGATAAATTCGACGCCAATTGTGAAATTCCAAGGAAGAAACACCTTAATACTGATCAAACGCAAGTATTTAGCCTAGGTTTTGAGGTTCTAGCGTTGCTAGTATTGCGCGCTCGCTTTTTTGCGATTTTTCTTGTTTTTCCTATAACCTTTACCGTACCAACCAGGTTGGATTTTCTTCTCCTTCTGGTCATCCATCGCAGAACCATCTTGTAGTTTGGTCATTTTATCAGGCGGTACACCTTCAACATTCTCTTCATCTTCCTCCTCTGTGGTATAGTCACAACACAGGCAATAGAGAGGCTTCTGACAATTTTCCGTTCTGGAATAACGCGATTGTTCCTTGGCAAAACCGGGTTCTATCTTTTCATAAAAGACGCACGTCAGCGACTTGTAATTCTCATGGCAATACTCGCAAGTTGGCTCCGGTGGTGGCTCTTCTTTCTTAACCTCTTCTCGAATCTCCTCCTTCGGATGCGGTTGTTGTGTTCGATTTGTTGCAGCATCATCGGTAATAAATGGTGTTGGGTTTATGATACTGTGCAACCCACTGTAAAGTAAACTTGTTTGCAGAGGATACAACATGTCTCGATAGGCCTGTAAACCTAGAGGGCTCTGGAGGAGTGTGTTTGAGAGTTGATAATACGTTAACAGGGCCTGGCAGTTCTGCGAGAAGAGGGAATTTTGTAGCAGGCTGAGGTTCTGCGTTTCCTGGAGTGTTTTACTTACATTCGATGTGTTTGAATGTGCAGCTTGAGGAGTCACATTATTCCACATACTCTCGAGGAGATTACGCATTGGAACAGAATCACTGGATTGGTGATGCTTACTAGGTGGCGCTGCAATCGATTTGTTCTCTTCTTTGTTCGGACTTGTTAACACCAGTGGAACTTTGTTTATGCTATAAATATTGCTTATCGTATCACAGTTGGAGGTGGTGTTGGTATGTTTACTGTAGTTGATCGGCCGCGCTTCCCCATCGACGTTCTCATCCTTAACACACTCTACCTTCACATCAGCGACATCTATGCATCCATTTTGTTCGTCTACCTTTTCCACTTTCACATCACGTTGCAAAAACTTTAAATTTTCAGCTTTGGCAGCCTCTACTTTCTGGATAATCTCCTCTGCAGTTTTGCCTTTAACACTCTTTCCAGATATCTTCAAAAAGGGCTGGGTACTTGTATGAATCTCCTGCTCAAGTAGGTGGGTGCCATGTACAAAAAGTGGATCTTTCTCACGGTCATACTTAGGTACTTGTATTCCCAACATATCCATTACTGTCTTCATAACAAGATCACACTTACCGTGAATTTTAACATTCGCACAGTCATCTTTCGGGGTCCACTGGAGGTTGACAATGTAAAGGTTAGGTCGTCGTTTCACCGGCTTGTGCATTTGCCAGAGCCATGGGTATTTTTTGAGAACTTTCAAGCTGGAGCCTAAACAAACGATGGTGGTTGCCTTACGTGCGTTTTTACTCGCCCCTGACCAATTCAACGGCCATTGCAGACTACCTCGTTCGCCAAAATGTACGATTGAATCGTTGAGAGCTCCGTTGCAAACATAGCACTTGCGCATTGTTTTGTGTGAGTAGCGGGCTGTATTTTCCGTAACGTCAAAGAGGCGCCAATACTCACGCGACGGTTTGCAGGTTTTGCACACTTCTACGTACATATTGCCGTGGACTTCGGAGAGGGCGATACGCGGCATGCCGGAGCGGAGATGCAGGCCGTCGCAGTTTTGAGATACTACGTACTTGAGAATGTTGCGTTTGTAGAGTTCGGAGAGAGCCATGTGAGTGTAGGTTGGTTCAGCCAGACTTAGATCGTGATTTCTAAAAAATAACCAGAACGGTATAGTTAAAGGTATTGGGCATTAGAGGTTTGAAAATAAGATTTATTTAAAATTTTTGAAACGGCTGCTTGCCGCGTTGTGGAGCGCGGTGCTCACTGCAGTTAAGCAACGTCGGACGTAGCTAGGCGTTGGATGGGTGACCATTTGGTCCCCCACTCAACAAGTGGCTGCGGCGCCGTCCGCGAACTCCTGATTTCGCAGTAAAAACGCGAATGAAGGTTGGGCGATTCGCTTGCAACGGTCCCCGGAAAAACCCATATGCACAAAAAGTTCAGAGCAAGTACCCGTCAGTAGCGAAACCAGATTGGGCCGGGTGAAAGTTACTATTTTCTTACACCACCATGTGGTAGAAAAATGTTGTTGAATAATAATAAAAATTTTGAATGTCGCAGTAAACTTATTAAAATTACTTATCTATCGCAATGGTTAAAAGTTTGTGTTTATACAAATATCTGAAGTTTTGCTTTGCAAACTTCTCAACAAATCCTATTTATATTAAATTATATTAAAACCGAAAAACCTCTGTTTTTCTGTCGGCTTTTCGGTTTCAATTTTTGCACCAAAACCCACGGATACAATCATTAGATCTATTCAATTCTTTTTCAATGTAATTAGATAAGAATTCAAATTTGCTCTACATCCGACGGGAATCGAACCCGGGACCTTGTAGTCCCGCCGATCGCCACTTTTTTATATCGAGTTGGCCCGCTATTTTATGATGTAATCTATAGGTCTTGCTCTTAATCCTGCGTAAATGCATTGAAAATTGAAATTTCCAATGTATTTACTCATATTAAGAACTAATTACAATTGATTTAAGAATTTATTTTGATCTACATCCACCGAGATTCCATTCCGGGAACCAATTTTCTTCAATGTTATATTTGGCCTAACAATAGTAATGCTTTGTTTATGCGCGTACAGTTGGGAAAGGAATCGTTTAATGAGAAAATTCTTGATTTTTTGAAAACTATAAAAAATTTTGAGAACCCTGAGAAAGTCGAAATTGTATTGCCTATAAGCTATGTTTTTTGAATAATAGAAGTTCTTCACTTTAATTGCGTTATTTCAAACACAATTATACTATATTCTAAATATTTTAACAATAATTAAACTTGATAATTAAAATTAGTAGGTGAAGATATCTAATTTAAAATATTATTTATACAAAGTATACATGTATACAGTTATATATTTATACTTTGTAATAGACTCGTTCAATACTTTGTTCAACGCCTGCGTAGTTATACTATTCTGAGCATGGATAAGCATTTCAACGAACAACAGTCTTATAAATCATATTTGTTTTGAGATGTACATTATAAATAAAGCTGATTCATGCATAATATCAGTTCCTCAGTTTGAATAATAATAAATTCTTTGGTTATGTGTCATTAACCTATAATAAATATACATACCCAATTGCCTTTCCTTGCTGTAACATTGTCCAAATCCCATTTGTACCTCTATAATCAGGAATCCGAGCTGCTGTACTAATACCAGCCCCCGTATAGACCACCAGATGCTGACTCTGGGCGATAGCCTGTGCTAAGATATTACACTTGGTTTTCAATGTATCCAAGGGTTCCTCAAACTCCTCGAGCCTCCGCTTAGCCTCATCCCGTTTCTTCCTCCTCGACTGCACTTCCTTGACAATCTCTCCACATGCTTTTAGCACTAGTAACTCATCTGATGTTCGTTCATTCTCTGCTTTTTGCAATATACATGAAACCTAAAAATAACCAAGAATAACTTTAACTTTCGTTTCATATGACTGGTTCGTTGGATTACCTTTTTAATTGTCGCATTTCGTTCTTCTTTGGCACAGTGCTCTTTCGATTGTCCAGCCTGTTTTCGCAGCAGTCTTTTATAAACAAAATTCGAATCGTCCAACTCCGGTGCTTCGCTGGCCTCCTCATTGCTGCCATTCTCAGCCAAGTCTTCGCAATCGTTGTCCAAAGGATCGACATCCCCATCCTCATGGTCCACATCGAGTATATCATTCTCATGCATCATGTCATTTTCGTTCAAATTCTCCACGTCCATATTCGCATTCGTACGCGACGCCAAAACACACGCGACTCGAAAAAACACTTCACAATGTAAACAAGTACATTGACCTTGTTCTTGTATAACTACAAATACATATTGGACACATTGTTTATGCACTTGTGCAGATATGCTCTCGCGCAATCATAACATCCGATTCAGATCATTTGCATTCATTTACTGAATTTGCGATTATCTAAATAGACATGCACGAATGACATTTGCATTCCGCACCTGCAAGTCGTTCTGCCGGGACGAAATTCCCGATTAGTGGAATCACTCTGCCCGATCTAATTATAATTATTCACCATTTCTTCGCGCTGGACGAAAGACGGGGATACATTCGCGTACGTTGCGTTGCTGGCAGCCGGAAGAAATCGATGAGCGAGCTGCACACCGGGAGACCGAACAACGAAATTCATTCAGCGACATTCGGCGGAAAAATCCATTTCTGATGATGTTTCTGCATGTAGTTGATGTGCTCACACACCTACACGCGCGCAGGCGGCGCTTTTCGGACACGCAGCACAAGCCTGTGCGTGTGTACTTTTCATTTTACTCTCGGCCCGTGTGCGTCTTGCCTTGCGCGACGCTCGCGTTGCGAGTCTGCGAGTGTCGGACAAGGAGCGCGATCCTAACTGCTAGATAACCTAAAGCGCGCTCGGTAAACACTCACAATCGACGTTAATTAGCCCAGCAGCAATATGCCGCATTGCGGTAGTGAATTGAACTCTTCTTAAATTTTCCTCAAGTCTAGCAACAATTGTTACACTGCCTTGCAAACAAATAGTCAGCAATCTTATAATAAGATACCGCACTGCACACGTTCTTCCTGTTTCTAATAACATTACTCCACGAATGGATGTAGAATGAGGCATGAAACAGGTGATGTCCAACGATTGTTTATTTTCTCTCTGGTATTTGTAATAAAAACAACATTAATAATTAATTAAGCCTTTATAATTAATTAAGCTGTATAATCACATCATCTTGAAATAGGCAAAACCCATCTACTATAGTCAACAAGAACATCAATGAATTGAAGACGAATTATAAAAGTAAACAATTGACTTTCATTTTTGGTTTGTATATTCTATTCAAAGCATTGGTGTCAAATAAACTATTAAATAACATTTCTAGGGATATAAGTTTGTTTGGAATAGATAGCACAAGAATTCTGAAAATGCATTTGTTGTTAGAGTTCCACTTTGAAACTCTCGATGCAGGACATGTACAAATGATGCATCTTGATGGCGCACTTTTTTGTAAGCGTGGATCAAATTTTCTTTATATTTGTGGGGAAGCCTCCCCGTCATTTCTTACTTGTCCCATGAAGAATCATCCAAGCAAAAGTGTGAGTTCAAAATTCGCCATCACTGATCTAGATAAGTTTATTTTTGTATATTGAGCTGCCTATATGTGATGTTATTTAATATTTTTGCCAAAAATCACTAAACCTACTAAATAAATATGCATAATAAGAGGTATGACGAATGACACTTCCGTTTGTGGATGTCGACCAAATTTGCCCCGAAGAGTGGAGCTTTTCCTTGCGAACCCATGGGGCATAGGTTTGACAACACAAGAATAGGATATCACATTTTCCTTTTTTCATTCAGTAATGAAAATTAAAGCTTCATGTTTATTCCAAATTATTTGAACAAGGAGGTGAGAGATCATCTATTGGAAGGTCTCATACAATATTGACAATTCCCCAAAAGGAATTGAGACTTCCGTTTCGATACATTTTCGGGATGCAAACAAATTTATATATTTCTATTCGATTCAGGTATCGATGATATCTGACGATTTTCGATACTCCAAACGAGGGGAACATTTAAAAAGGGACGAGACACTTTAGAAACGCCACGGGAGAAATTGTTAATAACATAAAATGCGGGGCACCAGACTTTCTTTATCCAAGACTGGACGAAAGGCACGTCTCCAGGAAGAATTAGAACTCTTCCTTGTTGCTAATAACCAATGAAAATCTATTCGTATGCCAAGAAAGCGACATTACCTTACCTGATCATAAAATTGCCTCTTCTTCAGAGCAGCTTTTACTTTTTCAGGCACTCTGGGACGTCACGTTTATTCCAACAAACGCGAGTTTGACACATCTTCTGATGTGGCAATAAATTGAGATTCCTACAAACACTAATATTCAAATGATCAATTACAATGCCTGGATAAAGCGTCGTCTCGCTTTAACAGGCATTGTTTTACGCATATTATACAAGTCTACAAAATTAATTAGCACAGATGTTACACAAACGTTTATCAATATTTTACAAATTAGTTTATTTTGGTACAATGTACATTTCGCCGCAAGGCATCATCAGGTACTGTACCTGATGATGCCTTGCGATGCCTTGATAAAAGTTTGTGTAACTTCTGTGCTAATTATTTAAAATGTTTTACCAACAACCGACAGTGAATTCCATCAATTCTACAAAATTACATTCAAATCAGAGTTGACCCACCCTGACCTTCCCCTTGTAAACCCCAAAACATTTCATTCACAACACAGTAATTCACATAAATGTAAATTTGAAAACAAAAATACTTTTAGATTTACAAATTGTTATAGTTTCATTTCTATAATACCTGTACATCTGCACTCTGTTTCTGTATTGTATAGACAAACTGTCATGTTCACAATTTCATCTTCAGTCGGATTATGATCGTTAAACATTCAAAACCAAAATTTACAAAGTACAATGAAAATTCATAATCTCTTCTCCATATTACAAATCTCAACATATCTTATACCAAATAAAATTACACAAATATAGAGTCCGTTAGTAAATGAGAAATGCGTCCTTCACAAGAACATTATTTTGTTTAATACACAGATAACAAAAATATATATAAATATACTCCCCCCCTCATCGGGGTGGTGTGATTTTTTTTTGTGTTAATGGAATGGTTACTCTGAGGTATATTAGCTTATAAAGCATTCGTAATACAAGATTAAACAAAATACAGATAGTTTCAACTATACATACATGGATTATATACTTTATAAATATCTCTGCAACAACATAACCTCGCTCGAGAGCTTCTACACAGCTAACTTTACATAAATGCCAATATCTGTATTTCATTTTGTGTTTTTGGGAATAGATGATGGTTCGCAAACATACTTTATAACAGTGTTCATCAATCTTCGGCATCTTTTAAGAAATAATTTAACAAACTTATAAAATTCGATGATAAAACATTTCTCTCTCGCCTCCGTCCCAAGGTGCGGCGCACAACTGATAACGTTTTAATTCTTTGGCGTATTAATATTTCTAACAATATAATCTTATAATTCAGAGCGGTTGCTTTTTTTTTCTTGCTTCGTCTTCCCGTGGAAACTGGATAGTGTAAATTTTCATCGCTTGTTTGTATTTTTTATTACTTAGTAAATGCAAGTATTAGTCTATCAGTGTTTAGGTTTAGTATGAGATTAATTTCGATGGATGAATGGTGGGTTAAAGTAGGAAGGCTATGTTAAGGGCTAAATATTTACCTTAGGTCATAAAAATCTTACTATGGTTCTGTAGCAAGTACTGCGTGAAGGAGTTGATTGGACCAATGTCCGCCAAGGAGATGGTTTTATTCTCAGGCCAGATGAGATTCGGACCAAAGACTACGGCCAAGTTGGATGCCGTCATTTTGTTGAGGTCTTCTCGATCCATAACCTATATAAATACAATCATTGAGAACTTAACCTCAATTTTTTTCATGGTGATAGATATTTGGGGTATTAGATATATTACAATGGACAATTTGAATAAAAAATTCCTGCATCTCGTATTGCAACTATACATAATCAGCCATGATTTATATGTTAGTTCTACATCGATACGTATTTTGTTAATTCGATAAATGTAAATTTTGAAGGAGTTCATAAGACTGTTTATGATTCACAAACTTATATGCCGCAGTCTAGCCAGACAATCACGATTATGCACCCGGCACCGTGGTCATTTTCCGATACTTTTAGTTTCTTCATAATAGAAAATGACAGAAAAATGAAAACTGTAAATTCTCTGATAAATTGCCACGGTGCTATGAGTGTACATAACAATAAGAATCGATAATTTCAAGTTTCAATACTATCAATACTCAATACTATCAATATACAATACTATCAATCAATACTTCCTGAAATTTGACTGTTATAAATTAGTACTAAAATGTACATCCAAATGAATTCTTGTTCTAATCAATAGCCATTAATTTCTAATATGAATAGCTAATGACTACTGAAGTCGATGATAGGTAAATCAAAAAAAAAAAAAAAACTAACCTTAGACAAGAAGACGATTATATACTTCAAAATATTGTAGTTATCTTCGGGTAGACGTTCGTTCACTATAGTATACGCTTGTTTCAATTGTTTCTCTTTTGGAGTTCCTAAAACAAAGTATAGACAAAGTTTTAGGTGTAATTAATACAATACTCATAATATTAGAAGGTTAAACTGATTGCCCACATACTCTGAAAATCAATAACAAGTTCATACAACTCGTAGGTAAGCAACGGTTGCTTCAACTCCCGGAGGAAAGTCTTCAAGAGCACAGCGGCCTGATGCGGGTCGGCAAACTGAATCACTTTACCATCGTCCACGTCCTGCTTCATCTGCTTAATTATCTGTATATTGGGCGACCGTCGAAAGATGCCCTCAGTCTCGAGTGCATCCGGATTGTCCAAATACCGAATGCACTGTCGGAGAATTGGCGGAATTACTTCGCCATGGTACAGCTTTATAGCCTCTAGCGATGCGCCAAACTGTTTGTTGGGGTTTTGATGTGCCTCTTGCTGTTGCACACCATCGGTGGTGATTTGCCTATTGTCCGTCGTCTTTGTGATATCTTTATCATATCTACAATTGGAATTCAAAGTGTAATTAGTCACAAATTCGTCATTTTAGAAGATTTATGGCGGATTTAAAATTTGCAAAATAACATTATTTTATAAATTAAGAAACACATTTTGAATATAATGTTATCAAGTTCCATTTTTTTTTTCAAAAACAATAAATTTGAAAAAATACGAAACGCCTGTTTTGCTGTTATCTCATGAATGATAGAATTTATAGCTGAAATCAGTGCTAATTAAACGGTTAGATATTAATATCAAGTAGATATTATACTTAAAAATGTGACATTCACTTTAAAAATGCAATTGTATTGCACGGCTCTTATAGAAGTCACGAGTAATATCATTCAGATATTGTTGTCAATATGACAATAAACGTACCCGATACTTTTAGATCTTGTTTTATATTTTTACAATGGCCACATTAATTTGAATCATATTTTGAAATCTTAATCTAAGCTTTCATAAAATCCGTTCTTAAAACGTGATTTAAAATAGCAAGGTATTTGATATTTCATCCAAAATTAATCAAATTTTGAATTTGTATAGGAATAATGAACATCACTATATCTTTATAGTGAAAGAGACAATCGTGTTTTTTAAATTAAACCATGGGCCATACAAGCAATATCTTCGCGGGTCGCATAAATATATTCGAAGGGTCACATGAGGCACCTTCGGACCTCATCCCTATTCAACACCATTTACGAATTTGTGGACAGCTCTTCCGCGAGGAAATTGACGACGAAAGATTAGCATCGGATTGACAATAAAATGTTGGAGCATATTTGTTTGAAACAATCAGTTACAAGCCATAAGATATCGTAAAATATGCAAATGTTAATTGAAACGGCTAATAGCACTGTTTTTAAAGTGTGTGACAGATCTAGATTCCAAAATATTAAATAGGAGTTTTATTAGAGAAAGAATATTCCTTAAAAGTTGGACAGAACAAGTGCGTATTTCAGATACGCACTTGACCCGCACAAAATAATTCTACTGTCATATGATTTTAATAAAATACGTTTGAAAATAATTGTTGCTCATTAATTACGTTGAAAATTGAAAAGAGCACTCGATGTTTGGTAAGTAAATTTTAAAAAGGTACTTACGCCTTAACCTCCTCGGGAATTGAGAGTAAATCCAATTCAATATATTCGCGCAATTCGGATAGTGTATTAGTATAAATCAGTTTCTTGCCAAATTTAGCGCTGATCACCGGCCGGAAAAACTGCGATATAATCTTCAAAAAGTGCGTTGGATGGACGACATACAAGGCTTTCAGATTCTTCTTATATTTTCTATCAAAGGCTCGATACGCCTGCCACAACCACCTCAGCGATGGCTTGTTTTTGCTTTTCAGCCCATAGTGGAAATACACGAGGCTATAATCTTGTTCCACATATGTATCCAATGTATAAATTAAATATCTAAAAATAGCAAGAATTGAGTTGCACAAATCGACGTTGTTAGGATACAAACTTACTCTAATAACAACTGATGATCAATCTTATTAATATCGGGAAGTTTACATGCGTAAACGACGATAATTTTTCTACCAGCTGCATCATCACCCTTTACATCCACAATCCCCAAACTGGATATATTCAGAAACTTCTCAGTCGTATCGGAATCCAACTCCGGATAAGATGTGCTCACTAAACTATCATAATTATCCTCAGCGGCGAGCTCATCAAAGTGGTCCATTGTAAAATCCGGTGATGGCATACTATCCGGTTCAATATCTTGCAGTAAATCGACTGTAAATAGTTTTTCACTAATAGCAATTGTCGAAAGATGAGTTGTTACTCACTCTCATCTGGTATCGGTTCGCTATGATGGAGTTCGGTATCGTCAAACTCTAGATTAGGCTCGTAATCATGGTAGTCCGATAAGCTCGGGTAGGGCTCCTCAGTATCACCAGCGTATAAACCTGGGAAAATGAGTTTTTTTTAATAAATATTTGCATAGCAACGTGCAATTTGTGGGAAATGTCGGCGTTACTTACCTCCGGCTGGTGGTAGCGGCGCACCAGCCGCATTCATCTTGCTGTGCTCCATCTCTAGCGCATTCTGTGTGCCTCCTGGTGCTGGGCATGCACCTCGACGGCGTTGCCGGACTGTTTCTCTGAGCGCTGCTTACACCTACGAGCTGCCCTCCCCGTGCTGCTCCTGCTGTTCACTTTCGAAAGCTGCCCGCACGCAACAACGACGCAGTGGCGCACACGAATGAAAACGGCTCACAGTCGATAAGCGGACTATCGCAATACACTACCACGCTACACCTACCGTATGCGGTGTGTTTGAATGCTTGTGCAATGACAAATATTTACATAGCTTTATTCACGAACAGCTTCTAAGACACTGTGTGTAATGTCTTCAAACTTTTGTTATGACAGATTCGCGCATAACGTACAAGAATACATTAGAATACATGTTTCAACGGACCTTGCATAACCTTGAAAGAGCTGAAAAAAGTATACGGGAAGGTCATAGCCGTCATAGCTATGTTAGAGCATTTGACAGCATTA
This sequence comes from Mimaenictus wilsoni, assembly GCA_027575185.1. Classification (NCBI taxonomy): domain Eukaryota; kingdom Metazoa; phylum Arthropoda; class Insecta; order Coleoptera; family Staphylinidae; genus Mimaenictus; species Mimaenictus wilsoni. The sequence continues at coordinate 852,587 of JAODAC010000008.1, read as the reverse complement.
TTGTAGTTTTTATGTCAAAACTTATGAAAATTATGAAAGCAGGAGAAATATCTCAAAAAATAATTGAATGAATTTTAAGTTTTGCCAGTTATTGCCGTAAAGTCTAAAACAGTGTTTCCCAAAGTGGGGTCCGTGTTCCCCCCAAGTCAGGTATGAGCTACCCACCCACGGCTGAACATATTTAGTTTAGGCGACCCGTAAAGCATTCCAAATTTTATTTGTTTACATGAACTTGGGCCAACTTCTTCGAACGCATACGTAATACATTTATACTAACTGTTGAGAGCCAAAACTGATTCTTTTGAACCAGACAACTATATGAAATTGCATGAAAATTGTTATATAGGTTTGAACCGTAGGACAAAGTATGTTGAAAGTGTGCAATGCGGATGTCTAAATAACGTCCAATAGAGGCTACCAAGAGAAAAGAAATATACGTTATGTTTCCCTTCAACACGAACGAGTTCTCCATCTTCTCCAATGCACACTTCCATGAAACATACATTAAAAAATGAAAATATAGCGGGCTCAGCAAATATAGAAATTTATCGAGCAAATCAAATAATACCATTAAAACTTTACGTTTATCCTAAACGCTTTTAAAATTTTAAAAATTTGTAAAACAATGCCCGATATGCAGCAGTTATGTGTCGCGTTGTCCGCTCGGACAATTTAGCTTATGCATACTAACGCGCATGCGTGAGGCTGCTGTCATTTTTGACGAAGCGTTGTGATTCGGCATGGTGTGTCAAATCGTGCGGTACAATCACTTCTTGAGATATCAAAAATAGTCATCATCGACTGTATCGTTAAAAGTAAAAGTTACCTGTTCATTTCATGCTAACAATATGCTTGATACCGAATTATAGCACTCCCCGCACTCCCTCAAAATATGACAGCATATTCACGCATGCGCAAGCGTAATTGGCAATCTCTGCATAGTCAGTATATTAGCAACCCAACTTACATCAATATTATTTCAAAATTTCTAACCAAAATTGCTTCCTTAATCACACTATTGCATAAGTTTAAATCACTTGATATATTATTCACAATTTTATACCTTTATTTTTCCAACAATATTTAATACAATTATTAGTGTATGTTGGGTTGAATATGGTAAAGTTTGCAAGTGCAAACCTTGCCAACTAAGAAAATCAATAAAGTGGAGAAACTGCTGTTTGCGTGTCTGTGGCTGGCGTCAATCCAATTTGTTTACCATTTATCGGCGTATAACTGAAATTAATCTGCGACGAATTTAGGGATAATTAAATTAACGTATTACCCTCTTTCGAAGGATGGAAATGCAAGACATGCACTCGTCAACGATGGACAAGCACGAGAAAACAAAACAGTAAGTGTGGTCAAGTAGCCCTCAACCTAGTTAAGTTTGCGTGCGTAAATAACACTTGTTTTGGTTTTGTAGATTAGTGAACCACTACTCACGAACGTCGAATTGGGATGAAATGCGACGTTCGCGCTTCCACGGCACACCGCTGCACGTAGCCACTGGAGAGTACATACCACTACAGGTGTTTATACATAATGACTCACTTTTTGGATGATTGATTTTGGTCACACTAACAAAATGAATGCAATTCTTCTCATGCTGCTAATTCTTTGGATGTGCACATGTTGGTTTCGGGAAACACACTTAGCATGGATCTCCCGACTTAAAACGAAACTCAATTTACCCTAGCCAACCGTCACCTATACCAGCATTTCAAATGCCTGGACAATATAGTCCTAAATACATTCCTCTGCAGGTAATTTTAATATTCAATAACGCAGATGAAACATAAATATTTGGCGTCGTTGTAGGATCTCCGTTCTGGTCCACAAATGTCTCCACTTTCTGTGCGAACGGCACGCACCCAGGAAACTCTCATCAATCCGGATCCAGAGGAGGCGGTGGTGAAAATAAGTAGCATGTTTCCAACCGTTTCTGATACTCACATTCGCCTACTGCTGAAAAAGTAAGTTTTGTGCACGTTGTTTGTTATTCGTCTGTGTTATACGGTGGTGGTTTTAACACATTTTAACTTCTGTGCTATTCTTATTGGGCTTCCGGCTTGCTTTTGGCTCGTCACTAATACGCAGGTATCACAATCGCGAGGCAGTCGTGATCAGCGCACTGCAGGTGGAGAAACATCCGATCGTCACGCCGGGACCGTTTGCCACGCCGCCACCGACGCAGCGCACTGTGCATATACCGTTGACGATGACGCCACCCCTTGGTGTGCGCACTGCAGGTGGCGGTACATATTCGCGCACCAGCAGCCCAACTTTGCGCACTACGAGCACGAACAGCACATACACAGGTTCGCCTCGCGTCGGCGACTACCGGAATTCACCGCGGCCGCACTCATCGCCCAAGCTTAAGCTCAGGTTTACTAAACATTTTTTTACGCTCTACGCCTTACTAACATTTATTTTGTGAATAAGTGCGGTAAACAGAAATCCATTCAATTTCTATAGGGAGCTGGAGTTATCTATAGCTATTTAAACATATACATTAGTTACATGTTTGATTAGAAAATGCACAATCACAAAACGGGGTTATATTTGTTTACAAAGTCGATTTATTTTGTATCATGTACATATTTGGAATTATTTCTCCGCCATCTGCACGGGAGATGCATTTAATTCTAAGAAGCTTAACGAAAAATCGATACTATTTTTAGATATATTAAAATTCAAGCTTAGGTTTGGTTACATTTACTATTAGTCAATTTAGGTTTCACATGAGTTGGTTAGAGATGCGACGTTACATAGGTTGACAACGGTTAGATAACATTAGATAAGGTTAGGTAAGGGAGGAAAAGGCTATATACGGTTAGGCACGATTAAGTAGGGTTACCTATTTTAGTTTAGCTAAGTTGGAGTAGTAAGTCAGAGAAGTTTAGTTAATGTTAGGTAAGATCAGTTTCAGTAAGATTCGAGAAATTTAGCAAAGGTTGGGTTTAGCGAAGGCAGTAGAAGAGGTTAGATAAAGTAGGATATGATTAGCTTCAATTAGATTGGGTTGTAATATGTTAAAATTCAATTCAAAACGCATATCTGATAGGGTTAACAAATTAAAAACATATTTAAAACACTTAGGCCATTCGCAAAGTTTGCTGAAACATCTAGAATAATTATATAAATATATAGTACTAGCTGATTTCTGACAATTGAAACATGATTTTGCAATTAGATATTTGAAGGACGTATCGTCTTATATTGATCTACTACGAAGACGTATACATGTTTTATAAAGTTTACATCGTGGTAGATCATAATAATATCGATATACTTGTTGATGCGTCGCCTACCAATACCGGGACAATCTAGTCAGCAATCATTACTATGTCCTACTTGGCAACCCGCCTTAGAAAATACTTGTATTATTATTTATTGTACATTGGTTAAAATTTTGCTAATAGATGTATACCTTGATTCTACGGTACATTCCATAAGTATCAGAACTTCTACTACTCTACTAGAACTACTATTCTTCAAATTGAACAAAAAAAAACTTATGTAAAAAACTATGGTAAAAATATATCATAAAATATTTGCAACGGTGAAACAATAGTGATAACAGGTATAACATTCGAGTTGAGGATTTTTATCGTAATTTTATGAAATTGTCCTCAGTGCTATAGTGAAGTTCATTAATATTATCAAGACATTTACATTAAGTTAACTTCAACTGTTACTTGCTGATAAATAAATCAATTGATAAATTTATAATCAATATTCAATAATGCATAAAATGATAGACTAGTAAATATATTATACTGTTCTAAACAAAAAAAAACTATATTTTATATATTAAAAAAACATTTTCAACTAAATTATTCATTCAGTACGTTATTGTTACCACATTAGAAAGTATCAATTGTAGTGTAGAATAAAAGTTTCTATTAGGATCTTTTTAAAATATTACAAGCATTTATTAATTTTTTAAACCAATGACATAACTAATTCACAATAAAATTATTAAATGGTTTAAGTTTGCTCATCTATGTGCCTTTCTATGTTTGTTGAATATGTGACCAGAGACAGTGAAGTATTATTGAGCTCATGTGTCACATACCTAATGTTTGTTTTCACAAACCTAATGTCGAGCCTGTCTTCAACTGTTTTTCAATTGCTCAATATTTGATTCTGCCAATTATAGTTTACGATCTGTCTTTCTTTAAATTCATCACATAATAATGGATTCCTATTTACTATACCTATTAATTATGCTTAGGTTATTTAGCCTTTCTGTTCGATTCTCACATTTGTTTGCATACCTAATGTATTCCGGTTTCGATAATGAATGACTTAATATTTAGATATATGAAATCGATATTTCCACAAGCTGAGGAAACCATCATTTTGGATGTGCTAACCAGCAACGACAACAACATACAGAAGGCGTCTGATACCCTGAAAGAGATGGGTTTTGCCAAGAAGGATTCGGCAAAGATGAAGAAGGTTGCAGAGGAGGCGAAGAAGGTCGCTGCGGAGAAAGCCAAGAAAGAGGAGGAAAGTGCCAATATGGAGGTGCCTTTAGCGCCACCAAAGTTGAAGTCAACGCTGGAGAAAGAAAAGAGTAAGTTGAAGAATACATTTATAGCTATATTTAAAGCTATTTATACATTTTTGCAGCAAAACAAAGTTTGCAACAATCGTATAGTGACATTCCAGAACATGTTATTTCTATTGCATTGGAGAGTGTGCACTTTGATGAAGATCGTGCTAATCAAATATTGAAAATTATGGTACAAGAAGATAACAAAATGGATAATAAAATGAAGGAGAATTTGGAGGTAAAGGAGGAGGAAAAGTGAGTCATTTTTTAATAACTCGCATAGTTTTACTATCAAGTTTTAATATTAGAGGGAATGTTGCTATTGATGAAATTATTTTTTTAATTTCATTTAGGACTAAATTTGGAAAATATTAATTAAGGCAGGAGCATCTACCAAATGCGTTTTATTACTCATTTACATTTCTGATTTGTAAACAAACGAACGGAAGAAAATGCGATACAGAGTTGACGAATCTACGATAGAATCGGTGCAGAAAACTAATTTACAAACATATTTCCTTATCGATTTTTAGAACATTGGAATCAACATTTCAATAAAAATTCATTAAAAATACTTTCATATTGTTAGCATATGCAGATATGAAAGAATACTCCCATTTTATCTGAAATGATGTTTTTATCTACGGAACTTTAATTAAGATATTGAGTCAACTTACATTCGCAGAAAGAATCGGTTCATTTTTATATTGGAAGTATTGAAATTTTAAAGTATCAAATAGTTATTGCTTGAAGCTGAATATAGTCAGGAATATTCTGACGCCTTCTATTGACCTATTTAATTTTATTACCTGTTTTAATCGTGCCCTCTTTGTTGCTGTATGAAATATGTGATTCAACGTCAGATATATTTCGGGGATCTTATTGGAGCTTATGTTTCACTCGTGCCGATGGTGGAGCAATCATCTACCAATCAATAGTACCAAACCTATTGATAAAATGTTTATGTACTATGAATTCAGGCTCGTACAGAAGTGATTATACTTACGGATACCAATACGGATTTTTTTATTTAAAAAATTAAATGCAGCAATATCCATTCATTAACTTCATAACAATGCTCGATTGATAACATTATCAGCGATTTCCAAAAGCGTTAAATAATTCTTTATTATTTAATCTTGACAATGAAACACAAAGCAAGATTTCACAGCTATGCGAGGCTGGTCATATAGCTGAAAGAGTGCATCTTTAAATCAATATTTAGTTCAATATAAAAATAGTTTCAGAATTTGAAACATGAGGTTAGGTATAGTAAAGCAAATACATAAACTTTTATCTAAAGATACACATTTCTTGTTTACAGAAGTGAAGTTGACTGTCTCACACTACCTACATCAGTGACAACCTCTCAAAGTCGGCATTCACTAAAATCTTTACTCAAGGAGAAGCCCGAATGCAACAAAACCTCATTCAGCAGGTAACATTTTGTTGTAATCGTCCAGTCACTAGGTCACTGTTACAGAACGCGCTCATGTTAAAGGCCATCCAACACGGGCCGCAACAAAATCGATACGCCGCTCTGCTATTTAAGTTAATCTCACGCATTTATTTTCACAGAGTAATCGAAGAGAATAACATGAACTCGAGCGGCTACTACAAGTCGCCAAACTTATCCAATACAAACGGATCCAATCCGAAGAATATCAACGGTGCCAATGAGAAACTTCTACTGTAAGTAAACAAATATATTCCTAAAGTATTTGTTTAAAGATGGTCAAGGTATTATATTTAACGGTTATCGATATTTACTTACTTTTTCCCGGAGTTCAAACGATGCATCATAGTATCACTGGTGTAAGAATTTTGATGTTTGAGGGATTTAGGGTAGGGAGCTGTGTTGTTTGCTATGGTTGCTTTGGTATAGAGATATCAAAACATCGGTATTAATACTTCTGTTCGATATACTGATAATTCAGGTATCGATACTTATAACAAAAAAGTCGGGACATTTTAGAAACGCCGAATGCGAAATTGTTGAAATTGAAGATTTGGTCACCTTACAACAGATAGACCAGGTCTCTGGTTCGATTCCCGACGGATGTATAGTAAAATGAACTCTTCTAATTCAGGGGTGAACAACTTTTTTTTAAATTTGCGGGCCAATAATATGTCGGCTTGTTTTGCCGGGCCGCACACAAGTCGATTTTTGGGGAGGCACTCTTTGATTCTTCTTAGCCCGAGGGCCGCGAAAATATCTTCGCAGGCCACATTTTCGAGGGTCACACAAAAAATTAATCTAATTACTCTCTATTCAACTTAATTACATTGAATAGAGCTAATGACCACAAAAGTCGATGCTCGATGAAATCAAACAGTGAAAAACTATAGATTTGATGTGCTCAATGCATAATGACCTCATTACATTCAAGCTTTACGTCAATTGCAGTGTTGCTACATCATATTAAGAGTGCCAAAATTTCAGAAACTGTCTTTGGTTTTTGTTTTCAATATTGTTTTTGGTTCAATATCAATTGATACTTAAGAATATCGATACCAATGTATGCCTATAGTGATGACGTAGAAATTAGCAAAAATGCTCCGGAAGTCATCTATTAGCTGCTCAAAGTATTGATTAATTGTTAAAATCAATAAAATAAGGCATTTACGTTGAAAGTTGTTGTACATTATTTCACGTTTTCCATTCTGTGAATTATCTATGTTTGTTGACAAATAGTGAACAATATATACATCCCTCGGGGGAAACTTGTGGATGTTATGCCCCGCACGTGCGATGACGGAGTAATCGGGCAATCGCAAAAGTATCGATATATGAAATATCGAATTGCAGAATCACTACTTATCGATATCTATACTTTTCTAACGTATCTCGTCACGAATTTCAACATAAAAATGCATAATTTGTACGATTTGTAGAACATTTATATATTTATATCATTTATATATTCTGATGATGATATTTCTTCTACATTTTATATATTTTGCAATCAACAGTGAAGACTACGTAAAATGGCAAGGACCAAATACTCAGCTCGCCCACGGTGTGAACAAATCGAACGCCAAGGGACCAAACATCGATCTCCTCACGAAGAAGGCATACAGTGCACGTGGACCCAATCCGGAGATGCGCAAAGGCGCCCTATTGGGCCTCTCCAAGGGCAGCATCTTCTCGCAGTTGAAGGTCGCACTCATCGGCGAGTCACGCGGCAAATAGCAGTCGACGTGTACGCTACTCTAAGCAGCATCTCTTGCCCTGAACATAAAGTACACACACGAAACACTCTTACATTACCTACAATCATTCCTACCACGCGTACCTGCATAGCATGCCAAAACATAGATTTTCCGACTTAACCACAATAGAATTCTATTTTGCAATGCAATAATCTATTTTGTGTTCATCAGAACAATGTGTTATACTTGCAGAAGTTAGTCTAGTCTTTCAAACTACAGAAAAAAATCGAAAAAGAAGCATTGCTGGTAATGTTACGCTTTGGTGACTTAAACTTGAGTCAATAACGTACATACTCGTGGAGAGGCTGTGCGTAGAATGATCAGAGATATAACATATGAAAAAGAGGAAACAATGCCGCCCAAGTTGAATTATATATCATGTTTACTAGAGCTAAAGATAGTTTCTCGAATATCATTTCATCGAAAATATATTTCATAGAAAGTCATATCTTCGAAATTCGTATATTACAAAAATTATCGTTAATTATTATAAACTTTTGAAATATTTAATAATTGACACAATTTCCTTTTATAAATATATCAATTTTTCATGATTTACATACATTTCGATGAAATGTACATTCGACTAACTAATATTTTTTGATCAATTTGTGACCGTAGTTAGCTGTCTTGCCAGATAATCATACTTGTGGATGCTGGCGTGTATTCAAGAGTTTAGCGCCATATTTTGAGATGCTATGACTCGCCGCGCTTTGACACCTAGTGTCGAGTCACGGCGCGCAAGTAAAGTCACGCATGCGCGTCTTTAATCGTGATTGTCTGGGGTGACAAAGCGACAGTTGACTGCGATCTATAAGTATGCCAATAGTTGCTTTTGATTTAAAACGATTTTATGTACTCTTTCAAAATTTACATTTATTGAATGAACAAATGTGAGCAACGACGATTAAGCAACATCCGTTCATTGCACATAAGTATCAAAACAAAAGTAACAAATACATGTCATGGCCAAATATTTACAGTTGCATTACGAGATACAAGAAAAGAACAATGTACTTGTGTACAGAAAGGAACCATATTTTTTAAAGATGTTTTTTGGATGAACCCATTTCATAGCTAGTCTTTTAGCTCTTTGTAGAAGCTAGTCGTGGTGGCAAGGAACAAAAATAGCCAGAATTTAGTTTAAAGTATTTGCTGATCTCTATATTATATTTTTGTAAATGTTTGATCAATGTTTATTGATCGAGTTAAAAACAATTGTAGTGTCTCTGTACTAGTTCAATGTAATAGAGCTTTATGTGAAATAAATAGTCCATCCAATATAAAAAGTTTTAATGGTTTACAAACAAGTTAATTTTTTTGCAAAGGTAACTAATGACATGCGAAACTGTTTTGCATGAATTTATATATTTCAATAGTTATTTTGTAAATGATCTGATCATTTCCAGAATGAGCAGATGTTAAATAGAGCTTCGAGATGTGAATTAAGTTTACCTTTCAAACTTCATCTTCATTGAGTAACATGTTTGGAATGCCATTGCTGATTGGAAATTTGCGTCCTGTTTCCGGACATATTAACTCCCCATTTATAACCTCCACTTCCAGGAGAACGTGGTGTACCTTCTTCAGGAAATCTGTGTCGTTTTCGAGCTCTGGACTGATGGCTGCAGGTAAATCATCGACTTTTCCAATTGCACTCGCTGCTTTAACCAACACTGGCCAGTCCAGTTTGGGAATTATTCGACTGATAAACTCGGAGTTGAAGTCTAATTCTGTAACTTTTACATCACTCGCCTGGAAATTTACATGAATGTTAGATATGCTATGAAATGTTTCTATAAATGAGCAAGATTTTAATGGTTTGTTTGTTTTCGGAGGTAACCTCAACTTACATGCAATTCGAGAGGATAACCGACTTGTACTCCTTTCATCGCCTTAGACGACAACATGTTATGGGTTAACAGTTTCATTTTTAGGCTTCTGTTATGCTTATAAGCAATATTTGTTTAAATTACTTGAATTTTCTTTGGGGGATAGTTTGAGAAAAAAAAAATTGTGAATTGTCTATATTTATTTTACATGTGCTCAATCAAGGTTGTTTATATAAAGCTTAATGTTCACTGCAGATATTCTTAATTTTCCTTTTTCGAATGAGAAACGATATTAAATTTATTTGACAATATTAGAAACAATTATTAAATTGTTGTAGAATGCAAGAATATAAAGATACCGATGAAATAACTGAATTTAATAATAAAGTTTTCTACCAACTTTATTTAAATTACACTCAACACCACCTTTACATTTATATTTTTGACAGTTGGGTGATGCGCATGCGCAATGTGGATTTAAATATGCTTGATGTTTCTGCCGTTCCTACACTGTTTTAGGTCGGCACCATTCTAACCACGCGAAATTTCCACGTGTTTTAAGTTAGTTTTCTTTAATACTTTGCATAATGGTTGTTTTCACGTGCAATAATTGTGGAGAAAGCCTGCAAAAACCTAGAGTCGAAAAACACTATAATACTGTTTGTCGATCTAGAAAAAACCTAACGTGTGTCGATTGTTTTAAAGATTTTTGGTATGTAACTTTTTATTGTGTGTATTTAAGCTAATTGTTGATTAATCTCAGGGGCGAAGATTATGTCTCTCATACGAAATGTGTAACAGAAAGCCAGCGTTATGCAGCAAAAGGGTCGATGCCCCAGGAAGTTGTAACGAAAGGTGAATCAAAACAGAAAGGATGGGTTGACATGATCTCGCAGATTGTCGAAAAGGAACTAAATCTCAGTCAACCTATTAAAAACCTATTGCAGATTGTCGGCAATTATTCGAATGTGCCTAGAAAGAAGGCTAAGTTCTACGTAAGTCTCATTTTCACTTTATTATAAGAATTTACTTACATGCTTTATTACAGAATTTTATTTCCAATTGTTTGGGAAAGGGAAGATACAATGCGAGAGATTTGGATGCTGTTTGGGATTTGTTTGAAAAATATAACAACCTTGAAAAAGAACGACTGGCCAAACTTGAACAGGAAAAGAAACTTGTAGCAGAACAGAAGCCAAATGAACAAGATGGTGATGCAAGTAAGAAGAAAAAGAAGGCCAAAAAAGGAGATGATATTGAGAATAATGATCATGCAAATGAAGACACTAATGGTAAACAAAACGGGGATACTAGTAAAAGAAAGTTGGATTCTAATGGCAATCATAACGGAGTGGATGTCCCTAAAAAGAAAAAGAAGACCAAAAACCATAAAGCAATTGAGGCTACTGAAGAAAATGGTGTTAATGGCAAGACAGAAACGTGTGCGAGTGACGATTTATTTAACTATGAGAATACAATTATGAATATTCTCAATGAAAAGAATCAAATTTCCCTGAAGAAACTAGAGAAACGGGTGCTAAAAGCTTATCTTAAGTCAAAGGGTGTTGATGAATATACTGATAAACAAGTTAAGAAATTTAATAAGAGATTGAAAAAGATTCCTAATGTTGAAATCAAGGACGATATGGTCATGTTGACGTAATATAATTCCTAACCTATTTTAGGTTACTTACATTTGGGACTAAGCTAAATAAATTTACTTCTTATTTACTTAAATATGTCATTTTTTATTTAAATGTTTTACTTCGGCACTTGTATGTTTGCGTTTTTTTTTGTGATAGATTATAATTGGGTATTACTTTCTTTTTATGTCATGACATGTGAAATTTACAATTAGGTTAAATACGTTTGGCAGTGGTACGATATTACTGGAACTAGTATTAACACCGTACTTCCTATTGGGATTTCCTAGTAGGTTTTCTTATTCCCACCACGAATTGGGATTATATCGATTCCCCCCTAAATCGATTTTAACGACTGCCAAATAAATGTAGTTTGATATGGGAAAGTGTGCAAAAATTTATGGAATCATTTATAATTTAAATTTGTGAAAATCTATAAGATATACCTATAGTTAACAATTTAATAATGTTTTCATATTCAAAAAAGTAACCGGCCTTGATTGTGAGTGTTTTATGCCGGCAGGTGCTAAAATATATGTGTATTTGTGCTTTCAAATCCCTCCGGATATTTCTTCATAAATGGACTCAACTTCAACAATCTAAAACATTTACTCTAGACCATTAATTGGAACGACTGCTTCACTAGTTAGTGACAAATTTAATTAATTCTGAATCGGTTAATATAAGATTTGTTTAAATAGAAATGTAGCAAATGTAAATAAAGGTGTGATCTTTAGAGGAAGTCATTTTCTTGATAGCGAACATGTCGCCGTTATTATACTCAAATTTTATTTTATACTTTTATATTTATATATTCTTATTTTATATTTATATTTTATACTTTTAACATTGTTCTATGTAATCAAATAAAACACTATCCAAGGAGAAATTTTCAGGCTGAATCGATTGCTGCATGATTTATACTTCTAGACATAAGGGAAATGTGAATAAAATGGAATGTTTAGGACAAGTTATTTTTGAGATCGGCAATGTTGACGTTATTAGAATTAAATTTCAACATGATTTCTAAACCTGTTATCCAAAAAACTATTGCAGAAAATTGTGGCAAATATCATTCAGAGTCGAATGGTATATCATTTGTATATTTTGGAGAAAGGTAAATATAAATAAAATGACAATTTAGAAGCAGTAATTTCAAGGCATTTTTCAGTCAGTGAAATCGTCACCGTTCTTAGACTCAGCTTTCATGAGTTATAATATCGGTTCTAAGTAATCAAATGAAAAACCTTCCCGTGACTTTGAAGAAATTTGCACGCTGAATCGAATCGAATAAGGGAAATAAGAAAAATTGAAAAACCTAAAACTCCTCATTTGTCGGGAAAGACGTTTTTTACACGATGATATTTCTCGATAATTACTCAACCTCTAGACGTAAATATGTAAATAAACACAAACTATATTTAATGAAGATTCGATCCGTTTAAGATTGGGCATTCTATGATGTACAGATTAGAAAATATTTTAGAATAAAGTTTGAATTTCACAATTTAGTTCCTCATTTTGCCCCTACATGGACGGTTCGCGTAGGGTTCTCCCTAAGTTCTCAATATGCAAATGTATATGCAGAGGCCATTTATCTTACACTTCATTGTTTCTTTGCGCCAGGTAGGGATGTAGTGGTGTGACTTCAGCCGTAATTGCATTTATTACGTCTGAGAACTTTACTCACATACTGACAATGGCATATATGATTATCTGTATTTTCATATTTTAAGAGGACTCATCGCTGATTTTAATACAAACGCTGTTTTTAAATATTTGATTAAAAGCTTTGTATATTACAAATTATTTAAAAATAAAGCGTGAGTTCCACTATTTTGCCGGTATATATCATTTTCAATTTTTAAAAACTATTTTAAATAATAAGAACGGATTAGTATATTTGGTTGCCTACCTTTGTGACGCGCAAATCAGCACTGTAGCGATTGCAACACAGTTAGCGCTTGTAAACAAGAGATAAATGAAATAAAATTCGCAGGTGTCCTACACAAGTATAAAAGTATTCTAAATATACATGTGTTAAAATTCATTGTGAATAATGACCCGAGTTAAATGACAAACATCTCTAGTGATTGTGTGTAAAAAATCTATATTTAAAACGAAGAACTCGTCAATCGTCTTTTGTTTAATTCGGTTTTCAGGGTTATGTGCACCTTTTTAAAATGGTCTTCAACCGAAAACGAAAGGATAACAGATCGTCCAGTTTTATACTGGACGATAGTCCAAAAAGGTAACTTTAACGTTTTAGTGTATACCATCCCTACGTTTTTCTCAATATGAAAAGATTGCTTTACTTGACCTGCATTGGTTTATTTTTAGAACGAAAGTTCAGGCACAAAGGAAGTTCGCCCAAACCTCCAATGTGAATTCACCAGTACTCTCACCGGTGACCGAGATCGAAAACCAGGAGAAAGTAATGCCTGAACCCATCGAATTGTTGCCTATGAAGAGACCCAACACCGAAGACTTCCTCACATTCCTCTGCTTCAGGGGCACTCCTGTGTTGCCACCAAGTCTGGGCTTCTTTAACAATGCTACGATGACGGAAGGACCGCCACCTATCTCGGATTCACCGGGTACTAGTAAGAACGGTGTTATTTTACCAGCAAATATCAAAACAGGCCAAGGAGATAAGCCATTTATTGCGTTTGGTGTAAGAAAACGCGCCGATCCAGTCGTTGTCTCAAGACATATGGATAAAAAGCGTCGACATGCGTTAGCTCTACAAGCTTTACGACGTAAATACCAAGAGCAAAAAATGGCGAAGATCCGAGCGATAACAATTAGTAAACTATCAGAAAAAGTCCACACGAATAAGACGGTTGTGCGAACTACACGTAGTATTACAAAATCAGAACCAGTTGTCAAGAAGAGCGTTGCACAAAAAACGAAAATCACAGTCGTTGCGACAAAACATGTTAAAGTTACAACGCGTCGTACGAGCATACGGCAATCCGCTAGCACTAGCAACCTGAAACAGAAGATGACATTAAGGAACTTACGAAATAGGGTTGTTAAGAAATCTGAGATTAAAAAAAGAGCCGCCACCAAAAATAAGAAATTGAAAAGTAAGAAGAAAGTTTCAGATGAGGATGATGAAGAGCAACATTCTGATGACAAGGAAGATGATGAGTTTTCCGATTCTGATGAAGAAGTAACTACGCCTAAAAGGACGAGACTTCTCCATGATCGAAAAACTAAGAATTTACGCGTTACTCGCTCCAATATCCTACAAAATAAGCGTATTTTATTGAGACAACAAAATTTGAAAGGTTCTCCTACTTCGCCGAGATTGCGCTCGCAACTTCGAAGGAAAATTCTGCAGGCTAAGAGTGATTTGAAAGTGCCTTTAAAAGCAAAGAGGCGGATTTTAACGAGAAATGCGCAGCTAAAAACACAAACAAAGACGTTGGCTAAAAAAGTTCAACTCAAATCGAAGGAGAAAGAAGCAAAAGTAAATAGAACTGAGAAGGTTGAGAAAAAGGATGTTAAAACTGAAAGGGTTGAGAAAAAGGATGCAAAAACTGAGAAGGTTGAGAAAAAGGATGGGAAAACTGAGAAGGTTGAGAAAAAGGATGGAAAAACCGAAAAGACTGAGAAGAAAGATGTGAAAACCGAGAAGGCTCTGAAGAAAGAAGTGAGAGCTGAAACTAAAATTGAGAAAAGTCCGGAGAAAGAAACAAAAAAGGTTAGTACACGTGCCAATGCTCCTAAGAAAGATTTAAAAGGTAAGAAACCGGCTGTGAAGAATAAAAAAGTGGACGATAGTATATCTTCTGCAAAAACTGGTGATGACAAAAATAAAAAAGAGGATAAAACGAAGAAAGGTAATGATATGTTGAAAACGGAAAAGAAAGAAAATAAAAAAGAAAGTATCGCAGAAGAAAAAACAGCTACAATTAAAAGAACATTAGATCTTAAAGTAAAAAAGGATAAACTAGGAGAAGACGTAAAAAACGATGAAACGAAAAATGTAAAAAGTCAAAATTCTAATAAGGTGAACAACCTGGAAGATAAGCCAAATAAGAAACTTGCAGATGAGAAGAATATTTCTATTAAGAATGCAGATAAAGCTGAAAAGGTTCAAGAGAAAAAGAAACCTGACAAAAAAGTGCCCAAAAAACCTGAGGAGACAAATGAAAAGAAAGAAACTAAGAAATTTGTTGCGAAAGACAAGAAAAAACTTGAAGTTGAAGAAAAGAAAAATCTAGAGAAGCATGTGGATGATAAAATGTCATCAACTGAAAAGAAAAAGAATGAAGCTGCTGTAAAGCAGGAAGAAACCAAAGATACTAAATCCAAAGATGTAGAGAAATTACCTTTAGCTGGAAGTGAGCCACTACGTGAAAATTATGATATTCTTCCCAAAATTGAAAATAATCGATTTATTATCGATAAAGATGTCATTATTGAGGAAATTTTACCTATTAAACAAGTGGAAGAAAAAATAGATGTTAATTTGCAGAAGATTGAAGTTGCTTCCAAAAAGTTGGAGGATGTTGTAAAGAAATTGGCAACGCCAAATGAGGCAGAGTCTACGGTTGTTGGGAGAAAAAAGGAGAAAATTGAAATAGTAAACTTGGATACTGATTCTAACAAAATTACAATGCCCCCTAAGAACACTAAAAAGGTTGAAAAGGAACCACAGAAAATCCAAAAAGTGGTTGACACTGATAAAGCCGAAAAAAGTCAAACGAAGATGGATCCTGAGAAAGGAAAGAAAGACGATGTTGTCAGGGAACAACGTCCCGCAAGAAAAACGAAACTTGCAGCAGCGATATACATGGAGATTTTGGGCAGAAAGTTGGTACATGATGATGATGATGTTGATGATATGTCTATTGACAGTTTTCCTGAGTTACCAAACGTACGAAAAATGGAACAACGTGAAAATGAGCTAAAAGCGAAGATGAAGACCGTGGGCAAAAAGAAAACTGTGATGACAACTACTGCTGTTAAGGCAGAAAAGAAACGAAAAGATGTTGCTATTGAAGCAGATACTTCCAAGAGTAAACTTGGCGTTTCTAAAGCTTCGGAGAAAGCAGACAAAAATGATAAAACATCTGAAAAGGAGAAATCCACCGAGAAAAGAAAATCATCGACAGAGTCTTCAAAGAATGCGTCGGAGTCAAAGAAAGGTGCAAAAAGTGTGAAGAATGATTTTACTGACTCGGATTCGGAAAAATTGATAATGAAAAAAGTGAAGAAGCAAAAGTTGGAGCAATCAGAGACTAAGGTGAAGGAAGAGGATAAAATGCAGGTCGCTAAGAAAATATTGACGAAGAAGAAGGGAAAGACAATGGATGATACGTTTAGCTTTAGTGAGTCTGATGAGGAGCCGCTTGTCAAACTGACGCAGGTGAAGGCATCTGAGAATGAAAAATCGAAGAGTGAAGCGGAAAGTACTGTGAAACAGAAGAGAGAGTGCACGAAGCGACCGCAAAATTATCTGACACTATTTTCTTCATCGGATGAAGATGAGAAGTTCTTTCAGAAATCGGAGAGGCCTCAGAAGAAGAAAATTGTTAAAGTTGATCCTCCTGCCGAAGTTATATTATCTTCTAAAGATATTGGAAAAAGGTAAGTGAAGTATGTTTTATATATAGGCACCCTTCTCTTGAAATAGGCGGTGCCGCGGTTTTTTCCTGCGTCCTAATTTGGCCTTTATTTGAAAAGTTGATATTCTTCTGAGCTCATATTTCTTTTCAGAATCGGTATAAGAGTTTTCATGAATTCTTCATTTTACCTTATACATTCAGAAATAAATCAATCATTATAGAATAAAAGAGTTTAGAAAGAATCTTTTTAATCTGTGCTGGAATACGATTATAAAAGTCGGTGTAGTCATTTAGATATAACTCCATATTATAAATGCTTTTTTCGAACTATCACAATTATAACTGCACACAGGATAAGAATACTTTTAAATGCACTTTGAATTCTGATTTGACATTTGCCTGATACATCAAGTTTTTATAAATAGAAAGAACACGTAAAAGTACATTATTTCTTTATATTTGGACTCAGATTCACCAAGAGCAAATAAAATGAAAAAAACTGAAGTTATTAAAAAGAAAAAGTTGATGTCTCTAAAAATGAAATAAATCCAAATATATAGGGATATTTCGAAGTCTTTTAAACCATTTGTATCGTTTGAAAACAATTGAAATCTATAGTACATTTTCTGGATTTTATTTTTCCTGTACTTCTTTTTCTATATTCTTATTTGTTTCTTTTTGTAAATTTTGAAATTATTGTTTAGCATTTTTCTATTTGCATAAAATGCACTTTGGCATTTATCGATTTTTTTCGTATATCATATCATATAAATGATGATTTTATTTTTTTACAGATTTGGTAAAGGTAAAGTAAACATGTCCAATGAACAAATTGAGAAATGGTTGAACGATAGCGTTATGGCTGGTGCTCATGTAATCAACGCAGAAAACGACGCAATGTTGAAGTTTGGTGAGCGTATACCAACAGAAACTTCCCTCGATAATGATACCAATCTAATAACTGTAAATATGGAACACCTTAAGACTTCTTTACTCAAAGACGACAAGAAAATCGAGCCAGTTTCACATTCAGTTCACACGACACCGGAGAAGTCTACGACAAGTTCTCAAAAGCCTTTGTCGAATGAGAAGAAGACGATATTTCGAAAAGCTGAGCATCATGCGAAGAACTCGAACGCTTTTTCTGCATGTAATGAAAGCAGTGTGTATGCATTTGAAGCTGATAATGAAGACTCCGTGAGCACTCCCTTTAGAAGACCTTCTCGACGACCTAGTAGTACAACCAGTCGCTCAGAAGAAGATGCAATGAATAGATTAAATCTTGGATTGGGGTTAGATGCAGAACAGAAAAGATTCCGTTTACCTATATCTATGACAAACACACCTTCTATCAATGCGGTTACTACAGCAACTTCGGCGACTTGTTCAACAGCGAATAAAACAAAAGAAGTCTCATTGATGCTCACAGATGAATCAAATGCAAATGGAGCGATAACCGTTCAAGTAAATTTGGAATCCACGGATGAACCCATTCCACAGGGAGATAATGAACACATGTTTTATCTTCCTTTTCAACCCAGTGCGAAGGGAGGTCCGGGGAGTAATATTCAAGGTGTGTCCATCAAGATGGGAACTGAATCCAACAATCAAAAGGTTGTAATGAGTGCGAAATTGGTCCGACAGAGCTCTGCGGGAAGTATTGATAAAAATGTCAACACTAATCTGCAGTCGCCTATGTTTCCACCGTCGAGTCCGAATATGTTTATAAAGAAAGATAGGAAAACTATACCAACACCATGTTGTAGCATGAGCGAAACTTCAGATTCGGGAGACTTTAAGTACAAAGTTCCTAGTTCACCGAGTGCGTCATCTTCATCATCGGCAAAGTTATTTAACAGGCGCACAAAACAGAATAGCGAGGACTTTTACAAGCCTATCAATTCCACCGAGTTTCCAAATTTGTTGAATCCGGCCCAAGTGGTAGAAGCGCCAGTATTTCATCCGACTGAGAAGGAATTTGTGGATCCGTTAGAGTATATCGAGAAAATTCGTGATAAGGCGGAGAGATTTGGCGTGTGTAGGATTGTGCCACCAGGCAATTTTAAACCAGAGTGTAAAGTTCTCGATGAGATGCGATTTACCGCTTATAATCAGTATGTGCATAAAATGATGCACCGATGGGGGCCGAATTTCAGGGAACTGGTGGCGATTCGGAAATATTTGGCGACCCAGAGTATTAGTTTGAAACATCCACCGTGGGTAAGTGAATCATATTTTTTATTGAACATCCGTTAACTACCCTGGTAGTCGTCTTATACTTGCGGAGATTGCTGGTTCAAATAAGGTTGGTAGCATTATCATTTTTAGACAATAATGATAGGAATCAAATGGGAATATATGAAATTATATTAATAAAAAACTCCTAAAAAATTCCAGGAAATTTCAATGAAAAGCTATTAACCGCTTGCCCTTGTTTAATTATCCTATGACTGTTACAGATATGGGTATTACAACCTTTTCCTGAATGTGTTACAGATAGGTGGAATTGAAGTAGATTTACCAAAACTTTACCAAACCGTGCAACTTCTCGGAGGATTAAAAGAAGTTATAGAAAAGAAGAAATGGCCTCGAGTTTCGGAATTGATGAAAATTCCGAAATCTGCTCAAGATAGGGTTACGAAACTTGATGATATGTACTGTAAATATTTATTACCCTACGATACCCTATCACCAGGTATTACTTTACATTTATCATGACTTTACAGAATAACTCCAATGTCTTTTATGTTGCAATAGATGAACGCGAGAAGTTATTCGCGGATGTCGAAGCCGATTGGGCCAAGAAAGAAGCAGCAATGCTTGATAAAGCTAAAAATGGCATCAACGTTGTCCCTGAAGAGGAAACTAACGATGCTGAGGAAGATGAAGAGAGCGAAGAGGAGTCCGATTCTGAAGATATTGAATGCATTGTAAAGGGCAGAAGTATGGCACTGAGTGCATTTTATAGAATTGCTCGAAACACGATGGCGATGTGGTTCAAAGAGGGCCAGCCTTCAGCACAAGAAGTGGAGGAAGAGTTTTGGAAACATGTTACCGAACGTCAGCATCATATCTGCGTGCATTCAGGCTCTATAGATTCGGGTAATTTTGGCTATGGTTTCGCAGTGACGAAAAACAGTCCGTTTGCAAGACATGCGTGGAATTTGAAGGTGTTGACGAATAACAGTGGATCGATTTTACGATCGATGGGACCAGTTATGGGACTTACAGTGCCCACACTTCATGTAGGTATGTTGTACGCTGGTTGTTGTTGGTACCGTGATCCACATAGCCTACCATGGATTGAATATCTTCATACAGGGGCGAATAAGATTTGGTACGGTATCCCCGATTCGATGAGTGATAAATTCCACGAGACGATGGTCAAATTAGTACCACATTATTGTCTGAACAAAAGCCTATGGCTGCCGACAGATACAGTAATGGTGCCACCTGCAACGCTTGTAAATCATGGTGTGTCATTAACGAAAACCCTCCAGGAACCAGGGCAGTTTGTAGTTGTTTTCCCCAAAGCGTTTACGTCGAATATATGTGCCGGGTATGTGGTGTCGGAAAGTGTGTTTTGGGCACCTCCCGAGTGGCTCAACTGTGCTGATAAAGTCTTTCTGGAATTACGGAATTCTTGCGAACCGTCGATGTTTTCTTATGAGCGGCTTTTACTCAGCATGGCTCAGGACCCGCGCAGCGATATTACTGTTTTGAAGAGGATCATCCCGCCTATTGAGAAGATGATTGAAAGAGAGAAGAAGGAACGTTTGAAGATTAAGGAACTTGGGGTGAAAAAATTAGAGCGTTTGCCTCTGCTTGATGCGAAACGCAAGAAGAAGATGCATGATACAGATACAGAGTACATTTGCGAGGAATGTCGATGGAATCTTTATTGCACTTTGGTAAGTTTTTATAAAATAAATTCGTTCTCCTTTCTATCTACTATTTCGTCACCTCTTAAAATTCACCATTTCTTCATTCATTTTAATGGATACTCACGCCAAGTTGTCCCACGTATCATAGCTACCTTTACATACACTTTCTGTCGTCCCATCCATTTCTTTCACCCTTCTCTTCCCACACCAGAGGTGTGGCCTCTTGTTCTTCTGGTACATTCTGGTACCATGGATTATATGCACTGCCTCCAATTTGCGCCAATCTATTCCTCACCTTCGTACCATTCCTTTCACTGGGTCTCCAACCTCCTATAATGCATCACATAGTTGTTTCCGGTAGTCCCATTGCTTCATAAATTCGTCACCATTCTATTTTGTGTTGTATGTTGTGTGCTGTCGTGTAAGGTTGTCAAAACACGTACTTCAGGATTCGATACCTGATCCCATTCAGCAAAATCCCAGGCGATACTTTCTAAATTATATTTTTTTTAATGACAGCACAGTATAAACAGTGGTTGAGAAACACTAATCCATACAAATGTTTAGATCAGTTACTTTTTCTTCGTTCCCTCGTCGCGTGAACAATTTCCTTCACTACTACCAGACGCTCAGCTTTTTCATGCAACAAATCTGTTCTTTCCTCTTCTTAATTTCATGCTTAATTTCTCTTATCCGTTACATATTCCTCAATATAAACGAATTGCTGACTTATCGCCGAGAAAGTACCTTTGCTGGTATCAAATCAATTATATTGTCAATATTAATGAATTTATTTCTCTTCTAGATATGTGATAGTCCTGATAATGGTTTCTATTGCCTGGAACATGCGATAGAAAACATTCAAGAAAAGCGTCTCGATGTGGACAAACTGAAACTAATGTATACGTATGACGATGATGAGTTGCTAACATTTGTGGCGAAAATTCACGCAGCAATAGAACGGAAAATCACCAAGAAGGCTGGCAGTAAATTTGCCGGAATGGCGACACTTTTAAATCGGTAATCTGTAAATTTTGAAACACTTTTCAAATTCACAAATCTGTTTGTAAATGTCTGTAGAACGTTAGACATATATTTTTATTACGCAGAGAATAGTCAAATATTTTCGGAGTATTTTACTGCTTAAGGAATATAACACATTTTTGACGCCATTGAATATTAAATGTATATAATCTTAATAGATTTGGATAGGTATTAACTATTTATTAATATTTAACGGTGAAAATAAATTACTGAAACGTGTTTAGTGTTTGTACGTGTTTCAACATATTTTGTTGCGATTGGCAATTTTTGGTAAGTAATACCATTTTAGATAATATTCACCTCTCTAATATTTCATTGCATAATATAAATAATTTTGAGTAGGTGGACCAGTAACACTTTTTCAAAGAACAAGGTATTTTAATTCCTCTGGACGCTGAAAATCCAGACTATTCCCACATAAAACCTAATTGTAAAACCTGTTTCATCGTGCATGGTTGGAAACCATCACCGGCATCACCTTAGATATAATCGTAGAAATCTCAGCAGCGTATGAAAAGATAGATCCATGGGCAAACGTATTTATTGTAAATTATACACAATTAGGATCCATGTCTTACTTAGATGCACGCGTTATAGTTAGTGAGGCTGGTAAAATTAAAATTTTTGGTAATCAAGTTTTTGACATGTTACATTCCGACCACATATGGATTGAAAACGTGCAAATGATTGCGCATTCATTGGGAGCGCACGTGTGTAGTATTATAGCTGCGGAGATGATTAAAGTCACAATTGGTGAATTGGTACCTCGAATAAGTGCCGCCGATCCGGCGTGTCCAATGATGCGCTTGCTGTTGGCAGAAGGCCTTTGGATCCGTTGCAGAAAGATGTAACCAATACCCTGGATATCATACATACTACATGTGACATTAGTACACTTGGGCCTTTGGGTCATGTTAATACTTATGTGAATAATTGCATTACGGGGCAGCAACCACCATGTTGTTTGGATTTCAGCGAGGAGGAATTATTCTATTGCAGCCACCGCATGTCTCTGGCTTATTTTTTACATAGTATTTCTTCACGTTGATTTAAACAAATTGCGTTGAATGTCTCAATGAGCACGGTATTTATGCTCTTGATGATAGTTATTGTAATTTTGGAATCTAGGTCTTTTAAAGGGCATAGCCCTTTTTATTAACAATTTTCTAACAAAAAGTTGTTGATAGTACCTTATTGTTCAATGTATTAGTCGATTGAAAAAATAAAACTGGTTTTGTCACACCTAAGGAAAAGATAAAATTTATAATGTATGTAATGGGGAATAGACAAATTATTCCCTTTTTTGTGAATACGTTCTTCTTCGTAAATGGTTGGAATTCATCACTGGCAACCATGTTTTACTTGAATGTCCTTGATTTTGAGGAGACTTGTGAAAATGTTGATAATTTAGTTATTAATTTGTTGAATTCCAATCACGTTTGGCTTACAAACGTGCATATCACACGAGTATAGTATTGCTCAGAGATGATGGTGAATGTCGTTTGAATTTATTGTAGAAGAATGTAACTAATATTCTTTATTAAATATATTGGTTAGTCAAGGCTAGACTAAAATCCCACCATACCAGATATGAACATGTCATGCGACCTGTAGTCTATTATTTTTGAAATGCATAAAAATACAGCCATTAGTGTTTATTAATTGCATTACTGCAAATATTAAATGTAATATTACAATTGTTAAAAATCATTTTAGAAGGAATGTCTTCAAAAATGTTCTCTTCAATTTGAAGAGAACTGTCTTCGGACTTTAATAGAAGATTTGATGCGCTTTCGATTGAAGGTTCATAAATTTGAGTCTCTTCCAATTCCACTTTCACATCTTCGTGTCCTTTAAAATAAGTTTCGTCCTCTATAACATCGACCAGAAGTGAGTTCGAAGACTTGCGGAAGCAGAGGCCTGTATATAATTCAGGATTAGGAAGTTGTAGATACGTCGCGATTTGTTTCCCCATGCCACCAATTTTGGTGGTGCCTATTTTCTGTGCCGTGCATTCACCCTTTGCATAATTCAAGAAGAAACTAGGATCATTAGCATTTGGTGGACGAAAATTCCAATACTTTTTTATAACTTCATAAAAATTGCTCGTAACTGTAAAAGTTCGTGCAGCTTTCGCGTTTGTACCTGGAACAGTGACCAACACGGCTGAACCTAAATCCGATAAATGGGTAATTTTCATCTGATGCAACTCATCACGACTACAACGACCCATGACTCCCATAATTAATGCGGCCTGTAAAAACATGAAGATATCAATAAACATTCACTTTTCTCTGATCTTAATTGACGTACCTTTTTTAGAAGATATTGTTCATCTGGGGCTTCTGATATAAATTTACAAATTTCCTCTGTCGAAAATGTTTTTGATTTTTTCGGTATATAACCAGATGACTTTTGCTTGAGATACGCTTTTAATTTTCCATACTGTGAAATATCCACGTTTTGATAGCTAGCGAGAGTTGTTTTTAGCATAGAGTACTTTGCCCATAACGACGCAGAATTATATTTTTCAGATAAGTCAACGAAATAAGCAATTAAAACATGTTCAGAAAAAGAAGTTTTATTTTTATCTCTTCGCCAATCCATGAATAATTTATAAGCAATTTCGTACGTTTTCTTCGATGTTTCTGGTATCTTATTTAAAACGGTCTCAGATGTTTCTTCCGTAATAGGTACAGGTGTTATTTCTGGATCACTGTCATTACCACTGTCCATTTCTGCTGTAGCAAAATGTAAATTACGCAAATACAGGAATGGGATTATTTATTTGACAATTATTGTTTGTTCGACAGCCACTACTTTTGTTTTGTCGCCGACGCGGCGTGCCGCGTTGGAATACTTCGATGCAAAATGTAACAATTCATTGCACAAGGAACATTTCCAACGCAAATTACGTGCAAATTACAATTCACTATTACTATACACACATTACTGACTCTCTGCGAGTCAGTAACACAGATCATATCAGCGAGATAGTAATTTGCGCTGCGAGTTGCTAAGTAACCAATGGGGAATGTTCATTGTGCACTGCCGCGTTGCAATATCATTTTGCCATTCCACAGGCGCCGTTGCCGTCTCTTTTTGAAACACAACCTGTCATTTTTGTTGGGCCAATTTCTGGTTCAGAGGGTCTTGTCCATATGGTCCGTGGTCTTGTCAAGAACCGTAATTAAACAAAACGAAGATATTTACATAAGTGCATTAAATTTCAAACGCCATTCAAATTTGAAATGTGAGAATCGGTGAATAATACCGGGAACGTCAACAAATATTGACAACGAATGCGCGTTTGTACGGTACTAGAAGACGTTGAATATAGTAGATTGTACAACGAGCATGCAATGCTATACATTGTTTAAGAGTATGACAAGTTGTGCAAGTCATACGAATGAACAAGGTACATTACATGTGAGTTGAATACTATACTTTTTCTACTCATATGTGTGAAAATAATAATGATTAGCTTTAGTTTTAATTTTTGCGGATAAACATTAATTATTATAAATATTTATTGCAAAACATCAACAGGCTATCGAAAACATTAATTTTCTGAACGGAAGTTACATAAATAGTCGATAAGACCTTTATTGGCATACTTCTAACCAACGGTTTCGCGCTTCTCACATTTACATAAATAGTAAAATTAAAGTATTGAAATGACAAGTCTTGTTTGATTCAAGGAATGCGTGTTACGTAACGTAGAAGAGAAAGATCTGTGAACCGGGGTAGTGAAGTACACATCGTTTCAAGTAATAACAAATAAACTTTGTTATCGAGTAACAGTTCAGAACAACTTGTCGAGCACGTAGAAAAAGACGATGTCTCCACGAGTATGGTCAAGAACCAAGAAAGTTAGAAAGTAGTAGAAGTTAGAGGCTGCTCTTAAGGGGGTTGCATTTTAGAGATTGTTCGTAGGGATGATCGTGGAATGGTTACCGTAATCTCAGGGCGGATTTGGAGCATACGAGGCCAAATAGCCACCCTAGTGTGGATGATGGAGCAAGTGATCCGGTCTTCTTGAACCTCAAGGTAGCGTATGATACGGTACCGCACATAAAACTGATTGAGTGCCTAAGAAGAAGAGGTGATTCTGAGTGAGTGATTGCGTGGATGAGGTATGCATTTGAGGAGACATGGCGGTTTATATGTGAGATATGTTTAAAGTTGAGAAGGGACTGTGACAGTAGGGTCCTTTGAATCCTTTTCTCTTTATTCTATACGTGAGTGAACTGGTGGACATACTATGAAAAGACCTGGTGTGAGTGTTGGGCGAACTGAAGTTTGGGTCATCGGAATTGGCAGGATGTGAACTTTTTGTTAAGAGATGTTTATATTCTCGAACGCACTACTACCATTACATTGTCTTGCTGTATGACTGCAGCGAAGCTGCCTTTAATATAATAGTATGAACACATAATCACTGGAAGGAAATTTTTGAGAAGTTAATCACGAATTGCAATAATTAGAAAGAGAAAATGTAGTCAATGAAGAAAAAATAAGCAATGTTTGCTGATGCGGACGATATGGTTGTTCTTGCTGAAGGAAAAGAATGCATGCAGGGTAGGATTGGGAGTTACACAGGGCTTTGGGTGAATATGCATTAAACGAAGTGGATGATGTTTCTGAAACCAGTACTAGGGAGGTGGCGAAGATATATGGATTGCCGAGGGGGAAAACGAGTGGCTACAAGATAGTACCGGCTAGAGCAAGATGAAGCTCTGAGGAGTGAGGCAGAAAGAGATGGAGGGGGCATCAATACCCTTTACCTTCCCTTCCATTGCCCTTACCTTCCGTTGAGGTAAGGGCGATGGAAAAGTGAGAAGGGATTGCTGGTGAAAGGAGAGACGGGGTGCCTAAGGTCTCGGCAATTCTGAAGGAAAAAGAAAGTAGAATAGAAGCCAGAGAAAAGATAGGAAGGGCAAGAGAAGATTCACGGAGAAGATTTCCGAGAGGAAATCAAGCTGCCACAGGTTCCGAGGAAGAGGAAAAAACTGGGAACCTAAGTGTAGCCACCTTTGGTAGCTACCACAAAAAAACGAATAAGATATTTTTAAATTGGACAGCCCAATCTCGCAACTTTCCTGCCTATACCTTCGCGTTCTATGAGTACGGATATAAACACTCGTAAGATACGTATGCCATTTCTTAATAAAAATCGATACTGATATGTGTATGTTATACAAGATGAGTTGACGATGTTGCAACGTAGTACCCTTAATGTCTTATTAATAGGAGGCAATGGCGACTAAAACTAAAGTACGTACATGAATGAGTATCATTAGTTACGCACCAGCTCCGCAGAGTCGCGACGACCGACATTACATTACCTATGACTTTTGTTTAGACGCAAATGCTAACTATAAATTTCGTGTAATCCCGGCTACAACATCCTTCCATGTACACTGCTGTGAACAAAATATCGTTCAAACAGGCGCTATGCGTTGTGGTGGGTACATCCCCGATAAATTTGATGTAATTAAACCCCTAGAATACTTTTTGTATTTTTTAAAAGAACTTTGCTTTTATTCAGCGTCTTCTAATGCAATGTAAGACGCGCATCAGTTCGGAACAATTGTTGACTGTCATTGTACCCGACTGGTGCATGTGCGTTCGGCAATATCATATCTGTTATATTCCAAATTTATTAAACGGTTATGATAGTATTGAACGTAAATTACGTAAACATCTTATTGCTTACATATAGTTCTTGACAAAAAGGTCCTCTGAACCAGAAATTGACTCAACAAAAATGACAGGTTGTGTTTCAAAACGAAATGGCAACGGCGCCTGCGGAACGGCAAAATGACATTGCACCGAGACAGTGCGCAATGTACATTTCCCATTGGTTACTTAACAACTCGTAGGGAATGTTCCTTGTGCGATGCACCATTGCATCATATGATCTGTGCATTGCACTTTGCATTCTATCACAACATGTCGCGTCGGCCATAATAAAAGTAGTGACTATCGAACAAACGATAATTAACCATTAAATAATCCTATTCAGCTATTTGCGTAATTTTTGATTTGCTACAGCAAAAATGGACAGTGATACTGACAGTGACCCGGAAATAACACCTGTACCTATTGCGGAAGAAATATGTGAGACCTCTTTAAATAAGTTACCAGAAACATCGAAGAAAAAGTACGAAACTGCTTATAACTTATTCATGGATTGGCGAAGAGATGAAAATAAAACATCTTTTTCTGAACATGTTTTAATGACTTACTTTGTTGAATTATCTAAAAAATATAAGTCTGCGACATTGTGGGTGAAGTACTCAATGCTAAGAACAACTCTCATCAGCTATCAAAACGTGGATATTGCAAAATATGGAAAATTAAAAGCGTTTCTCAGGCGAAAATCAACTGGTTATATACCGAAAAAATCAAAAACATTTTCGACAGAGGAAATTTGTAAATTTATATCAGAAGCCCCAGATGAACAATATCTTCTCATAAAGGTATTTCAATTAAGATCAGAGAAGAGTGAATGTTTATTGATATCTTTATGTCGTTACAGGCTGCATTAATTATGGGAGTCATGGGTGGTTGTCGTCGTCACGAGTTAAATCAGATGAAAATTACCCATTTATCGGATTTAGGTTCAGCTGTGTTGGTTACGGTTCCAGATATAAACGCGAAAACTGCACGGACTTTTACTGTTACGAGCAATTTTTATGACGTTATAAAAAAGTATTGGAATCTACGTCCAGCAAATGCTAATGATCTTAGTTTCTTCTTGAATTATGAGAAGGGTGAATGTACGGAACAGAAAATAGGCATCAACAAAATTGGTGCCATGGGGAAACAAATCGCGACCTATTTACAACTTCCAAATCCGGAATTGTATACGGGCCGTTGCTTTCGCACGTCTTCGACCACACTTCTAGTCGATGTTATAGAGGACAAAACATATTTTAGAGGACATAACGATGTGAAAGTGGAATTGGAAGAGACTCACATCTACGAACCTTCAATCGAAAACGAAACAAATGTTCCAATAAAGACCGAAGATTGTTCTCCACACAACGAAGAAAACATTTTTGAAGAAATTACTTCTAAAATGATTTTTAACAATTGTAATATTACATTTAATATTTGCAGTGATGCATTTAATAAAAACTACTGAATAGTATCAACCTAATTAGTATCATTTTCATGCATTTAAAAACAATAGTGTACATACAATTCGCATGGAATGCTCATTTTCGGCGTAGTGTCGCATTAGTTCAGCCTTGTCTGACCAATGTATTTAATAGAGAATATTAGTTACATCCTTCTGCAAGGAATATGTGGGCTCGAACTTGTCGTTAAGTTGGTTAGTCAATAATTATGCGTTTTTTAATATCAAATCAGTTTTTTATATGAAAACATAAAGTATTGATGAAGAGCAGAGCGCGAGATTTGGAAAGTTGTTCACACGATGAAGGTCGGTGAAAGGGTGCCAAGATGAAGAGAAGTTTACAAGATTGGAGGATGATCTACGCAGGTTTGTAGATGTCAGTGGATTCTTCGCTTTTGAGAAGGTGTGGCATAATGCCACTAGGAATGGAGGGAAAAGTCCCTAGGGACATTAAGAAGCCATAAAGATTGATGGTTTGACATAGGGCATATTAACAAACTTACCTACGAATGGTATATTTAGTTAAAAGAATACTTTAAGAGGAGATATTTAGGGAATGAGGGGAAGGAAACATGGATGTTGGAGGAAAAAAATTGTATAGTGTGCAATGGAGCGTGGAACGCATGTGATCATCTGATGAGAAAATGTGAAGGAATGAAGAGAGCTTTAAAGGCAGGAAAATGACAACCGGAGGGTGGTTGTCTGAGTTAGGAAAAGGGATAGACTGGATTCGGAGGACGATAGAGACAGAATGAGGCAAAGATACGTAGTGTCAAGCCAATTCAAATTTAATGTTATTTTATTTGCAATTTTTGAGTTTTGCTAGGTATTTGATTATTTGAACTGTGAAAGAAATGCACAACTTTCCTCAGATTATGAAGAATACCCTATCGGTAATTTTTATTATGGATTAAGTGGGAAGGGAGGAAATGCTAAAAACAGAAATCGACCTCTCATGCGGATTTGATTTTGTTCTGTGGGGTACGGTGTGGCCGTGAATTGCGTGTAATGATGCAATTGTTTATGAATAACTATTAGATTTATTATCACACAATGTAGCAGTAAAAATAGTGAAACACAATAGAACGGTTTGCGACGGCAGCAACGATGTTGAGCGCTCGACGGCGGAAAACTAAGAAAACGGTGCCTTAGTCCTCGAGGCAAAGAAAGATAAAGATGGATCAAAAGACCTCGGGGGTACGTTAGGGAAGGAGTAGAAACAGATGTGTTAGAAGAGCAGTTTTGAAATTGAGAATATGCAGTGGAAAAACTTGGAAGAAACACAAAACTAACACGTGCTAAAGTATGGCATGGACCGTCACAGTTCCATTGTGCGCCCGACGAAGGGTTAAAGTTGTAAAAATCTTGCAGGATGGATGCGACTTTTGTCTGCGGCGTAAGTGGCTCCTTCAGAAAGCAACCATTTACGCAGCCACTTTGGCACCAAAGAATGAAACCGTGCAAACGAAAAAGATATTTTTCAATTTGGAAACTTCCTCCTTTTTAGATATTTCATCACAACAAAAAGTTTCTTTACTTTTAGTACCTTGTACAAAATAATATTTTATACGAAACTATACAAAATCGTTTAAATTTTAATAATTTATTAAGCAAAGAATGTGCAAAAATATTCTAAATCAAGTAAAAAGTAATAGTTAACACTTTACAACAATTTTATCACCAGTCTGAATAGAATACAACCCAATCTCGCGATTCTCCTCCAGGTCAAATTCAACACTCGGTTGCTCCTCGCTGAGATACACGAGCGTCGGCACCATGGGCAAACGAAACAACCTTTGGCAAAGCATCACCAGCTTCTGCACAAGCAACGTTGGGGGCACTTTTTTCCGCACCTGCCGTCCTTCATAGACGAGATTTAGCTCAATCAGCGATTCACGAATAGTCTTAGCCTCCACTTTCAACTCACTCTCCTCCATCACCCCATACTTCTGCACCAACTCTATATATCTAGTATGCACACGCAGAAATTCCCGTTTTGTTTCATCGTTCTGCTGCACTTTCAACCATTCCAGACCAAATTTCTTCATATAATCAATCTCAGCCCCTTTACGCTCAGTATATGTACTTCCATTAATTATCTGCAAGTTTGTAATCATAGCCACGACGATTTGTTCCACTGTCGAATGTGTATCAAGCGTATAAAGTGGATTACCAGCAATTCCTAATGATGTTAAATTCTTTAACCTATTTAAATTACTCAACGACTCCAAATCTGCGATGAGATTATGTTTGATGTTGAGCAATGATAAATTCTTAAATGTGACTATATCTGCAGGTATTCTAATGTGAGGTATTTTTAGATTAGCAATATGTAGTGTTTTCAATTGTGGGATGTTTTGTAGGAGCATGATTTCTTCCCAGGAAGTAATCGGATTTCCTTCTAGATCAAGCAGTTCCAGATGTTGAAAGAGCGTCTCCGGGGGTTGATTTGTCTTCAGTGTAGTTATTTTATTATTGGGGACTATTAATGTTTCAAGATTGGGAAACACTTGTGAGAGTTGTTCTACTTCTTTCCATGTCAAATCCATCGTTCCACATACAAGTGTCTTTAGATGGGGTATTTTATATGAGGTTACATCTTCGGGCATTATTAATTTGTTTTCACTGTGGGAAAAACAATTGTTATTACAGTGGCATGTCGATTATTCTACGCTGCACGGCGTATATTCTTCAGTAGAATCAACAATAAGACTTACCTTAAATGAATATTATGCAAATGTTGAAGTTCTGAAACAAGATTGAAAATATCCACCCATGAATGTAGCATATTATTGGATAAATCCATCTCCTCAACATTTGGACAGAGTGCATTAAATTTTTGGGGATCTCCCAAGGAACTAACATTATTCAATCTGACTGTTAGAACTTTCAATTCCTTATAATTTGCCTGTTTCGAAGTAATGTCGTCGAAACCAATACATTTGAGAAACGGTATGTTTGACTCATGCTCAAATTTACTAAAGGAATACTGGTGGTATTTCATCTCAGCCTCATCTTCTTGATGTCCATACCTTGATGTTATTGATTCTATCAATTCAATCCCCGTGGAAACCTTTTCAGGACGTAGAAATGAACCAGATGTTGATGTGCTATAATAATTCGTATATTTATCTAAAATGCATTGAGACTTAAAGAAATTTACCTGGCTGTGAAGTAATGTTTGCCATGTACACTCCCATCATGTTTACCCCTGGATGGATCATCCCAGTCCACACCCAGCCAAGTGCCTTTTTGTCCATCAAGTTCGCCGATGTACTTCACCGTGCCGACATACTCCAGCACGCGCACCCGGTGTCCCAGTTGAATGTTTTTATGTTTGGCTTGTGTATCAATCATTCTCACATTTGGAATGTTAGATTGTCGTGTGGTCAGTGACAGTTGATGGGTTTGTCTTCTGCGTTTTTTTTTCTGCGTGTTGTCACAGCTCTGCGACAGACGTAGCGTAGGAAGATATGATTAGATTTTTTAGCACAGGTGTGTTACGATTTTTGGTCTTCAATGAGTCAGAATGTAGCGCGTTGGTTTTACTGCATTTATTTGTGTGGTACTATTCTAGATCATATAAATTTCTTCGATGAGTATATATGCAACCAAAATAACTTAAATACTAACAATAAACGACGGGAATGATGCTCCCAACTTTGAGAAACAAAGTTGGTAGAATTATTGTCCAACAGAAAATGTGTAATATAAATTCTTAAATAATGCGAGATTCATAATGTGAAAATCTTGGGATATGTTTCATGTTAACTTTAACAAACAATGTTAGAACGTTTATATTCGTCAGACTTTGCCAATGCTTGTCAATGGAAAAGACACAAAATTATTTGAGAAATATGAAAAAAACAATTCTAACGCAAGCAAGAATAGAAGAAGTGAAGCGTATTTATTTACTTTTGCACATTTCAATTGCCATTATTTTATATGTTCGAGAGTATTTAGTATGTTATGTTTTATGTATTTTTACTTCTTGCTTATATGTATGTTAAAACGGCAGTAATTGAAGTGTCGGATTCTTCCTCATCACCAAAAATTAAATAATTTAGGCCAGTAGGGCGAGAACCATATTATGCCTCTTTGGATGTAAAGCTTTGGTTCCACCCGACGTGGGGGTGGTCCCCCTTGAGGGATTATTCTTTTCCTGATAGGAAAATGAACTCATTTAAAGAGGTTGTAATCGGTAAGAGGTTTTTCAAGACAATTATGTAATCCCATACACGATTTTTTAAATTTTGTGATCACTTGTAATATTTTTGGGTATGGGAGGTGTCGCGTGAACCGGGATGAATAATTGTGAAGGTCAATCATTTTGTTTTGCTGTGTAATCACTTTTGTTATGTGCACATCTGGCCCATGGTGAGAACAATAAAGTGCTTGTTTGAGATTTATGCATCACGGGCAGGATGTTTAAATTAAGATAAAGTAAGGCGGCTGGAATTTTCTTGTCGCTAACGAAGATTGTTTTAAGAATTAAAGTTAGTACGTTATTGAACTTGGTCGGGTTTACTTCTCTCCATCTTTCTCCACATAGTTTCAGAAACGGGTAGTTTCGCGTTCCTGCAGAAAAATAAAAGGCTCCAGGTGGGCAATCAACATCTCGTCCGCCAGGAGCTGATGTCGCGTGCAACACGGTCACGCGACAAGCGTTACCTAAACGTATGCGCGATTTTGGACAATCATTGGAATTACTTATTGAAAATTCTTCTTCGTTCACCCGCTGACCGGGCATAGGCCAGTGGCCTGTCATTCTTCCAGATTTTTTCTGGAACTATGAGCATATTAATTCCCTTTGGGCAGGTTGCTAGCCTAGCTCAGAGTGAAGAAGACTTCTGCAACGACAACCACAGATGTTATTGTAGTTGCTGGAGCGAGTAGAGGTATTGTTGGGATCCAGGTTAAAATCCTGGTCGTGACAATTTAAAATTCAATAAAAAAAATAGGTGCACACGATCTAACTTCATAAAATTCATAGAATTGTCTTGAACTTCGATATCAACCTGCAAAAAAGAGTCAGGCAGCACTCCTACCAAACCCTTTTTTTTGTAGGCATTTTAGTATCGTCCCAATGCATTCCTTAGGTGAATAATTAAATTTTCATTTGCATGTTTTAATAATAATGTATATATTTTATAGGCTATCTACCCTAAGGTTTTTCCGCCGTGTTTATACGTATATGTGTGTGTTTTACAATTTGTATTTGTTTTTGTTGTGTAGTTGTTGGATGTTGAATGTTGACTGTATAGAGTTGAATGTGTAGTGTTGTAAGTGTTTGTGGTAAGTTGTGGGTGAATAATATTCACCCGGTGGATTGCCCACCACCCCCGGGAATCGAACCCCGTCCTCCTACGTGGTTCGCCGATGCGCTACCACGAGGCTGCCCAGGTGGGCTGCATATTTTATATAGTTAAACTTGAGCAATCTTGTGCTTAAGTGCTTAACACCAATGAATTTGTCCTTCAAGTTGCAAAAAAACGGAGGTAATTTCGTTTGAGTAATACATTCAGTTCAATAATTACAACTTTCCAATGTAATTCCCCATTTAAAAACTTGTGCTAGCCCTATTATTTTGTTGCGCTAAGATAACTGCGGTCCACAATATGTTATTCTTAATTAGCACAAAAAAAAAACTATATATGGGCATTTGAAAACACTTGGTATTTCTTTATCATTTCCGCATTGCTGTTTACATTTCTCTTTGAATTGCAGCAAGACTATATACGACCATAGAACATCAGCGTATTTTCTCTAATAGTAAAGTTGAAAATGCTATAATGATAATGATCGCATGCACCGAGTATGCGCAAAACTCACCGTTGCATGAAATACTCCGTAACTTCTTCAATTGGTGCAATGTACTTTCGCACCGTTTGCAATTGCAAAATTGGTTTCTGCACTTTTGTGCGAAATTCTTTCCATGGTTCCCCGTGCACACCAACAACACCAGGCAATGCACCGAAGAAGTCTTTCCGGACTTCGCCTTTATATTTTACCAAACAAGGCATCGATGGCCGGAAAGGCGTTGGTCCCTCATTTCGGTAAACTTTTTCGATTTCATCTGCGTCGTAAACAAATAATAAATCAGGTCTTCCCACCAAC
The DNA here is from genome assembly GCA_027575185.1 of Mimaenictus wilsoni. Taxonomy (NCBI): domain Eukaryota; kingdom Metazoa; phylum Arthropoda; class Insecta; order Coleoptera; family Staphylinidae; genus Mimaenictus; species Mimaenictus wilsoni. The sequence continues at coordinate 817,564 of JAODAC010000008.1, read as the reverse complement.
CCAGATAGCTTCACAATCTTCCCATATTCAGCGTGAAAAATTTGTGAAAGTTTTGCCACATCTGAAACTTGATACTGGCCAATAATAGGAAGTAATCGCCAGGTGTTGCCCAAAAATGGAATAGGTTTTGGTCCTGGTATCGCTGAATATGGCCGAGCGCCACTAAATTCACAGGTTTTATTCTTTTCCGCGGGCACTTCACTATTGATTACAAGAGTCGTTGAACGAGCTCTTCGTGTTAGGGATAATTTGGAGCGCGCCAATTGGTTATATCTAAACTGATTTATTTTTGAAAACGTATGCATTGTCGCTGTGTTTTTGCGCTTATCGTATAAAAAAAAACAAACTCGACGGAAACTGCACCGGAACAAAATGAAAGCGTTCAAACTTAATGCACACCCGCCATCGAGGTGACTACAAAAGTCTCACAGGTGCGCGTTGTGCGGGGCAGACGTTGGTTGACTGTGGAAATGGAAGAAACGGGTTTCAAATTATGTGTGCACGAAAGTATACTTGGCGCGTATACAGAATAAAAGTTAGTCCATCAGCATAAATTTCAAATAGATTTGATTCTGTTTTGGTAGGGTTTTGAAGGCCCTGACCCGGATTTCACTTACGCACCGTTTAGCCGAGGACTCATCAACTCGCATACCAATACATCAGTCGCATTGCAATCATGCAATACGATCATCTGATTGCGAATGAAAATGATGCAGTGAACAAAAATATTCGTCAGAGAATATACATAATCCCAAGCCTACAATTTTCTCTTTATATTCGCGATTTTATAATGTATCGGTTCAGAGGAAGAAAATATTTTAAGATATTTTGGGATTTTCATGAATACCGAACTTCATCATACCTTCATATCTGAACTTCAATAGGGGTTTTTCACCCTTATCCGTCAATCGAACAATATGCCACATATATCAATTTATTCCCCTTTTTATGTACTTTAACATGGTATTAATATTTTTTTAATCGGTTTTGTGCAGCTATCGATTGTACCTTGTTTTTACAAATCAACACAAACTAAACGTATTACCGTGGTTAACATTTGTTCTAGTGGACTCATAAGTAAATAATTGGGTATTTCTGTCATTTTATTGTTTCTATATGAAATTATTGTGGCCAAAAACGGTCATTTTGGACACTGCGCCCCGGCGCCGCCGCCGGGCCCAGCGAAAAAGCTTGTTTCAACACCCCACCCTCCATTTAGCAACCAAAGTGGGACCTGATGACAGTAGTTTTCTAACTCTGAGCCCATAGTTATTTTTCATCCGCCTGAGCCCAGGACCTGTACAGCCAAAGAGTTACGCCCGATTACATTATCACTTTGAATTTTCAAAAAAAAATGTAATCGTTTATTTAGCAAATCATCAATCATCGTTTTGACAAATCTGCTATCCATACAATGTAAATGGAAGACCCACCAACACTTTCTGCCCATAACAGTGATGAATGAAACAATGAATGGAGTTTAATGGTAACAAGAGATTCAAGCTATCATTTGCGCCTTTTTTTTATTGATTACTTCCATTTTTAATATATTTTGTGAAGAATTTTCGTTGTTTCAGTTTACACTTTTTTATTTCATTGAACTCGCTTTTGTACATTCTATTTAGCATTTCCACTATCCTCAGATCATAAAGAAAATACCGTACATGTAATGTTTATTTTATATTCCGATAATTATATTATTTATTATATATTATGTATAGGAAACTGGGGGATTGCAGTGAGATTGTGGGATGCGTGTGTGAGGCCGATATAATTGTATGGCGTGGAAGTGCGGGAGATGGGTGAATGGGAGCTCCTGGAGCGCGATCAGACCTGGTTCCTGAAGGACCTCATGGTGTTGAAGAGGTCAACTCAGGAGTATGCGGTGCTTCAGGAGGCAGGGCGGTTAAGCGTTCAGTGAGATGCGTCTGCGAGAGTGGTGAAGTATGAGGAGAGAAAGGCTGGTTAGGAATATGTGAATGTGGTGAACGAGCAGTGGGACCAATGCGTGGGCAGCGCGGAAAAGGCGAGCGTTTGAGTCTGTGTGGCTCTCAGAGGTGGTGGTGCGGTTGTTGTGGGAGGAAGGGATTTCAGTCGAGAGGATGGTGCGCGGCAGAGGAACAGAAGTGGAGAAGCAGGAGAGGCAGACGAAAATCAGACAGAGCACGAACAACCATACTTTTAAGAAAGTGCAAGTGCTAGGGAGAAGATCGAAGTTCTTTGCGTCAACGGAAATGCCGAGGAAGAAAAAGGTCACGTTAGCGAGGGCGAGATGCAGGTTGGAGGAGAGGGGCCGAAAAGTATGGATGGGGACCGACTATATAGCTTGCGTGCTCTGTGGCAAGGGTGTCGACTCCTGGGAGCACTTGGCAGGGGAGTGTGCGGAAGTCAAGGATGAATGGTCTAGGATTGGGGGGAGAAGAGGTCAGTAGAGGACTGGCTGAAGGAATCGGGAGAAGGATTGGAATACCAAGCAAGCTGATTGAGACGCGCAGGAGGAGGAGGGAGAGGCCAAAGCAGTGTTAAAGTTTATATTTTGATTTTGTTTTATTATTTTGTAGATACTTATTGTTATTGTAATTTTTATGTTTATGTTTGGGCCGATGGAAAGGGCAATATTGTAAAGGGGGAAATGCAAATAAAGGTTCTCATATATATTATATATTACGAGGGGAACTGCCTCTCCGGTTTTGATCCATGAGGAAGTGCGTCCGACAGAGGGTTAAGGAGGATAGGGTGGCATATTCTTTTAGTATTTCGTTTTTTATAAAAATTACCGCACCTTTATTAAATTTATCATGCCTTAAAGTTGCATTGTAATGAGAAAATTAGATGTTGTTATGTTGATATTTGCCAATATCGATATCCAGATATCGATACTTATTGATGGCGATAATATCAATCATTGTGGTGTCATGTCAAAAAGTATCGAAAATGACCGATTCGATATTATCGAGAAGTATCGAAAAAAGTATCGATAAAAGTCGATAAGTATACACGTGGTATCGATACTTTTCGATACCGATACTTATTTCGACATCCCTATATTTAACCTGTAAAGTGATACCAGAAATCTAAATCAACTCATTAATATTTTTATTTATAATTATCATATCAAAAGTATAGTGCACAACGATACGCATGAAATGTACGTTATTTACTTGTATGACTTGTAGCACACGCCTTCGGCTCGTGCCTCGATTTGTTATACTCGTAAAGAATGTATAGCATTTCATGCTCGTTGTACAATATATTATTGTGTGACCAAGGAAACTTATTTTAGAATTACAACTTGTGATGTCTACAAGTGAAATAGAGTTAATAAAAACATGTAATAAGGATGACTTAGTGTTATTTATTTTTTATTTGTCCGCTTTACTGGATATTCACGTTTATGGTGTGTGAAATGTCAGGTTTAATTAGTGAGATTTCACCAGACAAGAATCTTCAAGGTTCCAAAAAAAGAGGTAATGAAAGCAATATAAAGAATACACTGATTCTCATATTCGAAGGCTAAATAAAATAAAAGATGAATAGTTTGGTAAGAATAACTGATTGTTATTGCCATGACATCTATTAACGACAGCCATTTAGCGAAAATGGTTTAAGAACATAAATGAAATATATTACAATCAAGATATATTACTCAACCAAAAAAGTATGTTTACTCATAAGGTAAAAGAAAACTTCAACGTTTTAGGGTCGTTAGAAATCCATTGTCAAATCTTATGTGCTACGTTACTTCTGGAGATGTTTCACTAAAATATAAATGATAACGTGACGGTTTTAAACACCTATATTCGCTCATAAATGTGTTTATAGCCATTGCCAAACCAATATTTTTAATAGTGCGAAAGGAAGACGGTTATTTCTTAAAATACGTGCAAGCTTCGCTAAAACATAATAGAAAGACATGTGCTTAAACACGATATTTTCGCTAGAACAGCGTTTAAACTCATCTCAGGAACGCACTCTTTAATGTATCAAAAGACAGAGTACGGTTTCTAAAAATTTTGGACATTTTTTCTAACAATAAAATGTACGAGAAATATGATGACTTTAAAAGTCCAATTCAATTTTCTAGGTTCCGCAAAATATAAATAAACGGTACCAAGCGACATAAAACAGCAACGGTAAAGTCTTCTGTAGTTTAATTCCTTAGACACATTCATATTGATAATAACTGTAAAAATAAGCGAATCAGTAATTTGAAGTTATTTTATTGAATCCCATAAACAAGCAAATATGTGGTCCAACTATCTATTAAATACAACAACACACAATAATTGACGTTGAAAACCACTATTTACTAAAATAAGCATTAACAATAAAATATTAAATTTATACTTGATTATACATAAACATACATGTAAAATTTGAACTATCCATTCGTCCATGCTCCTCTCGCTTTATTACTTCTGCTGGGGTTCATCAATTTCGTCTTATATGCATTCACCATTTTCGCAAAACCATCATCTTTCGCATGTTGATCACGTTTTTGCTTATTAATCTTTTGTGAATCCTGTCTTATGAATGCCTCTTTTCTCTGCACTAATGATTTTGTAGCAGTCTTCCTCTGTTTCTTAGCTTCTTTTAATTTTTCATAGTGCAATTTTGCCTGCGTCGTTAGTTTATATCTAGATCGCATTTTTTGTTCTTGTCCTATTTTTGCTTTAGCTCCAGAGAACTCCGCTCCCTCGATCACCTCCGCAGTTTTCGACTTGGCTTTTTCTTCTTTGCGTTGTTGATACTCCTTTTTAACGTTGGCATCGAATTGTTTCGACAATGGATTCAATTGTCTTGACTTTTCGAGGCGTTTTTGCTTGTTATTAATCATTACACGATTCTCAATGGAAAATGCAACAATCGGGCGTTTATTCTCGGAAAATACGCGAGGATTGTTGTTTAATGATCGCAGAGCATTCAGTGCATGCTCATGCGTTGAAAAAGTTACAAATCCGTATTCTTTTGACATACCTACACCCTTTGCATCAAGATTTTTTAAATTTCGCATTATTCGTGATTCCTTTATGAGTGCACCATGACCAGAATGTTTCTTTATTAATGTACGCAACTTTGTATCATCCCAAGTTGCAGGCAGATTGTGGACTATGAGTCTGGTTTTTGATATAAACATATTCAGATTACGCAACATTTGTGTTTTATATTGTTCTAGTTGAAGTCGCTTTGCCATATCAGATGCAGACACACCTTCGGCTGCTTTACTGCCAGCCATGATCACTGAAATAAAGAAAATACAAGATGTGCATCGTGCTCTCAAGGGATAGATACAATGTTTCAGGAATTGAACCATTCAGGACCATTTTCATTGATATTTTCCAATAATGAATAGCAAACATATTGCAAAAAGATTCTCATCAATGAGAATGGGCTACAGATGGAATTATCAGAAAAAGGGTGTTCTCAGGAGTAGATTGATACCAAATTTATTAAATTGCCACAGGAATTGCCCCTCTTAGGACCATTTTCAATAATATTTTCCAATAATTAATATAGAAGTCAATAATATATTGAAAAAAAAGGTATCTCGCACCTATGAGGTTGGGCTACAGATGATACCATCAGAAAGAGGGCATTCTCAGGAGTAGATTGATACCAAATTTGATACCAAATAGTATATAAAATGTTATTGTAAATCAAATGTTTGAATTTTCGCTTAAACTCTGGCAAAGTGACTCCTTGCAATTGACGAACAACTTACTGACAAATAAAGGGAAAAACATGCAACTTCTGGAGTGAAACATTCGTTCTTAGTATATTATTATTACATATCTTACCTCCTTCTTTAATAAGATAGAGATTTCTAGAATCTCGTTGCTTTTCCTTTTCTTTCGATTCTGCTTTAATTTGCATTTCCTGCCTGTCCACAGCTAAGTGGCAATCTAAAATTGTACCTAAACATGTTAATTCCGTTCCAGCTTGCAGACATTTATCTGCATCTTCTTTAAACTGAAAATTTTGGAGAAAAAATATCAATTTAGAAATTCTTTCGGAAATATATATACATCAAATAACTTACTCTAAATTTGACAAATCCAGTGCCCTTGGAATGCTCAGTCATTTTATCTATACAAACTAAAGCGTAATAAACGGGTCCAAACTGCAACATGCACTCTTTTAAATCCTCATTAGCAGCCTCAAATGGAAGATTTTTAACAAATATAGTTTTCCCTTCTGATATATCATGGGATTCAAATTTTTTTCTTGGTTGTCCTTTATCATCTTTAAGTGATTCAACTGCTTCTTCTATATCCATACCACTATCATTACTATCGTCTGAATTTTCAGCTTCCTCTTCATTCTGTTCTTGTTTAGATGAATTTAAACTCTCTTCGTCCTCTTCTTTTATTTCCTTCCTTTCGATATTTTCACTGATTTCATTCATTTCATCGATAGGTTCTTCTTTAATTTTTTGTTGTTCCCAGAATTTCTTCTTCTTCTCTTCATGCACTTTCTTCTCAAACTTTTTCTTAGGCATCGCAAAATCACATTTAAGCAACCGACCTTTAAATTCTTTACCATTTAGATGATGTTTAGCTTTTGCAGCTTGTTGCACTGCCTCAAATTGTACAAAACCGCAACCCTTCTGTTTATCATCTTCGTTTTTTAAGATAGTAACACTGGTTACTTTTCCGTATTTCTCAAAATGTGCTTTTAAATCTTCTGAGTGGGTATAAAACGGAAGATTTTTCACAACAAGTTTTGCACGTTTTTCTTTTAGGCTCTGTTTGCGGTCCTTTGCCTTAGATTTCATTCTGTCTTTGAAAGCATTGAAGAAGTACGCGTTCTTTTCTTTATCTGTGGATATGAAATATATTATAGATGAACTGTAAGCATTATTATAACATTACCTTTTCCCATTTTAAATAATGTTATATTAGAACTATCACTAGTACTCGAAAACAGTTACATGCAGAATAACGGAAAATATGCAATTGTAGACATGCACATGCACATTTCTAGGTTAGAAAATGTATTTCGATCGTAGCGGCTTCTGCTTTTCGCGGCATATTAGAGAAATAGATAAATATAAGGTGGGTGGCCTATAGTTTTATATCAATCGTCTTTATACGAAATCTGGAATTCACAGTTAGAGGTCTTCAATGAAACATTTTACTGCAAAATAGAGGAATTATGAGAACCATACGCGACCACGGAACGGCAAAATGAGGAACTAAAACGTGATATTCAAACTTTGTTCTTTATTCGCTGTTAGATTCAGCGTGAAAATTGCTTTAAACTCTTGGGACAGAGTTTTATTAGATTTCTTAGAACTTATGTTAGAAGTCATAATATTTGAGTCTAATAACGGCGACATTTTCGCTGCCATAAAAATGACTTGTTCAAAGATCACAAATTTAAATATTAATGTAAATAAAAACTAATGGGTATAAAAGTGTTTCCATTGAATGTGAATTGAAATTTCGCTTGGAATGATACCAAATTTGATTTGAAAATGAAATTTATAATGTGTTATTAACATCTGGATTTCCTCGCTATTCCATAATAGATATGGTAAATATAATTACATGTATTTCAAAAACTATATGAGATATTTCAAAAATTCAAAAAGAATCTGGTAGCTAGTATTTTAGTAATAATAATAATATCACATATTTTAACGTCTATCGACCTCTATGGGTCTTTCCGACTTTAATATGTTCTATTTGTTTTTGTTGTTTGTTTTTGTTGACAATTCATACATGTAAGGGTTTTTATACATTTTTTTGTAGTTGTGTGAATTGTTGGTGTATGTTGTTGTTGATTGTAGTTCATCTAGTGAGTTACAGATGTCTGTAGATTGGTGTGTGAAGTCTTAATGTTTGAAGTTGATTGTTTGAAGTTGAATGTTTGAAGTAGTGTGAATAATAATCACACTCTGTGGTGTCCGCTCCGAGGACTCGAACCTCGACCGCTGGCGTGATACGCCAAGGTGTTACCCACTAAGCCACCTGGACGGGCAATAATATAATAATCATTAAATTTGCAAGCAACCGTTCATGTTTTATAATGCTGACGGTGCCCACACGATGGTTAACCCGACGGTGAAGTGAATACGCGATGGTCAGCCTACGGAGATGTGCTCGACGTTGATTTGAACCACGATGACCGGTTCGGCTATGAAATAAAAGTGTGATCATTAGATCAAGTTATTTCAAGTTATTTTTCTGACAGCGAAAATGTCGCCGTTATTCGACTAAACTTGTATAACTTCTATCGTCGGTTCTAAGTAATCAAATGGAACACTGTTCCAAGAGTTTAAAGCAATTTTCATGCTGAATCGATTGGTGCATGATTTTTACTTCTAGATTTAAGGGAATTGTGAATAAAAACGGAATGTTTAGGACAAGTCATTTTTGAGATCGGTATTGTTGACGTTATTAGCGCAAACTTCTATGATATATAACACGATTTCTAAACTTGTTATCCACAAAACTGTAGCAAATTTCATTCGGAGTCGAATGGTATATGATTTCTATATTTTGGAGGAAGGTACATATAAATAAAAGCGAAATTTTAAAAGAAGTTATTTCAAGTCATTTTTCTGTCAGTGAAATCCTCGTTGTTATTAGGCTCAACTTTCATGGGTTATAATATCGGTTCTAAGTAATCAAGTGAAAAACTGGAGTTTGAAGATATTTTCGCGCTCGATCGTTGATGCATGATTAGCAATATGGGAAAGATGAAAAAAATTAAAAACCTAAAACTACATTTTTTGGAAAAGACGTTTTTACACGATATATTTCTTAATAATTGCCTAACATTTAGGCGTAAATGTGAATATCGAAACAAACTATATTAATGAGGAATAGATCCGTACAAGAATGAGCAATCTATAACAAGCAGATTAAAAAATATTTTAGAACAAAGTTTGAATTTCACGTTTTAGTTCCTCATTTTGTCTTTACGTGGTATTGGTCGCGGGTCCCAAAGGGTCCCAAAGTTTACAGAATTTTAATATGGTTTGAATTCGGTGCTAGACAATTTATAGACAATTTAGATCCATATAACCAAGAAAATACTTTAATAAAAATATTGTCCAGCCAAGTAGCGCGGTCGATGACCACTGTCCATGAGGTCCCGGGTTCGATTCTCGGTGGGGATGCATATTAAAGTGAATTATTCTTCTAATCAATAGTATTAGTCTCTAATATGACTAATTACATTGAAAAAGAATTGAATAGAGCTACTGACCATAGCAGTCGATGCTCGGTAAAATCAAACAACAAAAAAACAAACAAGTAAAAAATTGTACAACGAAAAATCCTGGGACCGAAGTATGAAGAGGGAACATGAAAACTGAGAAGCAATAGAGAGGTCTACACAAGAAGAGAGAAAGTATCAGACACGATGAGAAACAGAAGAGCAACCTTCTATGGACACATCAAAAGAATGAACGAAGGAAGACTGACAAAGCAACTCTGCAATTACTTCGAAAAAACGCCAAAACACAGCTAACATGGTTCAAGGAGGTCAGGAAAGACATGAAAGAAATGGAAATAGATGGAGGAGAGGTGGAGAGTAGAAATAATTAAGGGAGAAAATTTGGGGGTTCCAAGAAAAGGAAAAAAGAAGACTGGAGCAAAATGGACAGATGAAAGAAAAAAAAAACAGTATGGAGAAAGAACGAAGGAAGAAAACAATGAGGAGAGAAACATAATCATAGGAAACTATTTCACGTAGTCCATAGTCGGCCTAAATCGAAAAGAAAAGTACAACGAGCACGAAATAGTACATCCTTCCTGAGGAGTATGAAAAATTGCAGCTCATACGCGTATATATTACTTCTGGTGATTGTTATATATACCACCTGAAATGTCTCCATCAATTTCTATATCTCGTAAATGTTATAGAGAATAATTTAATGACATTATGTCTATATGGGAATGTTCAAAGGTATCCGTTGAACATTGCACTTCCTCTGGGGGAAGATGACTAAATGGAAACTATGAGAATAACAATGCTCTGCTTTTTAATGTCGGACTTTACGTTGATTGCAAATACCTGATAGGTCGAAATGCAATAAATACATCAATGAATTTAAATGCGCAATATGCACTTATCGCTTGCAATTGTTCAACGGCTGAAATGACCATAACCTTGGGAATGCATAAACAAACTGGCGAATTTGTTCATGTTCTCATACAGTAGCTGCTTGTGAAACGTAGCACGCTTCAAGTTAATCGTTGGAACAATACACCAGCTCTGAATGGTTGGCTCGACTACCACAACGAGCAGCCAGTACGGATTCTTACTACGTTTCCGCACGGTGAAATCGACTATGTATTGTACGTTAACGTCGTCAACAGCCAGTCATGTCGCGAACAGCGTTGGTGGGCGAACAGCGCATTTCAGCGCCTTACCATCGTGATATTCTTCGCGTCGATCTTCGATATCTTCACTTCGCGATTGTACCAATTATGTCGGCGGCAGGCGGTTGCAATTGTTGAAAATCGTGAGAGTACATCTCGGTGTAAAACTAACATTCGCGATATACTCATAAGTAATGTTGAAGTTGAAAGACATGCAGGTGTATCGAGTATACTAACAATTAAAACAATTATGTTGTGTTGTGAACATTTTGTATAAATTGCATTGGATTATCATGACCATTGGGATTTTAACTTATAAAATAATTGTGTACATTAAAGGTATGTTTAAAATTAAATTTAAACTATTTTATTGCATTATAACTACATATTTTGAATAGTCATTCAATCATATTATGTAAGCTAGTTTATAACGATAAAGTGCTTATGAAAATTACTAATGAGTGACGCAAGGACGTTATTAAGGCAATTTTTACCGGACGTTGAAAATATAGCGGCATGTGAAATGAACTGGCCCAAAGTCTCAACTAAGAAACGACGAATTGTTTTGCCGGTCTTCCTTCGCAATTCTTGCCTTCCAGCGAGGCTTACACAATCTAGGTGCTCGCATGTCGTTGATCTTGATTGTACATTTTGTAGCAAGTGGAATCAAACATGCGGCGGTGTCGGCGTGTTTTTTTTTCGTTCAATTTGAGGTGAAATATACCTGAGATGAAAGATATTCTTGCACACAAGTGCATTCAATGTTTATATTCTGCGGTGTGGTCAAGAACCTGAACTCTATTGGGAAATGAAATACAATTTATGAATATTACCTTGTAATATTCTCAACATGAAAATTACTTCTTCAAACTAATTGCAGTCGCTAATGCTTCATTGAATAGTAAAGTGCAATTTGTACTTATTTGACAGAAATAATTCGAAATTAATTGTACATTCCGGCTTTGTGATTTGTCATGTTTTCAACACTGAGAGAGATTCTCTTAACTATTGTTCCACTAATTGTAAGTCACTGATGTTATGTTGTTTAGTTTTCGCTTTGCTCCGTTGTGTTTTCACGTTTCATTTCGTTGCGATTCCTGGCTAATTTTACTTCTTGCTTTCCACTACAGCAGATCGTGAGACATGAAACACGTTTTGCGCAATCTGCAAATCGTGCACCATAGCATAGGAGATAATTATTTGGTTACCAAATTCAGCTAGCAAGTGGACCTTGTCATTTAGTAAATGTGTACACTAATTGTACAGAAAACAGAAAAATCATTACTTTAGCTATAAGCATGTTGTTGATTGATTATGATTGCAAGAAAGTAAATGTGTTGAAAATTGTTAACTTGGAAGTTAACCGCGCATTGTAGATAATCCGTAGATAGTGAGTATGGATTGCATGTAGACATGTCAAAAGATATCGATATTGATAAATATCGATATATTGGCCTCAAAATTTCAATACTTATCGATAATTTCTTTTTTCAAAATATCGATATATCGATATCGACATTTTTGATATCGTGTTGACATGCCATTGATTTGATCGCCATCTGCGAAGAATTCTGGGAAGTTCATCCTTGACAGTTTATCACCATTTTAGGTTATATATAATTGAATGCTCGATGTGCGTGAGCTGTAGATGATGTACAGATATGCGAGCACAAGTTCTTGCACTTTGCAACGAGAATAATTAAGTCGAGCTAGTGACGCTGCACAGTGGTCAAATGGTGGCCAAAATTATTCGCCGGTCCGGTCGCTACGAGCGCGCGCTTCTTTCGTAATTTTCGAAGACTTATTTTGCGCAAGATTTTTCATACTAAATATGAAGCTATGAAGATGAAACAAACATCAAAATGATCCATAATTCTTCTACTTTCTCATGGTATCAAACTTATTTCAATCCCATTACGACAAAACTCTTTTATACTGCTGTTAAAATGAGCTGTTTTATGAAAATTTGAAGCTGAACTTATGAACATATTTCATGCATTTATAGGTTGTTTTCATACAAATCAACACACATACTCTTTATATCTTGCACATATTACATAAACTATACATATTACCATTGTTATCACTTTACTATAGCAATAAAATATTTATGAAATTCACCATATTACACCACTGAATCATCCCTGCAACACCTTGTTTTCATCGAAGTCGCTATCAGAATCTTTATCAATATCTGTGCTTCGGATTCGAATGATCGGCTAGAATAGTCAAGACTGATTCCATTTTCAATTATCTAGCTTATACCATTAAATATAAACTATAAAAATAGGCGCATTGTAGGAATAATTCATTGAAATAATTCATGAAATCATGAAATATTTTCATATAGAAACAATAAAATGACAGAAATACTCAATTATTTATTAATGAGTCCATTAGAACAAATTTAGAACAAATGTTAACCACGGTAATAAGTTTAGTTTCTGTTGATTTGTAAGAAAACAACCGATAAATGCATATTTCATGTTATTAAACAAGGTATAATCGATAGCTGCACAAAACTGATTAGAAAAATATTTATACTTAACATGGTATGGTAAGTACATAAAAAGCGGAATAAATTGATGTATGTGACATATTGTTCGATTGACGGATAAAGGTGAAAAACCCCTATTGAAGTTCAGATTCAAATTTTCATAAAACAGCTGATTTTAAAAGCAGTATAAAAGAGTTTTGTCGTAATGGGATTCAAACAAGTTTGTTACCATGAGAAAGTAGAAGAATTGGGGAGCATTTTGATGTTTGTTCCATCTTCATAGCTTCATATTTAGTATGAAAAATCTTGAGCAAAAGAACTCCTCGAAAATTGCAAAACGAGCGCGCGCGGTCGCTCACTACGAGAGCGAATGTATTGTATGGCTACTAACTTTATTTCCTAACTCTAATGGTACATGACGTCGCGAGTCCGGCCGATAACGACTTTATTTGGAAGTCCGTTCTTCTTGGCTAATTGCCGCGACACCATGGCCTATTCAAACACAGATAAACAAACAAATTAATATTAAAAGATTTAGGAAGTTCTTAGGAATGCACATCCGTTTTCTTATCATCTCGATTTGGCTATTGTACCCAGCGTAATGACGCGTCCTGTTTACATCTACGTAACATGCTGGGGGGGAAAAAAACCGCATCATTCATATATAAAAAAACAGTTAGCAATTCTTATATCCAATCAAGCTAATATGAGTCCTAGAACAAATAGATTAAAGCGACCGCACCAACATTGTACAATTAAGAATTTCCAGTAGAACTAATATTTCAACACAGAACAATTAACAGAGCTTGTTAATATTAAACTGATGGAACATATACCAGATTGAGTAAAGAACATCGGACCGTGCGTCACTGATAACGCCACCGACATATAATCTAATCATGAATATAGGCACAGATCATATAAGATGCCGGCCACTCTGGCCGGTTTGTTTGGATTAAGCAGCGCCCCAAATGACAGCAGGAAGAACTAACATCGAAGTTATGCAACCATCACATAGGATATATCTATATCCCAATAAATTCAATCATAACAATTAAAAATAATTCAACAAGCTAT
>JAODAC010000008.1:789716-803556 GCA_027575185.1 Mimaenictus wilsoni | reverse complement strand
TTAGTGTGAATTAATAAATAAATTAATTCACACTTGTGGATGCCCACCCCGGGGACTCGAACCCCGTCCGACTGCGTCGTAGTCTATCTAGATTGTATCGGATACTCCTATATTTCATTGCACTGTTTGGTCTCAAATAAAAGAAAATAAAAAATGTGGAGCTAATGGTATTAAGTAAAGTATCAACAAAAATTGGTAAATTTGATTAACAATTGATGAAATATTATAGATAACGATCGATGCTGATAACTGCTCAGTATTTAAAGCTAGCGAAAGAGTATTTCAAGTGCTTAATCGTAAATCAGTCGGGGCAATATTTCTTGGCATGTAAAATATTGAAACTATACATATGCGTTTTTAGGCAATCATTCGAATTACTTATTTAAAATTTAATTAAACATAATTTTGAAGAGCCAGCTTCAAAAATATTACAAATTTAGAATTGTCTTGAAATGATCTATCAATCTGCGAAAAAAATAGTTGCCTAAAACTCCTGTCAAACACCTTTTTTATTTTAGAATCGCCACAATATATATTCTTATGAGAATAACTGAATTTTCATTTGCATGTTTTTCATAGTTTTGATAGTCCAGCAAGAGCTATCTTAAATTTCTTAACACCAATGAATTTATCTTTCGATTTGCAGCGAACAGTATTAATTTTGTACATTCGTTTTAATAATTAGTACTTTCCAATTTAATTCCACATTTAAAAAGTTGTGCTAGCCTAATCATGTTTTCATTGCTAGGATCACAGCGGTCGGGCTATTGCTAGAAGCAAATATGACGGAATTTGACACACGATTCCAAAATGGTTCTGAATCTAGATAAACATTGAAAATACAAAATTTGCATAAAAATGCTAACCCGTTTCTGGCAGATGAGCGAAATTGGTTTGAAGTTGACAGACAAACAATCCGCCCTGGAATGGTCGGCTGCACGCACGAAAGGGTACTTACCATCAATGAAAACGAATGAATGGACTTGATTTGCATATAGTCAGATTGGCGTAAGCGCTGCATCTGTAGTCGGGTCGAAAAAATGCACCATCGCCTTTCAAAAAAAAAAATTATAGCCGTCGCTGTGCTAACCGTATAACGGTTAAAACGCATTTTTTACTCTGACTTAACCCTACGTGATGTATTGAATTGCATAAGTAATGAGGGATTTCCATGCGCCCGCGGATTGATGATGGTCCAGGTAGAAAAATTTGCATCTCACCGCTACCAGCAGCCAGCCGTGCAGCGGCACAACATCGTGTGGTGTGTTCGAACTTTGCCGGCAAAAAACAGGGCATACGTAAAGCCCATACATAAAGAGTGAAAGTGTACACTTTCGGCTCCCGTTCCTGGGAGAACAGTCAATTCTATTCGGAATAGTCACATGCAAATGACGTCAAGGGGCGTTCTGACAGTTTTTGAATTATATTCAAATAAGTTCCCCGCGATCGACCGCCGATCGCATAGAACATAATTTATCATCTTCGTAGGTCGTCGGGCACCACGGTGCGTCGGCTACGACCACTCTTTTTTACCTGTCAGTGCGCTGCGAGACGCGCGCACACCTTGAATTCTCTCATCAGAAAAGGGTCTCCGCACCCGACGCGGGAACCCTTTGCGTCCGCACGCACACAGCGTGCGTTTGTTTGCTAAGAAAAGACCGGGTTTCCTTCTTCGCATGCAGAGCATATGCATATCGTATGCAGATGGGAGATGCGAGTCGCTCGCGAGGATGCAGATGTCGCCGGAAAGGGATCGGATGATGGACTACCTGCGGGCATCGCCTTCTTTGCATACGGACTTCCGTGATGCAACACACTCTCTACCCTTTTCCTTTTCATCGCGTCGTCTTGGAACCTTGAATGCATTTTTGTGTCCCTTTTACTTTCTTTGCTACCTGGTGTTCTGGGTTAGGTAAAAAAAACTAAATTACGGAGAGGAAAAGAGGCCACTTGTACATCTACAGATTCCCTTCATTCAAAGGCGCCAAATCCGCGTGAATGGGCACGAAAAAAGTTCTCAAGGCATAGATATAAGATATGAAATTAAATTTAAAACATTAATATCACTCATACGATCAAATAAAAGATTCCACGTCCCTTTTCTGGAAGAGACACCTTCCCCCGAAAAAGGAAAGGAACCCTTTCGCCTAGAAACCATTCGACTGTAACCAGCCAAACCTTACGTATGATTTATATAAATTAAAACAGAAAAGACCCTAACATATTTTTAGATTCTATCGTAGATTTCAAAGTGGATATGTTTCGAGAATTAGTCCGACGTCAGTTGGCATACATTAAAGACCCAAAGATAAAGGACATACCATATTTTTCATTCAACATTTTGTCTCCAATTCAACGTTGTCGTTTCACATCTGTGAGACATATTGGGCATTAATTATTATTAATTACCTACATTTTCACCCGCTTGAAGTTGTCAATAGTACAGACGTCTACATATTGTGCATGTTTAATTTTACGTGTTACAATCCCAATACTAGCTAGCGCACTGTGAAATTACCGAAATTATGCCATGAACATAATAAAGATATGACCACCAAATGTGTACTGTTATTATTTCGTTTATTACCTTCTTTATTGCGTTCCTATTTCCCCTAATTTCCTCATTTTATCCACGAAACTTCATTCGCTTGAACATCGTTTTGAATGCCTACAAATTCAACACAAAAGCTCTAATAACTTTCGGTTAATGAACTTAATTAATTAATTTTCGACCCTTTGTGTAAATACACTTGTTGCTTGCATTTTATGATAACTTTATTAACGTGGTTTACTATATTCTGCCACAACTCTCGTTTAAGCAGCTTAATTAAGTTGACACTGACGAATTTTGAAATTTATAATCTTTGAAGTGAATCTACCCAAAAATCATTTTTTATTGATATTTGTTATTGGTTAAAATTCAAAGAAATTTTAACGCAAAGATAATTTAATCATTTAATTTATTCATTAACTAATGCTTTATTCATAAAATAATAACTTTTCATAACGCTAACAAATATTTCCCGAATACCACTTAATTGATGCAGTTAAAGTTCTTTTTTTTTGTTTCCGAATGTTAGCTGTACGGTTTCGGAGATATTACAATTTTTTGCGCTTTAAATTGTTTGCACTTTAAACCTCGTTAATTTAAGTTAAGGGTACGTTAAGATAATAAGCTTGCTATTTTGTCAAAAGTCGGTAATTTTAAAATCGGCTACAACAAACCTTAGAAAAGTGAGGGCGAACCTATGACTCGCGTGTGACATACTGACCCACGCATTTCAAACAATATTTGCAGATTTGATTTCTAAAATAGCTGGAAAAATGTTTGGTCGAAGTTGTGGAGAGAATATTTATCCGGCAATAAATATTGAAAATATTATATTAATGATATGAGAATATCTACTATAAGTACCATATAAATTTAGTTTCCCGGATAAGTAGCTTCATTTTATCCACAAAACTTCATACGCTTGAACATCGTTTGAATGCCTACAAATTCAACACGAAAGCTCTAATAACTTTCGGTTAATGAACTTAATTAATTAATTTTCGACCCATTTTGTGTAAATACACTTGTTGCTTGCATTTTATGATAACTTTATTAACGTGGTTTGCTATATTCTGCCACAACTCTCGTTTAAGCAGCTTAATTACGTTGACACTGACGAATTTTGATGTTTATAGTCTTTGAAGTGGATATATACACCTATCCAAAAATCATTTTTTTATTGAAATTTATTATTGGTTAAAATTCAAAGAAATTATAACGCAAAGATGATTTAATCATTTAATTTATTCATTAACTAATGCTTTATTCATAAAATAATAACTTTTCATAGCGCTAACAAACATTTCCCGAATACCACTTAATTGATGCAGTTAAAGTTATTTTTTCATTTCCGAATGTTAGCTGTAGGGTTTCGGGAATATTACAATTTTTTGCGCTTTAAACTGTTCGTTAATTTAAGTTAATGGTACGTTGAGATAATAAGCTTCCTATTTTGTCAAAAGTCGATAATTTTCAAATCGGCTACAACAAACATTAGAAAAGTGAGGGCGAACCTATGGCTCGCTCCCACCTGGGCAGCCTAGTGGTAGCATCTCCGCTTACCACGTAGGAGTACCGGGTTCGATTCCCCGAGGTGGGCAATCCACCGGGTGAATATTATTCAACCACAACTTACCACAAACACAACACTAAAACATTCAACACACAACTACTACTACACAACAAAAACAACACAAATTGTAAACATTAAAATTGTAAACATACAAATATATATGTACAAACACGGCGGAAAAACCTTAGGGTTGATAGCCATTAAAATATATACATTAATTTTTTTCCTATGACTCGCGTGTCACATACTGACCCACGCATTTCAAACAATATTTGCAGATTTGATTTCTAAAATAGCTGGAAAAATGTTTGGTCAAAGTTGTGGAGAGAATATTTATCCTGCAATAAATATTGAAAATATTATATTAATGATATGAGAATATCTACTATAAGTACCATATAAATTTAGTTTCCTGGATTAGTAGCTTTTTAATGATTTTTAAGAACTTATGAAACATTGTTGTCTTCAATAACTTTGTTGAACTATTGCAATAAAATAGACGTAACTGTGAGTACATTAAATTAATAAATACAAAATATAATCATTTAAAAAATCTTTATTGAAATAATCAGCAACAAATATCCAATTCATTTTTTACTTTAGTGAAATGCTAATGAATTGTTATTTTTCTTCCTCTTCTTCCTCCTTCCTCGTTTGACTAGGAGTATCCTGGTTGTCGATGTTATTCTGTGGATGATGACACCTAGCTCTGTAAATGGTTTTTTTCGTATTTGCTTCTGTAAGTGATAAAAACCCACTTGGGGTGGGGTTGGGGGGGCTGTGTACTCCACGATCATTTCCCCCCCATGGATTGGTTTCTTTTTGACCACCTTCAATATTTTCGTAGAGGACTTATTTCTCGAGATATTTGTAGTTTTCGTGTTAAAAACTCACCCTGTATAATATTTTATTATTACCGTGGGGCATTACGTATCCATTGCTACTAGCAATTGTGAAGAAAGTTAACACATCCTCCAAGGAGATTCGCTATCACTGCACTAAATTATAGAATTCATTTTATAAATATTTCTGATTTTACACGGTTTTGTCGAATTTTGACGAAAAGCCACTGTTTGCCATTTTTCCTCCCTTTTCGTGTGCTCCATCGACAATATGAAATTTGATTAATATCCGATATTTCCCTACAAACAATTTTCTGTTTAAAACAATCATAAATAACAATGGGTGAAATTATATTCCTATAAACCAAAAATATCTCACCGTTTAATTTAGTAATATTTGAGCCATTTTTGACAAAAAGGAATCATCACCAGAGTCGGTAATTACCGTTTAACGTCGCCCAATTAGAACCGGTCGTTAATTGAAGCACCATGGAAATACCTACTGCGAATCCTAATTGCACACCGTCACTTTGAATAATCGCCGTCAGCGTTTTGATTTTTAATTAAAATTTCAAGAAATCAAGAATAAAATCACAATTCTCCTGCTAAGAACAAACTACCGTCTTTTCAATTTGAACGGTGGTAATACTTATTTGTCTGGTAAAACAGCTAAAAAATGTCAGGATTTTATTCTCGCCTCATGTTTTCAATTTTCTTTTGTTTTCATTTTGAAATTTATACTTCGCTGAAGACGTGTGATGCTCCCGCTGCTATTGTTTTGCACGAATGCGGCGCTAATGAAGTTATGATTAATTATAGTCTATTACCACATCGTGTCTCGCCCTTCCGGGCACACCAAACGCGCCGGTTCGATATCTAATAATTATCTTAACTATTTAATTGCCTCGAAAACAATAGCCACATTTATCCAGGTACGAAAACGTCTGCAATTTACACATCTATCAAAGGAAACACGTTTGGACTTTCGAAATGTTTTTTACGGGCCCAAAACCGATAACACAAAGGGTGATTTTCTTTTCGGGTAATTTATTCATTTTTACACCTTTCTTTTTATGTTTCTCAAACGTATTCCTGAAGATGCTATCTTTTTTTTTTCGTTTATAAATTTAAGACCTCGTTAAGTCGACATCGTCTCTCTATTGATACATATCTAATTTTCTAGTAAACTAGACAAACGCTTTGGATTTTACGTCGTTGTTAACTGTCGAAATTATGGTTGTGAAGGCAGATGAAGCGTGAACACAATCCCCAATGATTTAGATGACATTCTCGATCAATCTACGCCGGCTTGCATAAAACCCTTAAGCCTTTTCCGGCGACAATCAATCGCGTTCCTTGTATACATAGCAATGTTTGGATTTTTTTACCTGTGTCCTAGTTGACAAAGTACAATTTAAATGGGTAGGTAAGTGGTTTGTACGTCGGTTTTGCGCCGAACCCAAAGTTTGCTTTTCCTTTGTGTCTGGAGAGTGCCAACAAGGATTTCTCACAATGCTAATTTGAGTTTTCGATCTTTAGACTACGTTATTGGGTCACCATATAAACGTCATATTTGAATATACAATGGTTACAACTACAATGTGCAGCCTGAAATTACCTGAATACTAATTTTCTTTTAATTATATCTTTTAATTTTATTATATCTGAAACAATAAATTACATTTTCAATTAAGGAATGCGAATTATTTATGTATGTATAAATAGCAATGTTTAGATTATTTTTACCTGTGTCCTAGTTGACAAAGTCCAATTTAAATGAGAAAGTAAGTACTTTGTATTAGGCTTGTCAAAAAAATTGCGAAACCAGAGTCTCCGGGTTTTCGGATTTTTCAACCCCGTCGATGCAGGTATCGGAACCCGATACTTTCAAGATAACATGATTCTGGTATAGAAACCGAAACTTTTACGAAAACCGAGTAACCCGGAATTATCGGGTACCCTTGTTTGCCTTTCCTTTGTGTCTCAGGGGTGTCAACAAGGATTTCTCACAATGCTAATTTGAGTTTTCGTTCTTTAGACTACGTTATTGGGTCACCAGATAACCGTCATATTTGAATATCCAATGTTTATGACTACAATGTGCAGCCTGAAATTACCAGCATATTAATTTACTTTTAATTACATGTTGATTCGTCCATGTCTTCCGCTCTGAACCAATAAATTACATTTTCAATTAATTAAGGAATGCGAATTATTTATGTTTGTATAAATAGCAATGTTTAGATTATTTCTACATGTGACCTTGTTGACAAAGTCCAATTTAAATGAGAAAGTAAGTACTTTGTATTAGGCTTGTCAAAAAAATTGCGAAACCAGAGTCTCCGGGTTTTCGGGTTTTTCAATTCTCGGGTTTAATCTGTTACGGTTTTATCTTTGAAAGCCCGGGTTTAAAATCCGGATAACAAATCCTTTACAGTGTCCCTATTGTAAAATAAAAAAGCTATACGCTGAAAGTTACTTTATTTTCATTAGTTATTAAAAGAATGTATATAAATAAAAGCAAAAAATATAAACAAAAATTTGGAAAAAGATAAGTTCAATTAGCAGTATTCTCAAAGAGAATGGCTATTTTCATTTTTCCAAATATGCATTAAATACAATCACTAGTCAACTTAGGTAAAAATTGGGGGCAAGCACTACAAATAAACATGTTAAAAAACGAGCTGATGCATGCCCATGAACCGCAATCGCGGGATCAATTAATCGCTGTTGTTTTAGTGTCAAGTATCAACAAGCTCTCGCATGCCCGCGTTAATGTCCGTATGAGAAACAGAACTTTTAGCATCATCTAGTAGTGCACCGCACTCGGGTCGATTCCGTTTCAAGAAACAGAACATTCCACATCAACTAGCAGTGGGACGCAACCGCGTCGATGCTGGTATCGGAACCCGATACTTTCAAGATAACATAATTCTGCTATAGAAACCGAAACTTTTACGAAAACCGAGTAACCCGGAATTATCGGGTACCCTTGTTTGCCTTTCCTTTGTGTCTCAGGGGTGTCAACAAGGATTTCTCACAATGCTAATTTGAGTTTTCGTTCTTTAGACTACGTTATTGGGTCACCAGATAACCGTCATATTTGAATATCCAATGTTTATGACTACAATGTGCAGCCTGAAATTACCAGCATATTAATTTACTTTTAATTACATGTTAATTCGTCCATGTCTTCCGCTCTGAACCAATAAATTACATTTTCAATTAATTAAGGTATGCGAATTATTTATGAATGTCTGCGCGAAGATTTATTATTAATAACAACTTTATTGCTTTGTTATGCTGAATGAATGTGGATGCTTTGTCGTGTTCGTTAGGAAATTCCCAGCACCTACATGGCGCATTTAATTAGAATTAAAAATGCTCGTCTAACATGGGCATTTTGAGCGACTCGCTTTTCGTCAATTACGATGGGCAAATGGCAAACGCATTTATGGCTGTGTGGTTATAGCTCGAGACGAGGCGCCTAAGAACCAACCGAAACAGGTACATGCTCTGCTATTAATTAATGACTCTAATTAGCGTCGTTCATTCGTGTGCATGGCGCAGCTCGTTTATGCTGTGTGGGTCAAACATGATGTCGGCCATTTTGTGAATGATGGGTTAACGGCACATCATGAGAAAATAATATTAACTGTAGTTCTAATAATGGCAGTCACAAACATTTATATAGTTGTTTAAGTAAATTACCTATATCAGGGGTGAGCAACCTTTTATATGATCGGTAAAATGTTGGTTTCTTTTCCGGCTTGATCGGCGTTTAGCCTTCCGCCGATATACGTCTCAAATTTACAAGGGGGTCCTCCCCTTTTTAAATAAATTGTATATATTTGGAGGGAAGGACGAATATATTCCACAGATCGATATGATAATGTAAAAATTTTATTACCCTGAAATAATGTTTGGTATATATTTTGGTATATATTTTACTAATTTTAAGATTGTACACATTTAAATAATTTTGTTCTTTTTTTAGATTGAACATTAAAAATCAAGTACTTCTAAAGTGCTCACTTTTACTGATATTAGCATTATCCTACATATGTCCTTATATTGTATTGTGACCCTTGATTAGCGCGGTCGTCAAAAACACGATTTTGGCTATTTGTGTCAAAATATTGAGAGTATCACTTGATGGATTTGAGAAGGATACCGGTTTTCGTTATCACACTTATCATTGAAGCAAAAGATCTGCACAACTTATTGCTTGCGTTTCCCGTTTTTATGTAATTGCTATTTTTAAACAAAGTTCGTAATTATGTAGAATTTGATTCCCACGGAGAAACCTGAATATTCATTAGACAATCGAAAAGTAAGTAGACTGTTATTTGAAAAGTTATAACGCAAATGTTTAGTGGAAATTAAAATAAAGTATAACATAAAAATAATTAAGGCAAACCTTCTAGGACCTAGTAACCGCACAAATCAAGGGTTTACTGCACTGTTTTTTAGCTATAGGCTCCTCCTTTGTACAGTGCAAAAAAACGTCATGGTCCTCTTTCACTCTCCGGCAAAGTTACCTCCTTGGGAATTTCCGCGTTCGAGATGGCCCCCTTTGGATTGGGACATTACTTATTAATAATAATATTGAATTTAGTACACAAATACCTAGCCATTACACATATTATTATTGTGATTGTCATGTTGTTGTTGTAATATGTGTGTTGAGCGTTGTGGTTTGCGCACATTTGCGATTGTTGATTTTTTGAAGAGTGGTTGATTTTTTTATTGTAGCGTGTGTTTTTGTCGGTGTGTGTTAATGTCAATTTTTGCATTCTGCTTGGTAGGCCGAAGCGCTACCAGTTGTGCGGCCCAGGTGGGCTCTTACTTATTATTTATAGGAAATTTTATTTATTTATTATTAGAGGAAATTACCATAAAATGTATTAGATTTTCAAAATACATTTTATGGTAATTTCCACTTACCAATGTTGTAATTTATAAGGCATATAGTATTAATTCATAATAAATTAGTTACACTTTGATTTAATGCAACATTAATTCATTTAACTAGAGAAGAATGGCAGAAATGAATAAATAATAATTATATACAAATTATGAAAATTATGCAATAATAATGTACAATTTATATTAGTTACGTCATGAAATAAAAAAAAATCTTATAGTTCCTTATGACAAAATTACAATTAAATGAATAAAAATTAATTGTAAAAAATGCAACTGTAAATGAAACTATAACTTATCAAAATAAAGGCTTTATTTGTTGTAAAACTGTTGTTTCACTTTAATAATATTGTCAAATCTGATAATCTATATCTAATAATCTAATAATACTGAAAATTAACAAAAACACAAATATAAACGCTTTCCATACCTGAAGTTTTATCAATTCTAAGCACCGTTGTACACCCTGTGCAAGTAGTCCATCCTCTGTAAATGAAATAGAATTTGGGGGGAACCGTTTTAAACCACGTTGCGCCATCTACTTGATAATAGCTGAAGTTTACCTTCGCAGAGCTTTTTAACGACCGGTGGGCAGTGGAAGTAAGGTTTGAGCGACGGTTGTTACCGCAATGGAGGGAGAAACCTACATAGGGATGAAAGCTTCAACTTATTTTGCATTTGAAGGCAGAGATGGCGCATTAAGGTATAAAAAAGCTCTGAAACGATTTGGTGGAGTAAATTTCTCTCTCTTAAGAGATTTTATATATTTTATAGGAGAAATGTGACTCACTAATACAGATTGGTCTACAATGAATTTTAAAATGGAGTCATATATAAATATGAAGTTTGTATAAATTAATATAAAATGTTTGAACTCTTAATTTTGTACTTTTTTTTACTAACAATAAGTAACATAACCAAATATATTTTGAATTTGTTTATCTAAGCGTAAAATATGGAATTATCAATAATATGTCAGCAAATTCAGTAATAGAATAAGTTTAGTTGCCTTTATAGTTGTTTTATTTAATAATAAATACATGTGAACAATATACAAATCATAATTTAAATTAATTTTTATCTTTCATTTTAAATTTTCGAATTATTTTAAACACTAACAGGGGTGAACAATAAATATATAGTGAAAAATAAATTCTTCTTTTTCAATAGTATTAGCTTCTAATTTGAATAATTGCTTTGAAACAATACTCGGTAAATGAAATTAAAAAAAATAAAATCAAAAATGGTTGGATAGATAATAGGTGGATGAATGCATATAAGTCGAAATAACCAAGGAATGGAAAAAGTAGTCAATAAATAACATTCTGAAACAAAAAACATCCCAGAGTTAACAAGCAAAAAAAATGATAAAAATGAAAATAGGCAAAAATATATCAAAATAATTTAGCCTATGAATCGTTTCTTGGAGGAAGATAAAAGTATAGCTGTCACTGTGCAGAAATTTTACTCCAAGTAGTTGCAAAAAACCTAAATTAAGTGAAATAATCAATATAGATATAAGACAGAAGTCAATTATTAAAGACGTAGAGGCAGAGGACGTTTATTTATTCGTGAAAATGAAACATAATGACTGTGAGAATCAAAAAATAGGAAAGCGCAGAAGTGCATGCGGTTAATGAAATAAAGGAAATTGCAAACAGAAAAAGAAATTGCTGTTTGATAACGAAGTTAATTAATCATCAATAAAAGAGGACCATGTAAATTATTTGTAGATCGTAAATTGTCGTTGGCATCGAACGTCAGTTATACGTCACTTTTTGATCATGGCCCTTTTTCTTCCTCAAGAGTCTTTTTTCAGGGGTTTTTTCAGTCAGGATTATAGCACGTTATTTGAGATTAACGTGAACCGAAACATTTGAAAAATAGTGAGGTCATTTTCAGGTTTTTTACGTCATTTCTTCATAATTTATATGTTATTGCCTTAGAAAATTAAAGAAGTGGTTACAGATGAATTGTTTATAAAAGAAAAGTGTTCATTGACTTTTACAAAAAAAATGTATGAGACAATTATTTCCATAGTATAATAACGAACTACGCAAACAATGATTAATAGCAGGACACTCGAAACGCACTCCACCGGTATGCACCTTGGGGGCTCCCCCATGTTTCGTGTTTTTTGCACCCCCTCAGGACATTGATGATTTTAAATTGAAAGTTGTTAATTCTAACAGAAAAATATAAGGCAAAATAAATATATGTATAAAGAAACTAACCTAAACTAAAATTTTCAGTATATTTAATAGGATTTTTTTGTCTTGAATTGAATTAGATCATTTTTAAAATGAACGAAAGTAAAAAGGGACTGAATTGTATTTTATTTTAATAATTTGTGAACTTTTGTTAATTTCCGATTTATTTATCAGGTGAAAGATCCAAAACGAGAAATGTAGAATCATCCAGGAATCTAGGGTTTCATCGACGTAGACCACATTCTTAATTGAAACTGAATAAATACAATATAATTTATATTTGGATAAATTTTGTTTGCAATGGCGTTGTACGAATTTCCTGATAGAATTGTTATTAACGAAGTTAAAAAGTCATCAATAAAAAGTAAGTAAGTAAGTAAGTAAAAGTAAGTAGTAAGTGTAAATTATTTGTACAAAGTACGTTGTAATTGGCATTTGTAAATATATGAGTGTAAATTGAAAGTTGTGTAAATTAATTGTAAACGAAAGATAAGGTAAAGTTAATATATGTATATAAAGAATCTAACCTCAATCTTCATCATCAACGTTATGATTCATAATTTTTCTATCAGTAATATTGTTGCAACCACATTCAAACTTAAATATGCCCATAAATATGAAATGGTCCAACAATAAGTTATATATTTCTTACAAATAATAATAATTTTGTATTCGGTCCAGAGACCTATCTGGTTCTTGGTCTGGAAATATATTTATTGTTTCTTATTTTTGAACACATTGTTATATATTATTGTGATTGTGATGTTGTTATTAGAGTTCTGTTTGTTGATATTTCTCCTTGTTGTGGAGAGGTATTGTGAATATAAAGTTGAAGTTGTGATTGTTGAGGGACCGGGCCATCAGCCATTCTGGTCCTTCAGCCAAGGTTCAAATAAAAGGTGTTTTAGAAAATTAAATAAAAATGCATATTCTAACAATATATAAATAATAATAATGACAGTAGTAAATAATATCAAAAAGTTGCATTTTTACATTAGCGATATCAAAGATTGCAAGTGAGAGCCAATTGGAGTTAAGAAATTAGTGTGGGTGATAAATACTAATACAATGAAGGGAGCGAGTGATTCAAGAAAGTCCGTTTTTTTGTTATCCATTTCTGAATAATATTATTGTGCAGAATTTTAATGCACTTATCCGTGATAAATATAAAATTGTGCTAAACCCCTGACCTTTTATCATGAACAATTTTTATAGGTGTGGGACTGAGGAGCAAGGAAAAAAGGTGCGGATATATGGAGTCAGTATTAAGTCGAGTTAGGGAACATCTATGTGTCAGCGATGGGATGAGTTCTTTGGGATTTAGGAAGGAGAACGTATGAGAGTGCTTGGGAGGGGCGAGGGGAGATAGTGAGGCAAATTGTGGGTGAGAAATGGAAGTGGCGGAGAGTGATTTCACAAAGTTTTGATTTGTTGATTTATAACATTTGTATTTTTATTTTATTAATTTTGTCTGTCAATATTATTAGGAAATTATTGTTGGGTTTTGGATGTACTGTACAAGTTTAAGTGTGAATAGTTTTGTAAGGATAAGAATTGGAAGTTAGCAATCTTGTATATTGAACAAATGAGCAATTTGGATCTTTTTCTTCTTCTTCTTCTTCGTCGCTGTTCGGCCATCGTGGACCACGCGGAATATCATATTATATGCTTCTTCTTTCTTGCCAATATAGCTTCATTTTTTCGGAGTGCTCTTTCTTCCGTTCATTTGTCCATTTCC
>JAODAC010000008.1:764930-789616 GCA_027575185.1 Mimaenictus wilsoni | reverse complement strand
GTGTGTGTGTGTGTGTGTGTGTGTGTGTGTGTGTGTGTGTGTGTGTGTGTGTGTGTGTGTGTGTGTGAGAGAGAGAGTGTGCGTGTGAATTCTTGAATTTTCAGAATACGCATTTTAGTAATGAAAATCCCAATGTATTTAATAAGTACCTTGAATTGGCAAAGTATCGATACTTACATAAAATTCCTTTTGACTAATTATTAACAATATAATAAAAGAAATAATATATATAAAAATATAATCTATCTAATCTAATTCAAAAAAATTTAAGTTTGACCGGTGATTTTTTAACTTTTCGGTGGTATAATGTATAAAAAACGAGCGTCGGAAATATGAGACGCCTTGACATATGAATTACACACATTCATGTATGCAAATGATTACAGATTACAATAGCTAGCAATGATTTGCAAAGACTTTGAAGTCGCTGGCTGCTTTTGTTGTCATGTTACAACTTCTACACCTATAATTAGTATGCATTTATTTATGTCGCTTTAATAGAGTTGTTATGTCGTGCAGATCTAACGCTTTACTTAATATTTGTCCAATAGTTCGGCGTAAATTCGAGCGTGCGCATAAATGCGTTCGGCGCAACATTGCCACAGCACTCACATTCAGCAAGCGTATCCCAAGCGGTGGGCTTGCAGCACTAAAGTGCTAAAAAACGTTCAATCGTGACGACCTGTTGATTGCCGCCAATTGTTTGCCATTATCATAGCACAGCGCCGCGTTGCAAATGAACCGCGATTATTCCTATTCAACGGGCCGCTCTTTGACAGATTTCCAATGCTAATTAAGTTATGGCGGTTTTGCGTTTATGTACTCGGTGTGCGAGCGTGTAGATGTGAGTTTTACGAGATAAACTCGTGCCTAGACACACGCCACACTTCGGTGCGGTCATAGAAGTTGACGGGCTTGAAATTGAATTGTAAAACGTGAAACGCCAGAACCGGTGCACCTGTTGACTTTTTATTTGACACGTTACACGCGCTCGCGCCACGCCGGCGACCGACGAGTCGTCGAGAAAGGAGGCGCAGACCTGAAAGTCATTTACGAGGGCACGCCACTTGGATTTTATTGTACCTTTTAGTATGTATATTGTTATTATATTGCAGGTATACCAACCATGCAATGGCCATCGATAGAAATTCGTGTCAATGTATTATATTGTGAATGTGGTGTTGGAAAATATGTTATAGAAAGCTTAAGGTACGTGTAACTATACGGGTACATTAAGTTGGTAAACGGTTTAATGGATTTGTAAAAGCAATTCCAAAGAAACTACTAGCGAATATACGTAATAAACGTAAAATGTCAAAAGCATGATACATTGTAAAATATGTTCATTTACATGGGGAGTCAATAAATTCAACGCGGTCAAATCACCGCGGAACAATCACCGTTGGTAAATTCACCGCACGAAAAATCACCGCGTGGATTGGACACGTAATACAAAAGTATTTAATTGCTCAGCATTTCCTCTGCACATGAATGTGGCTCATTAGTCATCAAACCGTTGTTGATTGAAATTGTATGCGAATGAATTGCAAGAGATTACTTAATAATGATTGAAACTTATAAAGGGCAGAAGAAGTTGCTTGTTGAGGAGCACTTGTCTTCAAAGAGCGCGAAATTAAGGAGAAAATGCTATGGAAATGCGTGCCCGTTCAAAAGTAAGGAAATAGAGAAATAAAAGGTAGAAAACAATGATTACTTAAGGAAATCTAGATTAAATAAAGGCAGTCTTATGTATGCTTATATTTTATAGTCTTAACACCAATGAATTCATCTTTTATTTCCTCTCCGAACAACGTGAAGTCCACGTGTGGAATAGTTACGGTTCAGAAAATATCATTTTCCTCGGTAATCTAAATGAAGACTTTGTACTAGAGACTTTTTTTATTGTGCTAATTTTAAGATCACGGCGGTATTCGTCATAGATATTTTTACAATATTTTTCTGTATTTGCGCTTTTTTTAATATTCATTCTTTACTTTTGTATGAATTGTCTGAATCTTTGTATGAATCTTTCCATGTTTCTTCATTTTCAAATTTTTCTAATTTTTGAGTATCAGTCAATAACGGACAGTTCAGCCATTCATTTGCTATCGTGAACAAACGACCATAAACAAAGATATATTCCTAAATTGCACTCGTGCCTTTAATCGAATATGAGTCATTTCCAATGGGTCGTTATTTGAGCGGCTGCGTTTATTTAGCGGTGAGTTGTCACACGGTTACTTTACTAGCAGTGAATTTACTCGCGGTGATTTAACCAGCGATGATTTTTTATTAACTCTGAATTTACCGCGTTAAATTACGATGATGATTTGGCAGCGGTGATTTTTCGTAGACCCCATGCTCTAAAAAGGAAAAAAAACGATAAGAATGGAAAGAAATGAATGGATTTAAATGAAGAACTGCAAATCAAACAAGTGCGGCGATTACAAAATACAAATAGCCCCGGCATTTTGCGATTTTTCATAGAGTCCATAGTGGACTACTCTGATAAAACTGAGACATCCACATTCTTGTGTAGGCTTTAGACGAAACAAAGAACGATATCAATATATAATCAATGAAATATGCCATGTTTTCTCTAGACCATGGCTGCTCACACCCGTCGATCGCGATCTACCGATCAATCGTGACGTGATTTTAGGTAGAATCTGTTACGTGCAGTCAGTGTGAGTCAGAATATAGTAAATTAAAATTAAAAATAGCTTTTGTCTGTATTCCATAAGAAGTACAACATCTACCTTCTCATTAAAGAGATTTGAATAGAGACAACTACTTATTGAAGGGTAAAACGTTTTGTAACGTAACGCGTTACGCCACCAGTCTGTCTGCCTTCCAGTCAGACACGCATATTGTGGCTTTTCCCACTCTCATTAAAGTACTTACAATAAGAGTATGCTAATGAATTTAAAACGGGCTGAAGTGGCTCGAAGGAACGACCTATCTCCTTTTAAATACCTAGAAGGCAAGGCATAAACGCTCAAAGCTTGAAGTGAAAGGGTGTTAAACAGTGATCAGTAGAGAATAAAAAACGCACACGATTTGTTGGTAATTTTAAAAATATGCTGAAATAAACCTAAAATTGTCCTAGGCAAATTACAATCAAACGCTTTTTAAACTATAAATTTTTGGTCTGTGTGAGTTTCTTAGCATGAAAACTTCAAATATCTTGAGATATAACTTTAAAATTTTAATGGGTACCCCTATTTTTAATACGGAATCACATTGTGACTCAAAGTTTGTACATATGCTCGAAATGTTTTTTTTTTTTTTGTAGTTGCTTCTGAAATTGATGAAAATTTACTTTCCAATGTTATCGCGCAAAGAAGGCAAGACATAAATTCTCAAAGCTTGAAGTGAAAGGGTGTTAAACAGTGATCAGTGCAGAATAAAAAACGCATACGATTTGTTGGTAATTTTAAAAATATGCTGAAATAAACCTAAAATTGTCCTAGGCTAATTGCAATCAAACGCTTTTTAAACTATACATTTTTGGTCTGTGTGAGTTTCTTAGCATGAAAACTTCAAATATCTTGAGATATAACTTTAAAATTTTAATGGGTACCCCTATTTTTAGTACGGATTCACATTGTGTGACTCAAAGGTTGTCACATATGCTCGAAATGTTTTTTTTGTAGTTTCTGTAATTGATGAAAATTTACTTTTCAATGTTATCGCGCAATTTTTTTTCTAGGCGTATTTCACATTTTATTATTACGTTCGATTTCAACGCAAATACAAGGACCCTCGATTTACGCGGTCTTAAAAAACACGTTTTTCATTATCACGATCAAAAGGTTTGATCGCATCGATAATCGCGACAAGCGAAAGCGCGTTAAGCGAAGCTTACTTGTGCCTACACTGAAATCTGTGGGCATTATTTTGAGCTGTTATTTACTGTTATTTTCTTATATCCATGAATATCTGTAATAATAAACTGTATATTACCCGAAGCAAAAATAACCCGATTTTTTCATTAGAAAATAAATTCATAAAATTGATTTTTATCGCTTACAGAAGCAACTACGAAAAAATTTGATAAACTGTTAGTCGTACAATTAAAAGATTTAAAAATTTCAAAGTTACCCCCACCCTTCTCAATGGGGGTGGGGTTGGGCAGCTGATATATCACGGTTATTTTCGCCAGGTGGAATGGTTACTTTTAGATTACCTACAAATTTTTCGTGGAGGACTTATTTCGCGAGATATTTGAAGTTTCCACTGTAAATAAACTCATGCGGTATTTTTGCGAAGAAATATTCTGTAACCTGGCTTTTACTCGATTTTTAATTGTATTTCGACTAATTGTCGAAAATCAAGAGTTTTTCTTTAAATTATCTAAAGAATATTAGCAAAAATCATAAATCGCATATTCAAAAACATTTAACTGCCAAAGAGTCGTGTGTCAGTAGAAAAATGCGTGAGTCATTAAGTGACACACGAATCATAGTTTTGACAGCACTGTTCACCAATATGACTAAACCTGCAATTGTCTTTACAAAATTTGTTTCTCGGTCGTATATTTCTTTTAATGAGTGGGCGAGTTTTGTTGATCTAAATTTTCCAAAGTCTTATCAGATTTTTACAGATGGTTCTGTTGTCTGGTACTGGTATTTTCATTCCTCATCTGGGTTTTGTGATATTTTTTAGAACTTGTGATTTTTTGAGTATTTCTTCTGTTGAGGATAGCTTCTATTTTATTTTGCTATTATTGCTATTCTTTTTGCTATTGAATATATTCAGCACTTGTCGATCTTTCCGGCTGTAGTTTTTGCGGATCCCAAATCTGACTTGACTCTCTTGACTCTCTAAATTCAGTAAATCCTGCATTTAAATCTTCCGGTGTTATTTCAAGAATTAGAAAATTGTTATTTGCTTTGAAACATGTTAAATTATGTTGGATCCGGGACAATCGAAAATTCGTGGAAATGAAATGGCCGATTCACGTGCTAAAAGGGCTTTCGATCCTTCTCTGGTTGTGTCAATATTTTATAAACCTTCTTTTTGGGATTTTAATAATGTATTAAAAAATAACCTACGTGTTGATGGGCAAATTTGGTGGGATGTAGAGTTATCAGGGCGATTTAGTCAAAAAAGTTTCTTTCTCTTCTCATTTTAATATGGCTAAGGACATGAGTAGAGCCGTTTATTCTTTTAAATGCCGTCTTTTGTCAGGGTTTGCAGTTACACCACTTTATTTATTTCGAATAAGCAGGCGGGATTCAAATTTGTGTGACTCTGGGGAAATTGGCAATTTAAATCATTATCTTTTTGGATGTTCTAACAGAATTAATCAAAATATTTTGTATGATAATTTATTGAATCAAGGGCTTAAATTTAAAATTAAATTAAAAAATTAAATTTAAATTTTGTGCTAGCTTCTGCTTCTCCTCTAATTTTTGAATCTCTCTTTGAATTATCAAATAAATCATCTTTGAAAATTTAATGTCATGTTATTATTTGAATGCTCACTCATACTTTTGCCGGTCTGCTGTCAGTAATGTCATCAGTTTAAGTTGATACATAACCTGCTTCTTTTATGTGGAGTTAATTCTGGTTCAGAGGGCCTTGTTGCCAAGAGCCATAAATCAGCAAGAAGAAGAAGAAGAAGAAGACTACACCAATATGTATTTCACATTTTGAAACATTCTAAGTAAACATTTATACTTACAGTCAATTTTAAGCTTTTGCCAGAAAAGAACTAAACTACTTCTGTGAAGTTTTAAATATTTATATAGTCTAATTAGTACAAAAGAAATAAACAATGGTGAAATTAATTATTTTTAAGCAAATTACACGATTTCTTACATTATCTCACCTGATGATGTTGATCAAATTACGTTTAGTTTCCAACGAAATAATTTCTAACACAAAGAAAAGCGGAAACAAAGAAAACACGTATCAAAGTGGTAAACAATGCTTCGGAATGTTATCTGTTTCTTTTATATTTATTTTCAGTGTTTCCATGTGTTTGTTTGTTTGTTTGTTTGCGGTGCGTCTGCATTTCGTTCACATTCTTCAATCGTCGTATACTCAAATTCCTAGAATACGTCTGCTGCGACATCAAACATCGAACCGTTCGGTTATCATTAGGCGACGAAATTCCTTTTCCTTCCGTTTCCGTCGCTCAAATTCCAAGTGCTTTTTTGCCTCCATTTTGGAATTTACAACCTGCCAGCACGCGAGTCTGGAAACTAAAATAGTATCATGAAATGTTGCTATTTAACAAATTGTTGCAGCTCCAAATTGAGCACAATTTTGCTGTCAAGAACAGCCGAATTTTGTTTGCCTTTTGTTTTGTTCTGCCGTAAGAAATCGATATGACACATGACATGAAACCTAGGTTAACATAAATTTTCAGACATGTGGACGTCCACTTTTTTTCGGATAGAAGGAATTTTCATACACCTGTCCGTTCTGACCGGCGTCGAATCAACGAAAACTTTCAACGCACACACACACCCTTCCCAGATAGTGGTGCAAGCTGTTTATTTATTATTAGAAGCGTTTTAACTTGTGCGTTTATATCTAACTGACACGCATCGTGAATTTAACATTTGGTTAAGTTTAACTTGGGGTCAGGGTGGTACTTTTCCTACTTTAGAAAAGAACCTGGTTAGATAAACAGTTTTTTTTCTTAGTTGGAAAAGAACTCATTTTTATAGAATTTGGACTTGGTCTATCATTAATTAACCTTATTTTAACGCAACGTATTTAATTAAAATTTTGAGACACAATAAACATTTTATTCTAATTTTATTAGTGTTTAGCGGTTTCAAATTATATTCTTTATTACGTTCTATTATAAACATAATCATGTTTGAGATTTATTTCCTTACTCTAAATTTAACTATGATATAAGTGACTGGGACCTAATTGAAATTTGTTGTTGTTATTATTAATTATTCATTACTGTCTTGAATTATATTAATACATTACTATTTTTGTGTAATTAGAAACAAACGAATGAATCTTTTGTTGAAATCACAGTTAATTAAAGGTACATTAAGAAAATTTATGAGATTTAACAAGAATTACTGTTATATAAACTATCTAAGTGTGAGGAAAAAATGAATAATAAAATTCGATAAAAATTTTATTTAGGAGCAGAAATGTTGTGATCGATAGTAAAGACAGACAGAGAAATTCAGCGTTTGATAAGGTCACACCCACTAATATTTAACGAATTTTTCCCGTGGCTGTCACACGGCCATTCTATGACACGCCATCGCCATTCAAGCCACCCAGTTTCACTTCGTGCCGACGACGTAATTATTCGTTTATAATATAATGAATAAATTAACGTCGAGTAATTAATTTTTCGATGCAACAACGTCGGCAAGCGCAACGTCCTATGTAAACGAGCATGAAATTAACGTACAGCGCCCGGCCTTATCGCCATATTAACTTTACGCCACTATTTTTCGCGCCAAATTACGTCCGTCCCCCGAAGATCTATCGGACATCAACAATTACGTGTTGCCACTTTATTCCCATGCAGATTAGAAAGAAGTGATAGGAGAAAGAAAGTGTCACGAGGCGCGCACAAAAGCTTTGTAATTAATCAATGTTGATGCATTGATTAAAAGGGCAATGCTTTTGGCCGCATGCATCCAAGAAATATGAATTATTAAAAAAGGAAATAGGAAAAAAAGACAAATTGTATATAAAGTATTTTAACAATGCTTTTGCACCGCCCATTGAGAAATATAATTGAACTGACAACGGCATACATTCAAATAATAACATATTTGATTGATCGATTGTGGTTGTAAGCAGAAATCTAGTAATACTTTTATATAAAATGAATATCAAGAAATTGGCGCGTAATAGTGGAATGAATAATCCCTAGTTAAAATCTCAATAATGCATGTCACATGATGGGGGGTGGCTTAACGCAGATTTGTAGCATCCAATTGCGCGACAAATACGCATTTACTGTGCTAAAGCAAACGGCACGTAAGAGTATTAGGTGTGATTAGGTTTCCTTCCGTTTCTAATTTGACTTCTTATAAATCTAAATTCGGCTTAGCTGCGCAGCGTGACGCAGCATGTCTGTAACGAGGGCATCACGCGCTAAGAATAAATGAAACAAATCCGTATGCAAATGCAATTGCGAACTCAGTTGGTGGGCAACGCACGGTTATCAGCGCAAACAAGGTAGTGTCGAAGGAAATAAATCCAATTTCATGATAATCGATGTTGATTAAATCGTCAACATTCACACTTTGGTACTTCTATATCAGGATTAAAGTACTTTCTTTCTTTGTTTTGTTGTAGTATTAATATTCAGAAGTTCAACAGCTCTATGTTTGTTTGTAGTTGTGTTCTAGAGGGCAGCAGCGATCAAGGCGTAGGGTGCAAGCACGGGCGTCTTCCCCACCAAAAGCTTACCCTCTAGCTGCAACTGTAACTGAAAGTTCGGCGCTCGGCTACGTTGTGAGCTTAGCGATTTGTCCGCCGACATTGAGAGGGCGCCACTACTGCTGTTGGCGACGCAACGGTTGCGCTCCGTGCTGGCGAAAGCTCAACGCTCCCTCCTTTGTGATTCCCCTACATTGGCTGCATGCGAAGTGCGCGCGTGTGAGTGAGTGTACCGAAGTGTGCAAAACGAGGCGTGGTTTTTCGTCGGCTTTTTCAGTCGCCCGTTTGCGCTGCGTCGCGGTGCGCCGACCGAGGCGGAGTTTTTGCGGCGAGCACACATTTCCCTTCGACATATACGCCGGCAGTGGCCGAGCGTTAGAAAGAGTGCATTCGATAGCCGCGTGTGCGTACGTATGCATGTGCGGTGCAACTGTTGGCGGCTGTAATGTGGGGGGCGCATGACGGAAGCTCGCACGAAGGCGGCGTGGAGGGAAATATGCACTTGAAGTCGGTTGTTGCGACGGCCTGCATGCACTACTAATTCAGCGGCAAACAGTTCTCTTTGGCACAATTTAAGTTAAAATTTTCAAGTGTGATTTCTGAGGTTTTTTCTGAGTGTTTCAAGGACAATTAGTTATCGAATAATTGAGGTAAGTTTATTACTGAAACCTAATGTGTATCATTGCATATAAGTGACCACAACCAAATTGATAAAAACCTAATTATTCGTCAGAGTTAAGAGTTTTAAAAAAATGTAAAAATTTGGATGTGTTCAGAGAATTCGTAAGTATTTTTCTTCTATTTCGCTTTCTGTTTCCATATAGCTGGAGGCCTCGCCAGAGAAATTTCCCCCCACCAAGTGAGTGGGCACCAACACACGGAATGGTGGACACGCGCGCGTTGTTTCTCGCGCACGTCGAGACGCCACACATGCGCACATACACGTCGAGCACCCCCACCCAAGCTGCGACTATGAGTGCATACCACCACCACCACCACCACCGCCGCGCCGCTCCACAGCTCACCGTCTTGTCGGTGATCGCGCAAGTGCCCGAGCGCACCGCACTCTCTTCAAGACACCGTGTGTCGGAGTCGGCAGTTTCTCCGCTCGCGGTTTAGTGCCTGCCGCGCTCTCGAAGACTCCGCTAGCGCGCTGCCCGCTCGCAGCCGCGTGCCTGGGCATCGGGTGTTCTTTGCCTCAGCGCAACACAGGCGCACACGCTTCGCTGCTGCCTGCCCCGGGACTTGGAAGAAATTCAACGCACCTGACTGACGCCGCGCAGTGCTACAAGAGTCTCTCTGGCGACGCGCGCGCGGCACTTTGATGCGCGGCCGACGCGACATCAAAGCGACGACGACTTGGGACTTCCCGACGCGCAGCATCTTCGCGAGACATCAAAGCAAACGCGCACGATTTTTGAAACGCAACGTGCGGCGAATAATTCTTTTTTGCATCGCTGCGCTACGATCGAACAAGAACGCTGCACCGTGAAACAAAAGGACCAGTGCCAGATAAATTATAGTGCAGTGAAACTTTATGACTTGGTGATTAAAGCAAAGTTTAAAAATTTCCTTCCACCACGAATAAACATTCCGTTTAAAAAAATGTAAAACTAGTTTGCTGCGTTCTCGATTATGTTGGCGGTCAGCGTAAGTGATTTTTAATTCTACATTTTTATTGCGACTGCGGTCGCTATTATAAAACGATAAAAGTCGCCGAAACTTTAACGAAGACTGGAAAGATTGATGCATTTTGCACCTTTTCGTTTAATGATTGTAACTCTACCTCGTTCGTCGAGTGTTTGTTACGGATCACGTAATACCGCTAGAAGTTTACAATACCAACAGTTTTCTATAGAAGTTGTATCGGTTATTGGGGATATAAAATCAAAGAAGTGCAAAAAACGGTACACGCACGTTGGGCACAATAACAAGCGCCGGTGCTATTATTCGAGCCGTCGGCAAACCCAAATACCGCAAATCCATACAATGTGCAATGGAAACATTGACTTCCGTGTTCTTTTCATTGCTTTTCAGTCGGGTTTTGCAAGCAATAATAGTTAAGCAATATAC
Organism: Mimaenictus wilsoni; assembly: GCA_027575185.1. Lineage (NCBI taxonomy): Eukaryota > Metazoa > Arthropoda > Insecta > Coleoptera > Staphylinidae > Mimaenictus > Mimaenictus wilsoni. The sequence goes on along the minus strand of JAODAC010000008.1, from coordinate 779,161 downwards.
CTACCTTTCAAAGCAAATAATTGCAGGGGTGTGACCATAAAGGTACACAAAAAGGAGTCAATTTTACAGAAATACAATACTTGAAAGCAGACCAAAATTGCAACACACTCGAACAGACACACATAGGCACAAGATTGAGATGTATTTAAATTCAACAATAGACACAATAAAAACGGAAAATATACCTATATAATTGCACGGTTTTAATGAAAATGTTTTGTAATTGTTATTCGTTCCATTACCGTTGTGTCAACTTCTGGATATTTCCAAACGAGTCGACAGACGTCAATGAAGCGGAATAATTATAAAACACACTTTGTGCATTACTTAGCATGTGCTACCATGGTACAACAACAAAGTAGGTACGCAAATATGAACTTGAATTATGTACACAACGTTCACAATCGCGGACGTCGACACATCGTCTGACAGATAACCGTTTATGAGCATGTGACAACGCTATTTTTTTTTTAATTTACTATTTATATGCATTGCGTGTTAAAGTCCTACAATTCTTTTTGAGGTTGATACATTTAAAAATATTTACAAAGTGAAAATTATTTAAAACTAAGACAATGCAGATAGATGCATTGCTTTTGAATGATCAGCTCGTTTTTCCCAGCTTGCAATCGGGAATGCGTTGCCTTTTCCATTGTTGGCAAAACCAACTACTGTTTTTTTTTTTATTCTGGCCGATCGGCTGTTTTGTGCGCGCCTTATGAAAAATAATACCAGCCAAACTTGGCCTGCCTGTGTACGGTGTGGGCACACCTCTCACGTATGCACATTTCCGCCGTTGCACGCTTCCGAAATACGATAATGATATGCAAAAGCGCACAACCGTGCGCAAGTCGGCACTCGTAACAATGCCCCGGTGTGCCCGCGCTTCGGCGAGAGACGAAAAAAAGGGGTGAAACATCAGCAGATCCATCAGCGGCCGAGTGTATGTGTACACAACGCATTCACTCAGTTCCCGCATACGGAAAGGGTTGAAACAGAAAAATCCACGCCCGGGTTTACGGATGTAGTGTTCCAGGCTATTAGTGAGCGCGCGCGCGCACACATTTTAATATATAACGCATTAGCGTGTCGAAGTTCCAGAAAGGGTCACCCGGGTGCAGAAAGGCGATGGCACCTCGTTTTTTTTTTTTTTATTTCGACAGTCTTTAGAAGGTCGCGCTATCAATATGCCCGGGGCCGGTGTTGAATGCGAAAGGTAAAATCATTACCTGGATTATACCGATTACCGGAATAGAGAACAAGAGGATGATTTATGCCTTAAATATTCAAATTTCCGTACGCGTAAAAACAGTTGAATGAATAGGCAGCCAGAGATCCGGGTTGATGTGCAGCCATCGGAAACTGTTGCAGTGTTCAGCAACAATTTTTCAACGTTCCATATCATTACCATTTCGGGTTTATAGACTTGTTTTGCCCGGTGTACAAGCTTTTATGAAGAATTGCAAACATATATATCACTAAATTAATTGTTCGAATTGGTTTAACTTTGGAACTTCACGCTTAAACATTCTGATCTTTTATAATTAAGTAAAATCTTAGGTGTAAAAAGTGATATGCATCTGATTATGAGTAATGATGGATAATTAAATTGAAATTTAATTTAAAAAATATGATTCAGCTAGGAATTAGAACAAAAAATGAGTTTAGGAGAGATATTTGGAGAAGAATAGAAAACATTTTCGAAAATATCTTTCGGTATTCCTGTTCCTGTTCAGCCACAATTTTTCAGTGCTCCATATCACTACCATTTCGAGTTTATGGTCTTGTTTTGCCTGGTGCTATACAAGCTTTTATGAAGAATTGCAAACATATATTACTATATTAATTGTTAAAATTGTTTTAACTTTGGAAATCCTCGCCTGCGCTTTTCTGCTCCTTTATAATTAAGTAAAATCTGTTTTTTGAGGTGTCAAAAATGATGTGAATCTGTTTGTGAGTACTGATAGATAATTAAATTGAAATTTAATTTAATACAAATGATACAGCTAAGAATTAGAACAAAAAAAAAACGAGTTTAGCAGAGATATTTGGAGAGAAATGCAAAATATTTTCGAATATATTTCGAATATCTTGCATATTCTTGTTTAGCTACTATTTTCAAAGTTCCATATCATTACCATTTCGAGTTTATTGACTTGTTTTGCCCGGTGTACAAGCTTTTATGAAAAATTGCAAACATATATCACTAAATTAATTGTTAAAATTGTTTTAACTTTGGAAATCCTCGCCTGCGCTTTTCTGCTCAATAAAATCTGTTTTTGAGGTGTCAAAAATGATGTGAATCTGTTTGTGAGTAATGATAGATAATTAAATTAAGATTCAATTTCATACAAATGATACTGCTAAGAATTAGAACAAAAAAAAACGAGTTTAGCAGAGATATTTGGAGAGAAATGCAAAATAGTTTTAGAAAATATCTTTCAGTATCCTTATTCCTGTTCAACTACAGTTTTTCAACGTTCTATATCTTTACCATTTCGGGATTATGGACTTCTTTTGCTCCGTGTACGAGTTTTTTATGAAAAGTTGCAAACATGTATCACTGAATTAATTGTTAAAAGCGGTTTAACTTTGGAAATCTTCGCCTGCGCTTTTCTGCTCATTTATAATTAAGTGAAATCTGTTTTTGAGGTGTCAAAAATGATGTGAATCTGTTTGTGAGTAATGATAGATAATTAAATTGAAATTTAATTTAATACAAATGATACAGCTAAGAATTAGAACAAAAAAAAACGAGTTTAGCAGAGATATTTGGAGAGAAATGCAAAATAGTTTTAGAAAATATCTTTCAGTATTCCTATTCCTGTTCAGCTACAATTTTTCAAGGTTCTATATCTTTACCATTTCGGGATTGTGGACTTCTTTTGCTCCGTGTACAAGTTTTTTTATGAAAAGTTGCAAACATGTATCACTAAATTAATTGTTGAAATTGGTTTAACTTTTGGAAATCTTCGCCTGCGCTCTTCTCATTTATAATTAAGTAAAATCTGTTTTTGAGGTGTCAAAAATGATGTGAATCTGTTTGTGAGTAATGATAGATAATTAAATTGAAATTTAATTTAATACAAATGATACAGCTAAGAATTAGAACAAAAAAAACGAGTTTAGCAGAGATATTTGGAGAGAAATGCAAAATATTTTCGAATATCTGGCATATTCTTGTTCAGCTACTATTTTTCAAAGTTCCATATCATTACCATTTCGAGTTTATTGACTTGTTTTGCCTGATGTACAAGCTTTTATGAAAAATTGCAAACATATATCACTAAATTAATTGTTACAATTGCTTTAATTTTGGAATAACCGCGTCTTAACATTCGACTCTTTGAGAATTAAGTAAACACTGTTTTTGAGCGTTATAAAATTATATGAATCCGATTGTGAGTGATGATAGATAATAAAATTGAAATGTAATTTAATACAATGGATACAGCAGGGAATTAGAACCAAAAAAAAAGAACAAGTTTCGGAGAGATATTTGGAGAGGAATGCAAAATATTTTCGAATCATTCAGTGTTCCTGTTCGTCTTTGAATGCGTAAATGGAGTGTCGGCACTGAATGCATTGAAAGGGGAATTCGTTAAATATTTACCATAAAATTCAAATATATTACCTCGCGTTTAAATGTTCAAAGGCAAACCGATGCACGAGTTTAGTTTGAGGACAGCAGTCATGAGTGTTGCAGAGATGGTTGCGCAATGTGTGTGTGTGCGGGCCGATAAGGTAAAACGTTGGCGTGTTAAATATGCGCGTCAGGGGCATTTGCCCTCCACGAAAGATCACGGAATCTGGGCATGGAAAAACGAACGGGTTTGGAAGGAAATAAAACGTCCATCTCAAATTCCACTCACATCCGTATCATCATATAGCGACGCTTTGGCGTTATTCAGTTTCGTACGTATTACCCAACTGCAAGTAATTACCGACTTTCTGGTTCATGTTTGTTGCTTCATTAAGTAGCGACGTGTATTCGGGGGCAAGAAAATCATGGACGAGTCGTGATCTACCTGTGATCACAATTAACCCACTGCGCGCGTGCATCCTAGCAGCGCTCCCGAGGCGAGCCGCTATCCGTTCTCGCAGCGCGGCCGTTTTTCCTCCACGTGATAGATGATAATACGAGCACGACGCGCATGTCTTCTTACTCCGCACCTTCCGCACTTAGTCATCACGATTACAATGCCGTCGAAAGCCACATGTGCGCTTGACGCCTTGCCGCGCAGAGCGAAGCCCATCGGTATATTAGTGCGTCGGTTCATTAGTGGAAATGGAAAAATGTCTATTTCCAGCTACTAAGGCGAGTGACCTAATGAACGTTCATTATCGCATGGAAAATTAATGCGCCGCGTAATGCATCTTTACCGACCTAGTGGTGTTGGAAACAACACTGCAGCAATAATAGTTCGTAATTAGTTTACAATAGCGTGCTAATAACCAATAACTGGGCAATAAATAACTAATTTCGTATCACGTTCGCGGTGATGTGATAAGCTTTTATGCAAATAGTTTTTCCGAAACAAAGCGGGAGCGCAGTTTGTGCGCTGCGCTGTTGTGGCATGCAGTCGAAATGATTACACGTACATAATGTTTAAATTAACATATCCTGTTTTAAGTCAACCGACTAGTCACGGTTATTTTTATCATCGTTCATTTATTTCGAGGTGCGGCGACGACTCGCGCTTCTCTCTCTCATTTTTTTCACTGGCTGGCGAGAGAAAAATACGAAATTCCTTAACGTCAATTAAATAAAAAAACGCAATAGCACAAGCTGTATCATGATATGTTGTTAAAAATTGGTACTGTTTGTAGTATTGGATACGTATTGGTCATTTTCACATTTTACATTTTAGGTAATTTCCTTCGTTCCGTTCGATATGGACGGGAATAAAACTTATTACACGTCAACCAACGAATAGCTTTGAATTATTTATTAATTTACGTCGATATTCTTTCTGTTCAGGCGTAATAACCCATATTCTTGATAGGTTATTTATCGAGTATAGGAGTAAAATTGTGAAAATTAAATTCTGTATTGCTCTGGAAAGCGTATCGCCATCGTGACGTTTAATCAACTTGCTTAAAAGGGCAGTGCAATAGAAATGTAATTGCATCAATTGTGAAATTGAAGCCAAATGTAAACAAAATCAAAATGTCGACCGTCGAATACAGAAGCCTGTTTTGTGCACGCTTGGGGTGGGAGGGTGTGTTCTGCGTTCGTCATGGCGATAATTCGCGAATGCACGCGCCCCACTGCCTGTTCATACATGCGTGGAAATAGATTATCGAAATGAATTGTGAGTCGGACAACTCCCATTTTTTGAGAGGGTGGAATCGGAGTGGGTGAAAAAAAAAATCGTAGGAACGATTCATGTCATTCCGAACAACTATTACGTATTTTCCAAATTTACCCACTTTATTCCTATCAAATGTTACCTACTTATCTACTATTACCTACTTTAGTAAGTATAATTAACAATGTTTCAGGTTTAATAGAAAAAAAAAACGGGCTAGTTAAATTAAAACGAATTGTGCGCACTAGTTTTGAAGGGTGCATATCTCCCTACCACTTTTTTTATTCCACCGAGGGTGGATTGATGTTTGGATCGTTCTTTTTCGTGAGTGATGTGCACCGTCCTCGACGCATGCAGCTAATTGGGCGACATCGTTCCCAGAACCATCGAAAATCCTGGCTACCCTCGGACGAAACAAGCACGCGCACAACAGATACCACACACTCGAAAATCTGCCGCGTATGCCGTCGCGGAATTAATTTAATGCTGTGCGTTGAAGGGAGAGGCAGGAGGCAGCGCATGTAAATTACAAACTGGCATTGGAATATGCATGCGCAAAATGGGAGAACAACGTACAGTGTGGGCGCAGTGGCGAAGCGGGAAATAGGGGATTTCGCGATGATCCTATACCGACGTTCCTGTCGAATCGCGAAGCTTTCGTAATCTTCAATTTTCTATCCGGCTCTAATGCTGTTACACGAAATGACACTATGACGTCACTCACCGCAAGGCGGGTCGTAAAGTTGCTGCATTTGTCATGTGTGTGACATGTGACTGTCCACAAAAGCTGAAATCATAAAAAATCAATCGCCGCCTCACTATGTGGACAATAAAAAAAAACCACATACGGATTCCTTGCTTCGTATGGGACAAACTTTATTTCCTATTCTCTAGGAAATAAAATGGCTTTATTTCAGCTGATTGGGAGAGGCGTCTGACACCTTTTTCGTGTGACCCAACCAGCTTTGGTCAGTGTTTCTTTTTAAATGCTGTTTTATATCTTTTTGAGTTTATTATGTAACATAGCATACTACATACTGTTAGAGTTGGTACTCCATGTGAACCTGATGGTTTCATAAGTTTTATGGTTAATAAAATTAACCGCTAGTCGCTTAACGACAGGGCGCGGACATGCTAACGAGTTCTGCGTGGACAATCTAATGGTATTTCAGTGATTTATAGTTGTTAGATTATTGCGCTTAATTGTGTTTAATGTAACGTTGATTTGCATTGATGTCCGAACGCGAGGATAAGCGTTAAGTATTAAAAATTGGCGAAGTTAAATTATTGCTGACTATTTGAAAAAATGCGTCTGCTCAAGTTATGTTCGTCTTCCTAGAATGTTTTACCTTCTTAACTTTCTTTTGTAGTCTCTCTCTTGTAGTTCTTTACGGATTTAATGGCAGGCAAGACGTTTATAAGTTTCAATCATCCCAGCCAGGTAGTTTTGATCCAAGAAAGGGCCGATTCTGATCCGGGCTATTTAAAAAATTGTAAGGGACTGCTATAAACATCTCCACCTAGACATCTTTTACACCGCTACAAGGCTAACGTGGAGTTTTGTAAGCGTAGATAAAATAATCGTGTTCTTTTTTTACCCTCTAACCTTCGTCCCAACCCAAAAAGATACGAATTATCCAACGAACCCACAACGATTATAATTACATGTGGCGATTAGAAAGTTATAGTTAGCTGGAAAATTTTTAATCAATTCGAAAACGAAAATATTAGACGTTAGGCTGTGAATTGCAAAACAAATTATACGTATACGGAGGTCAGTAGCAGTCAATACCAGTTCCCAAGTTTGAGAAGAAGCGTTCGTTCCGAAGATACCAACCGCGTCGTTGAAGTGGACGGAATACCGGTCCGGCTAGTCTTTTACCATTTTTGATGATATTCTTCAACATTGTCGGTGCACGAAAAAGGGAGACGCGAGACCCCAACAACCACATCTCGACAACGACCGGCACGGCGCGCGGCAACGATTAAGCTTCTTCCATCCGACGCTCATCGAGGAGTTTCACATTTTTGTGGTTGACCACTAGCGAGGTATAGAGTTCCTACGTGATTTTCACAAATGTAGGAACTTCATACCGTGCTCTTGGATCTTCCAAATTTCATCGAAACTTCTAGGAACAAATCATCACATACATACAATTCAAGCAAAATGCCGCAAGAAGATATTTGACATTCCCGTAGTGAAATAACGATCCGAGGACGTAAAAGCACAAGTTTTTAGGATCCTACGAATGGGAAATGATGAAAAATACACGCGTACAAGGCGATTGAGGTGAGTACATCTCAGTTTTCATACCAAACAATTACGTTTTGCGTCAGTTTTACCTGTAACGAAGAAAATTGATGGTTAGCTCCATTTTTCCATATGCAATAATGCTTATTCGTCTTTTGGAATCGTAGAATCTTGCGTAATGATAACCTTTCTTTGATATTGTTATCGCCAAAGGTAGCGTTACGTGGCCGTTTTATTGGCATGTTGGAAACAGAGGCCGTCATTTGTTTAGCCAGACGGGAAAATCATTTCCCGTTCGGTGCGCTTTCTATCTCCACCAAATTGCTATTATTATTACACATAGAATATGATAGCACTAAGAATGTTCGTACATATTATCGAATGGCGTAATTACAGTGGCGAGATACACCACAAGGGACTTTTAAATTGCGTCGTAGATTCTATTAATATTCCCGGGAAAAGCGTAATTTATTAATGGTTTTTCCAACATAATTTATTTAAAAAAAAAACACGTTATAAATGAATTGTGGAAGACTCGATTATTGCGCAAATAGTTGTAATTTCCTCTTTTGTAGAAGCAGATTTCAGTGTTATGCATATTTTAAAACCATTCCACGTATTAATTTAGTACTGCTTGGCCAGAATAAAAAAATGATCTGAATTTTAGATGCAAACGTGAAGTAATTTGTAATTTACAATATTTTATAGTTAATTTGACAGCCCATTTCGTAATCCTAGAATAGCGAACATAATTATCTCGGGTTATTACTACGTCTGAAATTAAACAATAAAATATATAAAACACATCATTAAAGTAACATAATGGTAATAATTATAGCTATGGGATGGGTACAAGAACTAATTAAGAATAGCGATGCATGTGTTACACCTGCACTAATAATTTTTTATAAAATAATTGGATATTCCAATTAAATTTAACAGAAATAACACGCGAGATTGGAGCGTTTGTGGAAAACAAACAGCGCGGGCCGTGAAATGTAGCCTTCCGAATCAGGCACTAATAGTCTTGACTTAATTGAAAACGCGGCGCTGGCCCGTACAGGCTTTTAATATCAATTATACATGATGCTTCACATACCCTCAATGGTACAAGGAAACACTGTTGTGAGCAATGCAGGCAGACACATGTCTACCCGGTCGCGTACGGGAGAAATGCAGTAAAACATTTCTATTGGTCCGTGTGCCGCCGGTGGCAGTCTGAAGTAATGTTATAATTGTAATGCACACGACGTGTACTGCAACGGCTTGCGAAGTTGTAATTAATGCAACGCACCCATACCGGGGGGGTTATAATTCTCTACCTTAACAAGAATCGCTGTTTAATGATGATGCCCGGCGTGAAGGCAAACGTGCATCGTAAATACACACACATATATCTCAGGCTTATTAATTATAGACTGCTTTTTTTCGCTCCGTCTCGTTCGCGCTTTGTTCCAGCACGTAATGCTTGCAGGGTATGTGGAATATGTGATTCATGGCACCGCAATCTGCACATTTTTGCGCTTTCTCAAAAACCTATTCACTCAGTTTTATTATAAATATTCTTCAAAATAAATGCATACGTACATGCTCATGGTGGTAAAAAAACGACCATGACGAATTGCAGCCATCACTAATATAATTTTTCATGTTTGAAGCTTTAATTAGCATGGCTAGAAAGTGTATGGGTTATGATTACATACACGGGAATGAATGCGAACAGTGTTCGACAACATGAATGCAAATTATTTCATAACACAAGCGCAGCCAAAGGCTCTTAATTAAATTTCAATGCAGGATGGATTTACGCGTTGATTTTCAATCAACATCTTATGAAATTACCTTTGTATTTCACTCGTGAATAATGTTAGTTTTATTAAATATATTCAGTCAATTTCATTACTACTTGTTTTTCGATTTAGGCCGACTGTGGACCACGTGAAATAGTTTCCCATGATTATGCTTTTTTCCTCATTTTTCTCTCCTAGTATTCCTTCATTCTTTCTCCATGCTGTTTATTTCGTTTTTTTTTGGGTCTCCCCGAATCCCCTGATCTTCTCTTTTCTTCCATTCTTCTCTGTTCTTTTCCATTTTACATCTCCCCTCCATCTATTTTCATTTCTTTCGTTCCGTTTCTGACCGCCTTGGTCCGAGTTAGCTGTGTTTTTGGGTTTTTTGTCGAAGAAATTGAATAGTCTGTTTGTCAGTTTTGATGTGTCCGTAGAAGGTTATTCTTCATTTCCTCATCGTGTCTGATATTTTCTCTATTCTTGTGTAGATTCAATGTTCCCTTTTCTTACTTCGGTCCCAGGATTTTTCGTATAGGTTTTCTTTCCATTTTTTTCACCTTCAGACAGTTCGATCTGACTGTGTTTAGTGAAAGTCATTCTGAGGCATATGGGCCCACTGGTTTACTAACAATATTGTAGTGCATCTTTGCATTTATAGATATGGACTTCTTATTGTATGATTTTGTCAACTGGGATGCAAGTTCCATTTTTCTTGTTCTTGCTAGGGTCTCTTCTTTGCCTAGGGCGTTTGGTTGGATTATTTTATCCAGGTACTTGGACTTGTTAACCACCTTAATTTTCCCATAGTTTGTTGAGATTTGTCTTGGAGCATCTTTCCTAATGGTCATGTATTCTGTCTTCTTATAAGATATTTGCAGTCCCGCCATTTCTGCGGTCTCTTTCAGTATATGTATCTGTCTTCTAACGTCTTCCATGTTTTCAGTCAATTTCAGGGGTATCCTTCTGTCGTTCTATTTGTATTTTAGGGATTCCTTCTTCTTCCACTCTTTTCCGCCATTCTTTCATTACCTTCTCCAGAACACAGTTAAAGAGCAGTAGGGGCTGTCCCTACTGCTCTTTAACTGTGTCTTCTCCCTGTCTTACTCTTGCTTTGACCTCAAAGTGCTCTGAAATCACAGTCCTCCATTGCTACTTTATTAATTTCTTTTTTTTTTTTCACCTTCATCTAGGTCACTTTTTTAAGTTAGAACAAAAACTCTTTTTACCTAGAAGTGTTTAAAGCAATCAACATATCAAATTAAGTTCAATAACAAATTCCAGGCATAAATAGCAAGGGAAAAGCCAGAAAATAAAATTTGCAGCAACGACAGTCATGCCATGGAAAACCCATGAAAAACGTTCGTTAATTAACATGCTTGTAACGCGAAATTTGCATTCTTCAGCATATGTTAGCTATTATAATATGACGAATTTGCATTTTTTGCATACTGTGTCGCAATATTAGCTTTAATTCCTTTATAGCTCTGGGGATTATGGCTTTGCGAGCGCGGTTAACAAATAATTTATTATTCTTTGTATGAACGTTGCTCCTACCTGCCAGATCCCGTTCTCAACCCTTCTTTTACGTCTCACTTTTTTGTTCAGCACAGAAGTCTTCTAGCTGGTACGTCAAATTGGACATTTTTGTATGGCAGAGAAATAAATAAATAAAAGCTCCCGCAGTTACACGACGTGCAGCAATAAAGAACTAGTTAAATTAATTTATGCAGCGAAACGTTCGGGAACGCTCGACGGATTATAAATCATGCATATCTTATCTCAACCGGCGCTGAGCACTGGCGACAACACCAGTGCCGTGCTAAAAAGTTATTCGCATTTCAAGCATGTATATGCTCAAACAATTTTTCCTGTTTTAAAATCGCATACGCTACCTTATAAACAGATTCGTAGGAAATGCCTATTGTCCCTTTTTTGGCTACAGTTGTTGTATCCGGCTGTATATTATTGGAATCTTTTTAAGGTGCAAGTTGGTTAAACTGCCGCATGCCCTGTCCCAATTCATAAAATTTTCGCATGCGCGGAAACTGTCCGTCGTCATGCAATTTTTCCGCGCGCTGCGCCTGTCAAAACATCTAGAAATCAACATTGTAAGACAAATTAGTGCGCCCACCGCGTACGCGCGTACGTACGGATGCAAGCAACAATTCGTACATTATCAGAGTTATCAGAGTGTGGCGAAAGGAATAGCAACGAAATCGATACGTTTTCGATTCTATCGCTCAGGCCACGACAAACTATTACATAACACACTGCATTTTGTGCGCGCACGCATCCGGTGCAAATATGTACGTGCATTGCGTTATCGTGTGCCGCCACAGTTCTCCAATCGCGCGCGCTGTTTGCCAAACCGATTGAGTCGACTGGCCATACTTTTCTATTTCATAATTTTCCAGCGACAGCGCGCCTTGTGGATGACTCATTGGACTTTCTCAATCCGATTGGCATCGTACCGTAAGATGCGTGCACCACAATGTAAAAATTCAATTTGCATAAATTGCTAATAAAGCTTGAAATTTGCTAAATATTTCCAAGTTCCGTGAGAACGAACGTTAAGGAATCGTTGCTACTGGGCGCAGCGCATAGTGGAAGTACGGTTAATGTTATAATAAACCAGCATCCGGTATAAATTAAACGTTATCTAAGCCACGAAACGTACGTGCACAATGCACGCTTAAGTAGCGATTAGAAATGTGCAGTTTAACATACAATTTACCTACTTTAACTTAATTTAATGCGAATTTGTCGAGGTTTAAGTTTTTTTTGCAACAACAACCAAACGTACTTTGACACGATAGACATTATAGACCGATAAGAAGTTAGCAGAGAACTAACGGCAACGGTAAATTTATTACCTGCCATTTAATAAAGCAGTTGGATTGACCTACAATTTAGACTATAATCCACGATCTATCTAGATAATATGATGTGAGGAATGATTGTTAGTTTATTACATTTATTGTGGTATCGAATTAAATAATTACACGGGTCTGAAGTAAACTACAAAACCTAGCTGCAATGATTTGTGAATATTTCTTATGGGAGGTGAATTTTTCAATGTAGCACTTAGGTCATCTATGTTTATCCACCTATATCACATCACCTAGGTCAATACAAATGTTCGCATTGTCAGTTGACGATTTTTGGGATTTTCATGTCGGTCTATGGAGTTTATAATGTTTTCACGGATCCTAGATCTTCTTATAGCCCTATCCTTATTATAGCCATATCGTATTTGTATTCAGTTATTTTTGCTGTTGTTTGACGCGACTTACAAGTGCGATGCCTGGAATTTTCGTTCAAATATTAGGTAGAAATATGTGTACTTGTCAATGGGATACACTTGAGTCGATAATAGTAATTAAATTAACCATTTGCAACTTATGTACGTTAATTGTAATATAATTGAATGAGCCATTTTATTACCTACCGATAGAGACCAAACACAATATGATTTAATGGAGCGACGAGTAATCTCTAACCTTTTTTGTTGTTAATTGCCAATAACGTGCACCCAGTACAAATAATCTGAATGATATTTACATCTGCGCACTTGTTGAATTTTGAAATGATTTTCGGTTAAATACTTACTATCAAATGTAGACAGATGATAAGGTATGATGAAAAGGTGTGATTGCATGCGACCAGTACCTGATATTACAAAACGAAGATTACGCATCTGATGGCAATAGCACAATCTATAATATATTAACAGCTCCAGTATCGAATGTCAAAATTTAATTTTTCCGTATTATTTTAAATGGGACAACTTTGTATCGCTGCTGGAAGAATCGATGCTAACTTCTTAACGGTACAAGTGTTACATTCTTCTAGTTTCCGATTAAATTGGACGTTTATGGACAATCCCATGTAATTTTTTTTTGTGGGTAGGTTTTGTTGTTAACTTTAGGCTGGTAATAATTGTTTTTGAAACTTGTTTAGATTAGACATTTTCTAACTCTTCATAAAATCTTTGGGATCAGATATATTTGATGCATTATGATTATTACGTTTGTTGCCATACTTGTTTGTTATCCATTGACAATCAACAACCGTATTTCAAGGAGTTAAATACATTTTCTGCATACATTTTCAGCATAAATTAAGCGGTAGTATGTGTTGTATTGCTTTTCCTGGGAAGTTGATGTCCGGCAATTCCACAATCTTTCTTTACGTACACTTTTTTCCTTTACGGATTGGCAGTTTTTGATGATTTTAGGAATGGGGTCTTATCCCATTATGTCTCTTCCAATTTTGCTTCTTCAATTGCATTGTTTTGTTAAGTTTGTATTAGCTAGTATTTTACGTTGACAAATGGAGTGTCACAGTAGTTAACGCCTTAACACGACCTCTGTGTTAAGTTTGTTAACTACTCGATCGCCCGAAGGCTGAGTAAAAGATGCGCAAAAATATATCGTTATCAATAAATATCGATATTAGTAAATATCGAAATATCGCAGATTTAATATCGAAATTTAATTAGTACGATATGTATTCTATATTAAATATAGCAATTTTTCTCCTATTCGTTTAATAAGAGCCCGTTTATGCACTTATCTAGTGTAAATGCTTTCCCGACTCCACCTTGTGTTAAAAATTAATGATTGATCAATGCTAAGAAGAAAAAGGGTTAAAAACAGCTTATTTATGGAGTTAGATATCAAAATACACAGTTCTTTAATATGCCCTCTATTCCATCAAAAATTTCAAAAAACCTAAGAATATATTGAATGTTTTTTAAAAATCATTAATATCAAAGGTCTGATGTTACGTCAATTCGATATATACGATGTCAGGGAATGTTTACATAATTAGGGCATTTGGCTATTTATATATATATATATATATTTATTCATATTT
>JAODAC010000008.1:750267-764830 GCA_027575185.1 Mimaenictus wilsoni | reverse complement strand
CCCCTTCCATCCTCACTCAGCCACTCTTTCACTCCCCCTTTTTCCCCTGGCAATCACGCGCCCACTCCTCTTTCATTCCTATACAATCACTCCCAACATGCTACCTGGAATCCCTCCCTCTTCCACATAGGATTCACCTGACATATTCATCTCCCATCCACACCTTCCGATCCACACCGTGCTCTAGCTATCAGTCGTTTATCCGCCACATTCAGTTCTCTATCGCCAATATATCTTGGTCACATCCCGATTGTCTGCACTGCTTTGTATAGTGGATTATATGTGCTTCTTTTGATATTATTCTGCCGCTCCTGCCCCTCCACCACCCTTCCTATCGTTCCGACTTTCACGCTTTCAGGAAATATATTTGTCATATTAATCATTTTATTCTTAGACGTTAAGAATGAAAGTGAACTTTTAAGGGAAAAGAAAATTGTTATCTCTCCTTAAGAAACGAAGCAGAAAGTTATGACCGTTATTATGATGATATAGTAAGATATTGTAGCATTTAATGTCATTTGCATTGTGAATCGGTGAACGATTCTGTTCGCACCTGCTTCCTGGTAGTCATTGTTTTACGAATTGAATTGAGTTTAAAATTACAATTGTGGTTGAAATCGTGTGGAAATAAAATGAGAAGTGATTTTTTTCTTGCTTTGATACATTTGATACATCTGTGATATTGATTAAGTTATTTTATCATTCGTGAGTAAAAATAATGTAAGACTATATTCATTCATTTTAAGATCCATAAGTGGCGTTATAGGTCATGACCTATGAAGTATATATGTCCCCCTAAAATATTTCGGTCAGTTTTTTAGTTAGAGTTTTCATTTCGGTCACAAATTACTCACAGATATATGTACTTTTAGATTATACTACATACTTAATCTTTTGAATGGGGAAAGATCCAATTATGCGTCCCCTTGAAATATTCAGTCAGTTTTTCAGTTAGAATTTTCAGAGATTGTCTTTAAATTTAAAAACAGTATTTAAAATTAATTAAATCAAATATCAAAAGGTGGCACCACTCTGTATTTACGGCTTGGGTTGAACTAAAATCTATCGCAAATTTTACTGCAGTACTTGTGTTACTATACATATGTATTATCTATTCTGATTTCCTCACGTCAGGCGGTGGGGAGACGTATGTCAGCGCTGACAATTATTACGCGATTGTCAGCGTCACGTCGCGTCGCATCGGTCGGTTATTTGTTCACGACAAAGCCAGTAGCAATGAAAATTTCTGGTAATATACATGAATAATGTCTCATATTCGAATTTATTTTTAAATACAATTGGCCGATAAGATTGTTTATTCTGTTAGTCTCATTAGCCATTTCCTAAAAAAGTAGCACATTGATTCTTACAGGTTTGCCAGTCCTGATATATAGTGTATGTTATACCAATGATTTCCAAACTAATAGATTTTTTTAATGGTACTACCTTTTTGTTCACATAAACATTTACTAGTATTACAGTAGTCATTTCAGATAATTCAGAAACCGTTTTGGGACGAATAAGTTTCGAAAGTCGTGATTTTTATTATATTCTTCCGAAGATAGTTCCTTTGCTCAATATCAGTTGATATTGATATTTAATAACCATTTATAATACTTATTTAATAATTCGTAAGTAGCCTCAAATGATATCGAATTTAACGCGTCTTTGATGTAGAACGACGTTATAAATTAAATATGGACCAGCTATAAATAATTCTACCTCAGAAGAAACTTTGAGATTGTACCTTTTTTTGAGATTGCTTGTCAACAGCCCTGATCCCTGCGGTATTGGCTATTGTACTATTGCCTCAGTCCCTTAGGAAACTAATGCGCCTAATCAGGACCTCGTTTGGAACACTACTTGGGGTTCGTGTTCGTGTTATCTTCAAATGCTACACTCTTCTAATTTTCCAATAGTATAACATTTTGTTATATATCTATTTCATATATTATTTTAGAGTAATGAAACCATTATTATTATATTTGACTATATTTTGGTGTGACTTTCAACTGTTACTCTATTCCTAAGTAGGTAACCATCGCCCAAATTATGCGTTCGTCCAAATTTTCCCTTTTCCCTTGTTATATGTCAACAAATACGAGTAACCGATCACTTTTTTTTATTAATCCTGGGCGGTCAACGCCACTAGCACTGCGATCAACTTTGATCTAGTGTGCATGGACCAATATTATGGGTCAATAACGGAGATCACCTTAGAAAAGGCTAGACTCTTCTTGACCGACTTCCCTTTGAATTCAGCAAGACTTAACTGCTCGCTGCCATGCTAGCAAGGAAAATCTTTCCGGTGCTAGGGATGCACAAGTGCAGAGAAGGTGCTCGGTTGTTTCCACCTCCAACTTACATAGTCTGCAGCTTGTGAGATCGCCTTTGCCAATATTGGCTAGGTAGTACAAAACCTCGGCATGACCTGTCAGTAGGCTAGCAAATAGCCTAATATCGTTTTTTTCAGCTTTATAATTTCTTGGGCTCTCTTGTGTGATACATCTAGCAGTCTCTTCGCCTGCCTAGGACCTTCTTTGTCCCTCCAGGCGGTCTCGTGACTAGCACGATGCCAATTCTTGATCCATTCCTTCACTGTGAACCTTGATAATCCACAGATTGGTTCAGGGCCATGGATGGTGGTTTCTTCTGCCTTCTTGGCTAGCATATCCGCCTGAGTATTGCCTGCCATACCAATAACCGATCACATAGCTTATAAATTAAATAATGACATCTACATGTGAGAATTGATCGTGAAATTTATGTTTAAACTTGGTTAACGCTCAAACCAAGTTCGTTGTTCTATGATTTATTTATTAGGGAATTGAGAATGTATTATAGAAAACATCTGAAAAAGTTTCCTCATATTCTCTTGCCAATAGCGTAAAGTTAATTGAGTTTGAATGAGAAATTGATATCACTACTCCCAAACGTCCCACGCGATACGATGAAAACGCTGTGGAATAGGTGTCTGGGAACAAGATGAGTAATCTAGGATCGAACAGCTAAGTTCCTTTCATAGATGACTTCAGTGTAAGTAGTAGCCGGAGACTTTTGATAAGAAAAAATTAATTTACGCCGGTACTGAGTGGGAGCAGATGCAGAGGCAGATGCTTACTTTCAATTAGAACTCGCGTGTGTGTAGATGTAGCGCAAATGTGACACGTCTATCTCTCCTGTTGCAGATCAGAATGACACAGAGAAGCGGGGGCGAAGGAAGTGGCGGATGAGTGTTTGCGAAACCTACCGGCACGGCTAGCGGCGCGCACGTGCACCACCCGCAACAGCTGGTGCAGATGGTGGGCGATCGCGACGGCGATGGGCTGGCCGTGCGGTGGGACGACTCAGCAGCGGGCGGCGGGGGCGGCGAGTCGGCGGCGCTGTACGCGACCGCCACCTCGTCGCCGCCGCCGCCCGCGCTTCCGCTGCAGCTGCAGCGTCCATACTCGCGCTCCATGTCTTCGCTGCCGCCGGAGCCGTTCATGATCATGCGCTCGAAGGCGGTCAACCGGCGCGTCTGCATCAACGTCGGCGGCGTGCGGCACGAGGTGCTATGGCGCACGCTTGACCGCCTCCCGCATACGCGCCTCGGCCGTCTGCGCGACTGCAATACGCACGAGGCGCTCAGCGAACTCTGCGACGACTACTCGCTCATCGACAACGAGTACTTCTTCGACCGCCATCCGAAGTCGTTCAGCAGCATCCTGAATTTCTATCGCACCGGCAAGCTGCATCTCGTCGACGAGATGTGCGTGCTGGCGTTCAGCGACGACCTCGAGTATTGGGGCGTCGACGAGCTGTACCTGGAGTCATGCTGCCAACACAAATACCACCAGCGCAAGGAGCACGTGCACGAGGAGATGCGCAAGGAGGCGGAGTCGTTGCGGCAGCGCGACGAGGAGGAGTTTGGCGAGGACAAATGTTCTCAGTATCAAAAGTGGCTGTGGGACACTCTTGAGAAGCCGACCACGTCGATTACGGCGCGGGTGAGTTCCACCGCCCCCCGACCCTTCGACTAGAATTTCTCTAGAACTGCCTAGGACTCTGTACTACTTTGTTAATATTTGTTCAAGTCGACGTTGACATTGCCTAGTAATAGATTTCTTTTGGTCATAGGAGTAGTAAGTAACCCATATTTGATCGGAATACAGAGAAACGGAAAAAAGAAACATACATAGAGCACGAAAAGACTTAAATACCCATCATTGTCACTCAACAACAAGCAGCCAGCTTTTGCATGATATTCATAAATACGATTAATATTTACTTACACTATTTACAATCCACACAATTTTTTGCAATTTCAACTCTGCCATTAACATGGAACAAATTAATGACAAAGTTGGACACATTTTTGACTCATTATATAAATTATTGATTGCAAGTTTGGGTGTGCGTATTTGATGCGAACGTGTGTGAATGATGATTAAATTGATTAGTTGTGCTAATATTGATTAACTGAAATCGTTTTAAACATTCTGCGAAGACTGTTCTAGATCCGCTCTATCAACGGCCGAAGGAAGCTTGCAGAACTTTCACTTCTCTCTATTCTCTCTCTCGCTGTTTGTCTGTCTATTTGATGTTGTACTTTAACTCAAATTTCGCTAATATGTAAAACTGTTTTTTGATATGATATCAACTTATTATATATGTTGGTGGCAGACGCAATGGGCATAACGCAATAACCAGACCGCGCAAACGCGAACCTCAATTTGCAATTATAACGTGCCATTCATAATCGAGCCTTCTAATTAGCTACATGTGTCGTCGCGCTTTTTAGTCAGTTTGCCGCCGTACGTAGCAGGGAGTGTGCTTATTTTGGCATCTAGTGGGATTGGGATTTGCGTTCGCAATTAGTTGGGCGGGTTTATAAGCGACACGCCCCCTCCCACAGAACACGCCTAGTATGGGTGTGGCTGTGGGCGGTATCTCGCTGACCGCCATGACGCTTTTCAATTTGCGTTACTTTACATTTTTTCGTTCGATTTTGATTACTTCTGGACGCACAGGTGGCCAATTAGCGTAGACTGGTTACGAGTGGTACGAGAGGTTCGAGCTGTTGTACATTGCTTCCTATTTCAATACCTGAATGTTGCTAAGTTGCTAATAATTGAAAAGTCGATAACTAAAATTCATACGCAATCGAAATGAAATCCAGGACGGGACTTAATCGCTCACTCTCTCTTGATGTGTGTTGATGTTTTTCACTATACCGTATTTGTCTGTCTCTCTAAATGCTCTAATAACGTATATAAAAATGAAATCACACAAAACACGAAGATGATGTCACTGATAACACACCGAGCTCTTTTTCTTCCACTCATTGTATCACCTATATTTTTCTATGATTTTTTTGTTTGTTTGTTCAATGCTGTGAATTTCCGCTTATTTTCAGCTGATCGCATTGCATTCTCACTCTCTCTCTCTCTCTCTCTGATTCTACAACAACCCACCCAAGCAATATGGATCCTCACCAATCTTCCGAGCCAGCCGTATAGCATCCTGAGAGCCACCCCCTAATTGTCCTGCGTGTGTTTCTATAAGACACCTTCCATGTCCTACCGTCTAGTATTTTTGTGCTCTTAAAGTAGTATGTAGTTAGTACCGGTGGTTTGCCCATTCCCATTTGTTCCCGGTCCCAATTTGCGATGACTAGTGTCACTGTGTCCACACGAGTACACATAGCGTGCCCGTCCCTGACATTGGACCGAGGGCCGGATTGTTTGTTAATATATCGGAGCAAGGCAACATAAAGGCATTTGGAATGACGGGACGATGTAGTGTGTCGCTCTTGTCGCAGGTGATTGCCATCATATCCATCTTGTTCATTATCCTGTCGACGATCGCACTCACGCTCAACACGATCCCGAGCATGCAGGTGCAGGATGACAGCGGCACGCCCATCGACAATCCGCAGCTGGCGATGGT
The DNA here is from genome assembly GCA_027575185.1 of Mimaenictus wilsoni. Taxonomy (NCBI): domain Eukaryota; kingdom Metazoa; phylum Arthropoda; class Insecta; order Coleoptera; family Staphylinidae; genus Mimaenictus; species Mimaenictus wilsoni. The sequence goes on along the minus strand of JAODAC010000008.1, from coordinate 758,899 downwards.
GGAGGTCGTGTGCATTACGTGGTTCTCGCTCGAGTACATTCTGCGCTTCAGCGCCTCGCCCAACAAGTGGAAGTTCTTCAAGGGTGGCCTGAACGTGATTGACTTGCTCGCCATCCTGCCGTATTTCGTGTCGCTCTTCCTGCTCGAGACGAACGCCAAGAACGCCACCGACCAGTTCCAGGATGTGCGGCGCGTCGTGCAGGTGTTTCGTATCATGCGCATCCTTCGCATCCTCAAGCTGGCGCGGCACTCCACCGGCCTGCAATCGCTCGGCTTCACGCTGCGCAACTCGTACAAGGAGCTTGGCCTTCTGATGCTCTTCCTCGCGATGGGCGTGCTCATCTTCTCCTCGCTGGCCTATTTTGCCGAAAAGGAAGAAAAAGATACAAAGTTTATCAGTATACCGGAGACGTTCTGGTGGGCGGGCATCACGATGACCACCGTCGGCTACGGTGACATTTATCCGACGACGCCGCTGGGGAAGGTCATAGGAAGTGTATGTTGTATTTGCGGTGTCTTGGTGATTGCGTTGCCCATTCCTATCATCGTTAACAATTTTGCCGAATTCTATAAGAACCAGATGCGACGTGAGAAGGCGCTCAAGCGGCGCGAGGCGCTCGAGCGTGCGAAACGCGAGGGCAGTATCGTCTCCTTCCACCATATCAATCTGCGTGATGCGTTCGCCAAGAGTATGGACCTCATCGATGTCATCGTGGACACAGGTAGGTGTGGCGTACCGGCGCACTAGCGGTGCGTGCGTGCTTGAGGGTGTTGTCTGTGGGTACGGGCGTGCGTGCACACGCGCCTTCCTCGGCTCCTCCCACCGCACGACACCACCCCCCAGCGTACGCTCCGCCAATTGCGCTTGTTACGTTGTTGATGTTCGTTTGTGTTCAATGTGACGTGAATGGTGTGCGCGCGCGCTATCATCGCTCTCTCCACAGGCAAGGCCACACCCACATCACCGACTACGACACGCTATCAGAACACCCACTAACAACCACTGAACCCACTCTAACACACGCCCATCTGTACAATCATTTCATTAAGTTAGCTTAGCTCTTTAGTTACGTGCCGAATAAAAATGGAACCGCACCTTCCGCAGGTAACACACTCACCGCCCGCTCTTACTTTCACGTATCTAATTGCTTCAGGCTTGCTTGTTCTTCTCCGACTCTCTCGTTCTCTCTTAAATTTATGCCTAATTTTATTTCTCTTGATTTGTTTGATTTTGACGCAACGAGAGGAAGAGTTTTAAGACGATTTGTCTTCTTCCCCAGGTGAAAAGAGTGCCCTTATCGGTGGAAATGAAGACAATCGCCGAAACTCGCCATAGCAAAGCAAAAATTCAAAGACACGCACACACATTACGACCTTGTTTATTTCTTTAACATGCCAGCGCCATGTGCATGTCACATGTTTGTCTCTTTGTACTATGTCGTGTTTGTGTCGGACAATCAATGGACGCAAATTAAAGAAACGCTTATCACGGACTGAAACTGTGTCATGTGTTCACTCTCACGGTTATGTTTAAGACAATTAATTCTTAAGTCACTCTTTACTGTACACTTGTATACGGTCTGACTATAAATGAAAATCGTAATCAAAGTATAAAGTATCTTGTCTTGCTTCCTGAATTGAATATTTCATTATCAAAATTTGATCACCTTTAAAAATTATACCATTAAAAGATCTCACTCTTACTTTGCTTCATTTTGGGCTAAAATCGTCTCTGGGAGGCGGGACTTTATTTTATGATAATAGCTCCGGCTCAATTTTAGGACAAGTCGCTTTTTAGAATTTATTTTCAAGACGTTTACAATCCGACCACGTATCACGATAGCATGGTAGCCTTCTCGCTCTCGTTTTGCGTTTGTTTCTCAATTTCTCTCATTCTCTCTGTTTCTATAAATCAAATTGAGTGTGGTGTTAGCTGACCGAAAAACGTGTGTCCTTCTCCTCTGATTCGCCCAGGCCACAACATATCGCAGATGGACGGGATTAGCGGTAGCGAGGGCGGTGACTATCAGCCGACAGCGTACCAATCGGCAGCGGCAGCGGCGGCGGCCGCCCAACAGCCCCTTCTCCTCCAGCAGCAGCATGTGGCGGCGGCGCCGCCCCTCGCGCAATCAGGTCACGCCCATCAGCCGCTCAGCGATGTAGCGTTGCGCCCTAGACGTAGCAACTCTTCCCAAGCACCCTGTCTTCCAATCAATGATGGACCTCCAGTTCCAGTGTCGCCAGTCGGCTCGCAGAAGGCGCTCAATCAACAGCTGCAGCAGCAACAACAGCAACAACAGCACCAAGAACACCAGCAGCAGGTGCAGCAACTCCAACAGTACCAACAGCAACAGCGGCAGTTGCAGCAGCAACAGCTGCTCCTGCAACAGCAGCATCAACTTCAGCAACAACAGCGTCTGGTGGATCAGGCGCCACTAGAGGATCAACAACTGCAGATGTGTGCAATGGCACCCCTTGCGCAAGATGAGACCGTCCTTCTGCCACCTACACCGAAAGGATACATATCTCCCGGGGTAAGCCTACCAATTTGATGCTTACATTCGGACATAGTTTTACCATATCAAAATTATAAATGTACCGTTGCATAATTTCTTTTAATATAAGTGGGATGATTTGGTGTTTCGTAACGATGTTCTCATAACCAAACTTAACCACAAAAACCGTTTAGTTTGTTCCGTTTCTATGTGAAAGATTAAATCTACCCACACAATTTACCAAACTTTTCATATCCACTTCGAATAGTTCTATTTTATTCATTCATTTATTTATTAATTATTTTTGAATGACTCTGAATGCAACTAGTGTGCTACCCAATTTTTCTGTTTTTTCTCTGTTTTTGGATCTGTCGCACACGCTCTCTGTCTCTGATGGGGTAGGCGGACAGCAAAAGATCCGACCCGAACAAGAATAATAAGGTCGACAAAATTGACGAGTTGCCTAGCGAATTCGAATGTTGCTTTTGTACCTCGAAGGTAGTATTTCGCTATCCTTTTACCACTCAATCAAAACATCGATAACCATTTTGAAAAATTCACCAGATCGTCAACTTTTTTTGTTACATATTTTTTCTTTCTAACTTTTGCATATCCACAAGCATATCCATTAATATTTAGTTAACCAAATTCCTCACTAATATTTGAGAAAATATTGTTGAGGAAAAAACAGATTAGTCAATCATTGTTTAATCGACAAATAAGATTATAACAAATGTAAAAGTAACATGTGTACGTGTAAAGCCAGTTGTGAGCATGATGACAGTTGCGCATGGTTTGACTTTAAAAAAAATCTTTAGATGTTTTCTTTCCATTTCGGTTTTGTGTCTTGCGTTGTCGTTGTTCTTAGAATTGTTGTTTGTATATTTTAGTGTGTGTGATTCTCTTCGTAACTCTGTGTGTGCTTTTTGTATAAATTATTCAGTAATCTGTACGCTGTAATATAAAATTGAAATTACAATCGATAAAGAACGCCATTAGACGACCCAAAAAATACATGTAAAAAATAACAATAAAAACTTTTATACCAAAGAAAACACCCACATACATTCTTTACGTACGACATACAAGTAAACAATTCTATAAACAAATAAACAACAATATTTACATATTTTATACATTGATATATAGATTTAATTTCATAATTTACATCCTAGATTATAATAAATATAGGAAATACATTTTTAAAATTTGAGACACTAAATTCATCTTAAATCTTATACATTGTCGTACCTTTTGTTAATATTAGTTATTTACGTTCGTTATTTGTTAATTTAGTTCAGTGTAATTTAAGGTAAAGCAAATGGTCGAAAGTATTTATAAAAATAATATTTTATGGCGCACCATATAGTTTATTTAGACAACGAATATTTTAAGTGAGTTTCATATGGTTATCAGGTCACAAATGTGCCTGGCTAAATTTATATCAAATTTTAAAAATATATGGATATTTTTATAGTTCAACTTGTAGCATATTCTCCGGTTACGGCTAAATATCATTGGGACTTGGTACCAAAAGATCGATACATTTTCATTTCGATAATTTCGAAATTCCAATGAGATAAACATCCATTCTTACCGGGTTAGAATAGGTACACCAGCCTTACTGTTCAGAACCGCGGAAGTACCAAGGCCACGCTCGACCAAGGTATGGTTAGAACAGAAGATAGGCGGACTCAAAAGACCACGGTCGCCACCGATTTCCACGCTGGGAGACTCGGAAAATGATACAACAGTATCCCAACAAACAAATGCAGGACTTATCTCAATCTCCCTTAATCTTATTTCCTTATAATATATTTATATACGACAATATATTCGAACTAGCAATGAGGGAAAAAAACAAATCGAAAGAAAGCCTGAAGAGAGAATTATATGTAGAGTGAAACGGCAGTAGAGATAGTTTCAGCCTGGCAGAAGTACATACATCTCCAGAATGTACAATTTGTGACTGTTGCAAGAGGGCGTGCAAGGGAAAAAGTACAGCTCTGGCCAAAAAGCGGTATTCAGAGAAGAGGGAGATCTGTAGAGATATGCAGGTAGTAAAGGTAAGAAAGAAAGGATAAATATGGTAACGGTCTGATAGAACAACATCGCTAGCGCTTTAAAAGTTGGATCGGTTACTAACGAGATATAGATATAAAAAGAGTTGCTAGATATACAAATATACAAATGATAAACATACATAAAAAATGCTAAATACACGTATATACGAAAGGTTGCTAGGTACATGATAAAACAAAATATTTAGATTAATTTTGTATAATAAGAGTTTCGAAACTTGAAGGCTCGTTCCCCAATACAAAAACTAGAAATCAAACGGCAACATAGTTCAGAGGAATCAGAACCGATAAAAAAATGTTTGAACTGTTATATTTTATGCCTAAATAAGTGCGATAAATCCATCCATATCTAGAACTAAAAATGAGACCACACATGTTTCGGAGGAATCACAATACCAAGAAATGCTCGATTTAGATGACCTTTATACCTGAAAAGTTTGATTAATGCCTCAATAGCTAACACAAGAAAGTAAAGGGCAATACATAGATAGTACATATGTATAGTAACAGAATTGCTGCTGTAAAATGTGCAACAGATTTTAGTTCCACCCAAGCAGCAAATTCAGATTGGTGCCACTTTTTGCTATTTGATTTCATTAACTTTAAATTCTGTTTTTGAATTTAAAGATAATTTACATATTATATATTATTATCATTAAACGAAGGTTAACGAAGGTTATTAAAATCATTTGAAAATATGCTGCTTACCCTGCATTTTGTCTTTGAGAGAGTGTGCAACTTAAAGGGTTTAGCCGCTTTGGAGAATAAAATTATATGTAGCCTTACAGTTGCAGACTTATTTTCGCGAATGAAGCGAATCATTTCAATCTGTAGGTAGCATGAAGTCTTTCTTTAAGGATAGGGTCATGAATCGGCAATATATCAAAAGTAAAAAGCTTATGTCATTCAGAGCAATAAACGAAACGAAAGTGTTTATTAACATTTCAAAACTCGTCTCTGGTCGGAAATATCGAATATAGCCGGTAACTTATTAGCGCCATCTAACAAATTGGATTGAACTAAACAGTTTTGTTTCAAGGTCATTAATATATTATGCGCTTCTCTATCTTATATTTTCTCTGGGGCAATACATGCTCTCAGAGGAATCAGATCCACCTAAAAATAACCATGCTGGTTTATTTTATTCCTAAAACATTCCAACAATTCCCTTAATAGCTGAACCAAATAAATGATTTAAGCAACACATGCCTTGGATAATTACGTATATTATGGGGACATTCCATTATCACAAAAACTGAAAGACCCGAAGAAAATATTTTTATAAACAATATAAATAAGTGCCAAATAAGTGTATAAACAAAATGACTCGCTCCGGAGAAACGGTACTGCCGACTAGGTACAAATACTGCTATGAACCAATATAGATATTATTTTTGAGGACTGCAAGCCGACAGCTACCTGCTGTCTGTAGAGTATTGTTATAAAGGGTTGTCCAAGGAAAACTATCCGATAAACAACTAACTTTATTCTTATCTTACGAACCAGATTATCATTTCCTCCCGCCACCGATAGTAAAGCGGGGCAAACACCAATCGCCACGTGTCAAGGCACGCCCTAACAGCGAGTTATTATACGATTAATCATGCCACGCGAAGCAGTATGCGCCAGTTGCCGCCGCCAGATCATCACCAGACAGGTCCTTCAGGCAGCTTCCTTTCTTAGAAACGCAATGTGCGATATGCAGTTTTCTTTCCTTGAAACACAATATGGTAATAAAATTGCTGCAATACATGGTCAGAAACCTGAAATGGCAACATATTCGTATGGCCTGAACAATCATCAGAATTCATTGCCAAGACCTCGGCAAAATGTCAAGTGCATAAAATGATGGAATATTAATCATCCGTTACCGACAAATTCTTAGGCAACATGTGGGGTACAGAAAATGCTGTGAAATATTAAAGGTGCTGAAACGAGTTTGAAACTCAACCTCGAAACTTTGTAGATTTTGTAGATAATTCCCCGTTGCCTCAAGCAGAACCAGAACCATATCAAACTCACTTAAACCATTCAACTCAAAAAGCATTAAACTAAACATTTTCGACCATTTGTTTAGACTTTACTTATGACACTCCGTAAGCGCTATAGTTTTAAGTGTATAACTCATGTGAGCTAGTTAACTAAATGTGTGTCCCTCCTTTCTCTTCAGTGGCTAATTCTATCTTTCTTGATGTAAATCTCTATACTTCAATGTGATAACTCGTCGCTGTTTTCGAAAAGCTATTAATGAAGACAACTTATTCGCTAACAGCTCTGCGAGTGTGTACTCTACGTCTGATTGTAACTCATTTTGCCCTATTACCCCACCCCTCTAAACACCGCAAAACATCACACTCAACATGCAATGTGTCACAAACGTAACGCGCCGACGCAATTTGCAGGAATGCAAAGGACACTGTCGAGGAGAATGCATACCCCTACGGCCCACCAATCTCAGTGCCAAGCACGCGGCCACGACCAAACATTAAAAAACTCAAACAAAGCGCTGTAACCTATCACAAACGGCAATAATGCCAAATTTTGAGATGCGCCCTCCCACAATATTTACAGACACACACTTCAAATAGCCAACACAGGTGAGTTGAAAATGAAGAAAATAAATAAACGAGCAAACTTCTAACCAGCTGTGAAAATAAAAACAGAATCAAACAACTCGCAAACGCGACGCGTGTACACGTGTGGTCCTTCCGTAGAAGCCAACATAAAATGATCCTTATAAGCTCCATGTAAATTTCCGAATGTGGAAATACCTTAAATATCCAGCTAGATTTCCATAGTTCGATGATGAATCGGAAAGGCGTTAATTTCTATTTCAAGTAATTAGGACGTATTGTGGATAAATTATGGGCTAAATAGATTTTTTCCATATAGAATAGATTGCGAAGATGCAAAAGTGTCCATATCTTTATTGATTGTTTATATCCCCAGCAGGGCTAGAAGCAATTATATCAATGTTAAATTTTTACAGAAGGTGTATTGCTTAAAATTTACAATTAAAAATGTTCCTAATCACAGAAAAAAATCTTATATATTTTCTAATTCACTGGTGTTTCTTATTAAATTATAGACAACTTTAACAAACATTTATGTGGATAAATGTGGAAATTGTAGTGATTTATATGGAAAAGTTGAAAGTAATAGCTAAATTCCAGAATGAATTTCTATCATTTAATTAGTTGAAACCAAACCCAGTGGTTTGTATTTTACATAAATAACGTTTCAAGAGGTTGCCTCTTAGTACACGCGCATTTTTCCAAAATTCGCAAATTGTAATTGTGATTTGTAATATCACCTAGTACAAAATATGAAATATAGAAAAAGTGAGGTTCGAGTCCTCGTGGCGGGCACCTCTTTGTGTGTGAATTATTCAAATCATACACACATGTTACAACACACTCACCCACATATACAACAAACATCCTACATACAACTTAGACATGTAAAAAAATATCGATATTGACAAATATCGATATGTCGGCCTCAAAATTTCGATATTTATCGATAATTCCATTTTTCATAACATCGATATATCGATATCAAAATTATTAATATCGTTTTGGCATGACATTGACGTGTCCGCCATCTGAGAAGTATTCTGAGAAGTTCAAAATTGGCAATTTTCCATATAATAAATTCTAATCCATTCATATTTGTTGGAATCCTAAGATTAAGATCAACTTCGATTTTTGCTAGAATATGTATTATTGCAATTATTATATCTGGTGGAAAGACTGATAGATCTATATACGTATTATTATTATTATTATTAGTTTAAATATCGATATTCGTCGTTATCAAAAGGTTAACAATAACAAAATATATGCATGAGTCCGACATTCCATGTAATTTAATGATTACTGCAGATTGTTGAGATTTGTAATTAGTCCTGAAACTAATATACAGATGGCACTGCAGTGAAATTTCAATTTGATCGATATTGATAATATCGATATTTCCAAGACGATATTTCGATGTCGATATATCGATAACTTGGAAATATCGATGTCGACAAATATCTATATTTCATCATCCTCT
>JAODAC010000008.1:735622-750167 GCA_027575185.1 Mimaenictus wilsoni | reverse complement strand
AACAACTTTCCGTAGGAATCATCTTACCACAGAATCGGATATCCTCCTATTATACATAGTATCACATTTTAATATCTTCCTGTATCTACCGACCTCAAAAAGAACAACTGTAGTAATTAAATTGTGTTTTTTTTTTTGAAACTTTAATGATTTCATCAGAGTCACTTAACATTGTTTTCGGACAAATTTCTCTTTCTGCTACTAATCAAAGGTAATTTAATCGCGCCGTCGGCGAAATGATTTTTTTTTTTGTTTTTGATTAATGTAGCCAGCTGCAGCGTGTTTTAATCGATTAATGCATGAAAAAAAAACGGAATCATCAGATATACGTTGAAGTGAACAATCACAACTCGTTCGAAGCTTTTGAGACAAGACACGCTTGCCCGACGTTCGCGCCTGTGTCAATAGGCGTTTAATGAACGGCCAACGGTTTCTATCAATATAGAGGTCAAATTGATATCGGTATTGAATTCATAACAGCCATTATTGTAATTTCACAATCACGTATAATAGGTCTAAATTTAACCAGCTTCGTTATAGTTCTATTACCTACTAGAGTAGCATGAAGTAGGAGTTGAAAAGAGTTGTTATCAACTCGTTCTGGGAATAATTTAATTTTGACATGTAGGTGGAACTCACTATTATTCATAGTGTAAAATAAATACTGAAAATATTAGTACATGACGATGGTATTAGGAAAATCAGTAAAGTTCTTAACGTTTTCAAAGTACGATTTTATTTGGCAGTATTTTAGTGATTTTTAAAAAGTGTTTGCTTGTGAGTTGAATTTCTACTTATAAGGCAGAAAAACTTAAGTAATTTTCATGGAAACTAAAAGTTACACCTTTATAATAAACGACAGTGAAATATTGCGTGGGATTGTTCCAAGAAATTTTCATATTTCGAAGAAATTGTTTAGGATAAACCTTTGTTCAAATCAATTAGTCAAGAAGAGCTTTGCAAAATTAAGTTCAAAATGAGAATAACATAAAAACTAAATAGGTTAGAAATTGTTGCGTGTGTGATGTTGCCAGTCAAACTATTTTCCAGAAAAACTTCAATCCATGAGAAAATCTTGGGAATTACGGTGAGAAATCCATCGTAAACTTTTCGAACTTTTCGAAAATTTTTGTGTTCGAGTAGAAATCGTGTTTATTATGTAAATAACAATAACTTAAGTAATATTTATGGAAAGTCAAATTTTAGGACGTATATTAGATAATTTTTATATAATTTTTTTTTAATTTAATTTTTTTAATTTTTATTGCATTCGCAAATTTAATTTCTTTAAAGAAATTCCGTTGAAAAATCTTATTTCAAGACGATTTTTACAAAAATAATATTATGAAACATATAGTTTATAAAAACTGGCATCATCTAAAAACTAATTAAGTTAGCAAGGGTGCAGTACCAATTACATACAGGACAAGCACATCATTGACAACCGTGTTCCGTAACTTGAATAAATTCAATTAAAGATAGCCAAGTAAAATACTAAAAATCACTGGAAACACAACAACAGGGAACAGGAAAATATAGATAAAACCATTAGAAATGAGTGAACAGGAATACAAATAAATGTATTGATGAGAAATGTTTCAAAAAGCCTAAAATACAGCGAGGCAAAGTAAGAAAATGTTAAATTCAAAGATTAACAAAGTCTACATACACATTTTGAAAGAGCAGTGCCATAAACAATGCAGTAGATTGAGGCAGAAGTATATACCAGGTTATAACACTCGGAAACCATCAAAGAAGAAGCCAAAACGAAAAAATCAAAGAGCAATGAGGAAATTTCCAAGTGCATGAATGATTTGAATTTTCTGTACCAATGAGATACGGCTAATTAAATAAATCCTGAAATTTTCAAGAGTCTAACTATATTAAATATAGGTTTGCCGAAAATTTTATGGCAATCGGTCACTGTGCTCGCACAGTGATCGATTGATATTGGGAAATTGCTCAATAATGTCATCTTCAAAAACAATAAACTCGCGATCAAACCAACCAAAAACCACCTTTCAGATTCCCTCATATTTCACAAAATGTCATATAAACAGAAAATGACCCAAAGAAACGGCTGCAGGGATTTAACGCCGGCATGGCTATAATATCAGCGATGTAGTATCGAATGGAATGACGAAAAGGCAAAATAAAAAATTCTGCACCACCCAAAAACACGTCTTTAAAGTTGTCGTATAAGTAACGCAGCACATTAGAAATCGCAAGTGTAAAGGGAGTCAGAAAAGACTCCCGTAATTTTCCACTTAGATAAATTTATTAGAAGAGTTGCCAAATCATATAACATGAGTACTAATAATGAAAACTGTGTTCCGTTCCTCGAAAAAACCAATTGAAGAAAACCAATTAAAAACCTAAAAATCATTGATAACAACAAGAGAAAACATTTAAAAAAATAATAATACCGTTTGAAATGGCTGCACAAAAATATAAGTAAAGGTATTGATGAGAAAGTTTTGGAAATGCGTAAAAAAAACAAAAACACAACAAAATATAATGTAAAGCCCACCTGGGCAGCCTAGTGGTAGCATCTCCGCTTACCACGTAGGAGTACGGGGTTCGATTCCCCGAGGTGGACAATCCACCGGGTGAATATTATTCGCCCACAACTTACCACAAGCACTTACCACACTAAGAAACATTCAACACCCAACATTCTACCTTCAACATTCAACACTCAACATTCAACACACAACTACTACTACACAACAACTACTACACAACAAAAAACAACACAAATTGTAAACATACAAATATATATGTACAAATACGGCGGAAAAACCTTAGCCATTAAAATATATACATTTTTTTTTATAACGTAAACTGAAAAAGACTCACAAGAAGTGGTGCAGTGATTTATGTCAGGTATGCCAGATAGTATATTTTTTATAAGCGGTATGTATTTTATATAAGCGACGTAGAATCGAATGGAATGCTCAAAATGCAAAAAAAAGAGTGATCACGCCATCCAAAAACACATCTTAAAAAATGGCATATATGTAATACAATACACTAGAAATAGCAATAGCAAAGGGACTCAGAAAAGTCTGCACAAACATATAGGATGGAAACAACAATGACAACCGTGTTCTGTCACTCGAATAAATCCAATTGAAGAAAGCCAAGTAAAATACTAAAAATCACTGGTAGTACAAGGTACAAGGGGAAATAGGAAAATATACATAAAACCATTAGAAATGAGTGAACAGGATTACAAATAATTGCATTGTTGAGAAAAATTTCGAAAAACATAAACATCAGCGAACCAAAGTAAAAAAAAACGTTAAAATCAAAGATTAACAAAGTCTGCGTACATATTTCGAAGGAACAAGTGCAGCAAACAATGTAATAGATCAAGGCAGAAGTATATACCAAGTTACAACACTCACAGACCACGAAAAGTCGTCAAAGAAGCCAAAACAAACAACAACAAAAAAAAACAAAGTCCAATGAGGACTCTTCCAGGTGCATGTATGATTTGAAATTTTGTGTATCAATGAGATATGGCTAATTAAATAAATCCCGAAATTTTCAAGAATATAACTATATTAGAAATAGGTTTGCCGAAAATTTTATGGAAATCGATCACTGTGCGACGCGACGTTTAGTTTATTATGGCACAGTTTACTACATTACATTACTACATTACGTCTACAGTTTAAAGCCGCCCAATTTTTGAAATTTTGTTATTAAGGCAAAAGTTTCCCTAATGCACGGAATAACATTTAACACACAGTAATTAATTCTATATTCGTTATTTATTTTATTCGAAAAATTAGCTTGTAATGTAGAGCCTGAAAACTGTGTTCCGTCCCTCGAAAAAAACAATTGAACAAAACCAATTAAAAACCTAAAAATCATTGATAACAACAAGGGAAAACATTTAACAAAGTAATAATACCGTTTGAAATGGCTGCACAAAAATATAAGTAAAGGTATTGATGAGAAAGTTTTGGAAATGCGTAAAAAAAACAGCGAGCCAAACCATCTTCGAAACTGCGTCATATTTCACAAAATATAATGTAAACTGAAGAAACATCAGCGAACCAAAGTAAGAAAATGTTAAAATCAAAGATTAACAAAGTCTGCGTACATATTTCGAAGGAACAAGTGCAGCAAACAATGTAATAGATCATGGCAGAAGTATATATCAAGTTACAACACTCACAGACCACGAAAAGTCGTCAAAGAAGCCAAAACAAACAAAAAAACAAAGTCCAATGAAGAATCTTCCAGGTGCATGAATGATTTGAAATTTTGTGTATCAATGAGATATGGCTAATTAAACAAACCTTAAAATTTTCAAGAATATAACTATATTAGAAATGAGGGAAATGAGGGAAATTTTATGGAAATCGATCACTGTGCGACGCGACGTTTAGTTTATTATGGCACAATTTACTTCATTACATTACTACATTATGACTACAGTTTAAAGCCGCCCAATTTTTGAAATTTTTTCTATATTATTCTATACAGAAATTAATTCTATATTCCTTATTTATTTCATTTGAAAAATTAGCTTGTAATGTAAGGCCTGGGGATTTAAACGATAACTTGAGGAGATGTTACTATTATCTAGTTTTCAGAACAATTAAATTTTGATCAGTAGGAGTAAGAAATATTCATCATATCACTTTACTTTGAAAAACTACGATGTTTTTCTGTTCCTGTTGAATAATGTACATATTTCAGTATCGTCTTTGATAAAGAAATTATTTTCACACATAATAGCCGTAGAAAAAGTATAAACGTATAAACGATTTACTAATTCTTATATGTATTGGAAAAGTTTCTCTATATCCCGATACAATCTGAACAACAGACATTTTCTAAAAAGATATAGCTACTCCCTATTTCTTAAGAGACAATCAGGCAATCATCTTGAATTGCACATTCTTAACATTTTAAAGATTACTTAAAGAAGAAGTTTAAACAATTTAATTTCAGCGGGTAGATGAATGAAATCTTTATATCAAAGTATTCTAAAGAGCCACGCCGTCTTTCGAACTTTTAAAGTCGGCACCATTTAGATTGAGGCTGAGTGTAGGCAGGCTCATCAAGATGGCGGATGATCTATGCGCGCATCGACTATTTCTGCATCAATTACGTAAATTTTTGGCAGCGCACTTAACGAATCGCTGTTCTCAACCGCACGGGACTGGGAAGTAGAAGTAAGCGCGCATCTATTTTAGCGAATCGAAAAATCGCCGCCTGCTGGTAGGAGTTTTTGGCACGCTGTATCAAGGAAAGCACTTTTCCCACGCAGGGAGTTTCATGCATGCAGCGTTTCAGGGCGATTTCAAAGAGGGTCAATAAAAATAACTTGTATGTATGCTTCGACACAATCCTACAAACCAGTATTGCACACCTTGGAAATCTATAACATAAAGCAAAGTAACGCAAAGCATACAAAACTCACACGTGTGATTACATTTGCGCAAGCAGGAGAAGTCTAAAGGGGGTTTCATAATTGAGAAGGGTACCTTTAGTCTTTAGTCTTGCGCCTTGAGCCTTGGCTAGGGTCTTGCACACTCTGGGGTCTCAACCAAAGGTGGCCATCTGAGGGGTCACCCTAGTACTCACCCCCTTTTCCTCGTTCTTCATACGGACCGCCGCTCGTGCGAAGAAAGAGTGCGAGGCACGAACTCGGGTTTGGGAAACCCGAGTGCGTGGTTTTACGTTGGCGTTGTTGTCGTTGGTGGTGGGGTCGGTCGAGAGTGGCTGATGGACGGGAGGCAGGCGAGACCCTACCTCTTCGAGCACGAATCACCGCGCGGCCGTAGCCAAACCTCCGTGTGTGTTGTTGCCTTCGCCGAAGCAACAGGCGAAACAGCGGCGGAGAAACCCACCAGGCAACAACACGCACGCAACCGAGACGGTACATCGAGAGAGAGAGTTTGGCGTTGAGTTGTGTGTTGTGTGCGGTGCGGTGCGCCTCGCTTGTGTTGCGTGTTTGTTGGTTAGTAGCAAGCGTGCGCTCGCCGGCGAGAGACACAGCCGAAAAGGAAATTCAAGCGTTGGTGCGTTGTTGTAGAGTGCTTGCTTACCGTCGTGAGTGTTCCGTGTGTTTCTGTGATTCCGGGACGCCTTCCAACTTTGCTAAAACTACACAAACCCAGTTGACAACACAAAAAAAAAAACAAAACTAAAACAACCCCTGTGTTTCTTAAAAAAAAAACTAAGCCTACCAGAGCCTACTAGATCAACTTACGAATAGTGATCGTTGTTTTACCTTCTTCTGCCTAACAATCCACCCACAAACAAGTGCTGATAAAGTGTTAAAAGTGAATTTTATAAATTACTTTTTTATATATTAAACAAATTCGTGAAAAAAAACTGTGTTTATAAGGTTAGTACCCACCCTTTTTAGCTGCTTCTTCTCATCTACTTCAACCCACCAAGGTGACTTACAATTAGACGACTTAACACGCTTACTTATCTACCTAAACGACCACATGTTTCCTGCCAATGTTTAGCAGGAACGAAAAAAAACAATGTGCGAATATACGAACGTGCTTTTCACAAATACACAAATTTGTGTTTTGTTATCCATTAAGTGCGTAATACCTTATCACATCAGCCATTTCAAAGATTTAGCAACTGCAAACATTTGCCTCGTAAAAAAAAACTCCCTTTTAACGTTCTACAACAAGACTATCATCAATCGCGATCGTGTTTCGAACTTCTGTATTTGACAAAACGATTCAATTCGGCTGGCAAATAGAAGCCGCTATTGTCACGTGTTCGCCTTAATCTTATCGGCGGGTGCAAAGTGATGCAAAATGGTGGCCTATAATCAAAAACCAAACCGTAAATCTATGTCTCGAAACGTATTTGCTAAAACGCTGGAAACCGGGGAAATCTATGCGTGCAATTGACGTGAAATTTGCGTGTTACCATGTGCAGAGCACAGTGCACATCCGTGCACTTTTATGCAGTAATCGATAATTGGTAATTACGGCGGCCCTGGCATGGCTGATTTCTAATTGTTAGTCGATGCTGTGTCTAAATGGCAATTAAGTTATTTTACCTCTAAACGTTTTTCTTCCAAACGTTATTTTTGAGTGTTTTCCTCTCTATTTTAATAAGTAGACAATTTTAGTTTTGTGTGTATAATAGTTTTGCATAGAGTAAGTTTTAAAAATTAACAATTGAAGATTTTCAAATAGTTTCTCGGCAATTTTTGCAATGTTCTTAATGACAAATTTGCACAAATTGTTAGAAAATACTTTTACATTTCATTGGTAGGTTGTTGGTTAACTTTTACAAAGTTTTCAGAGTTTATTTCCAATTCTTACGTAGTAAAAACCAAAATTTTTGGATGAAAGGTGATTCTATGTTTTTAAGTCTATTCTCGCAGTGTTTATAAAGTTTCTTTATCAGTTAATATCTGTTTTATTAGGTGTCTAGATCACAATTTTAGCGAATTAAAGAAGCAATACGAAGTCGTGTTTAACACAAATTCAGTTATTTTAATCTTTTTGTTTGTGTTTTGCTTAACTTCATTTAACTTTGTCACTACCTCGAAAAATTTAATAAATTTAATTATTTTCAATTTGGTAACAATAGTTTTGAGTATTTCTTGGATTAAAATTGACTAAGTGAATCACAAATCACTTGATTTTATCGTGATTATATCAATAAAAGTCGCTTTTTTTTACGTGTTAAAAACAAAAGAAACGTTAAAATGATGTTTTCTTCTGTGTTTCATCAGATTCTAGTAGTATATCTACTTAGTCTACGTTGTTCAACTCAAAAACATTTCGATTTATTACATCTATTCGTTGATAACTCGAAATTAAATCAAACATAGATTATTTACGTATTTAGTATACTTTAGCCTTAGTTTTACTTAACTTTTTGACCGTATTCTAAGAAGAAATGTTCTATTATGCTGTTCATAATCATTATAACATATTCTGATTGTTTTAGGATAGTGTGTGCTAAGCCAAATTTCGGAGTAACGATGAATTTCGATGTGTTGTAAACGAACAATTTCTCATTTCATTCTGAATATTTGTGTTTTACTTAAATTCACTTTACTCCGTTTCTAGGCAGGAAATTGTATTTTTTAAAACATTTGTTAACAACTAGGTAAAATATTGAATAGGTAAATATTGAATAATTTTATTAATTTTCAACTAGGTGGCAATTGTATGGAGTATTTCTTGGATTAAAATTGGTTAAATGAATGGCAAATCACTTGATAATTATCTGATTATAATGTATCAGTATTATTTCAATAAAAGTCGCTTATTTTACGTTTTAAAAGCAAAGCAAAACTTGAAATACGTGAAGAATGTCTTCCCGAAGTTTTTAGATTCTAGTAGTATACTCTGTCTATGTATAAATGTTAAAAAGCTTCGTTTATTCATTGATAAGTGGAATTTTGAGCAAATTTTGAATGATTCTAACCAATTACTTTACTTTTAAAAATAATTACTTTACTTTATTCCAAAAATAATAATGTGACTATGGCTCTTCAAATTAATAATCGTTTCTAACTTTTGGATGATCATTAAAATCACAAATTTCTTGTTGAAAAGTGTCTGAAATTTTACTGGACTTACGCAGCTGTTCTTTTATCAAATACATTTTTGAAAATATCTTTTTCACCGACGCTTTTCGGTAATAATAATTAATAAGCCGAAAACTTTAGTGTGCACTGTTTCTATCTTTTTATAAACAGTGAAGAAGTAGGTGGGCTTATAGACAATTCAAATTTATAGAAATCTGAAATTGAAATTAATTTATGAAAGAAAGCCATTTACTAATTATTATTCTATTGATACCATTTTTCAATGAGTATAAAGCGTCTAATACTATTAAACTAGTATAATACACTGCATGTAGTTATAACAAATTTCTTAATTTATAACTTCGTTTAACTGCGAAACTTCCTCGTATCCATTTTTCATTACCCTTTCTCAAAGTTTTCATTTGTACAAATATCATATTTTGACAACTGTCAAAATCCGAGAAATATACATCCCGAATTAAGGACGTAATTAGTTGTTACAACTCCTCTAACTGTATCCTGCACTGATAGCGGTGGATTTAATGAGGAAAACCTCGAAGTGTGAAAGCACTTCTTTTCCTCGAGCGACAGGCGGACACGTTGCATTTCGTTGTGTGTCGGGCAAGCAAGCCAAGCAAGCGAGGCACTTAGTTTAATTGCCTACAAGTCATCGTTGTCATTGTTGATAGATGATATTTGATATCAAACATCGCAATGCACGGTCGCGGCCGCCTCGCGGATGTCTTGATTTTTGTTATTAATCGTGCGCGATTATAATTGTATAACATCCTAATGCACCGGCGCTGGTGTCTTCTTCAGCGCGCTTTGAGCTTTTGAAAGTCTTCTCCCAAGACGTCTCTATGACTATAACGCAACGCGCGCGCGGTTCGAAATTCGACGGCTAACGAACGCAACAAGTTGTTAAGAATTGCCTGCGTTTCGTGGACGCTAATAACATGTAATTTCGCCTAAGTATATAGTGTTTCTTTTTGGAATAAGTTCGACTCATTGAATTGATGGACGATGATAATCTTTCGACAATTGTGTATGCATTGGTGAGTGCGTGTTGGTGTGAATGTGAATGGTTGTGTATTTGTATATTTGTATATATGTATGTATATATGTATGTATATATGTATGTAAGTACCCTCTCGGTAATGTTATCTTGTATTGGTACTTGTTTCTTATTCTGCGGTGCGTCGTCGTGAGGAGTAAATGAAGTGAAAGAGATCCTCTCTGATTGCATGTGGATATGAATTCAATTTTGTTGTACGCCGCGCTGTGGCGTGTTTTCTTGCTAATTTTCTTGTTTGGCATTTTGATAGAGACACGAGATGTACGCACGATGATTATCAATTGACCGCAATTATAAACGAATTTAGTTTGATTTCATTTGATTATTGACAAATAGTCGATTATTATATAGAAAGTCGTTAAATATTTATTTTCTTAATCATTGTCTTTTTTTCTGCTTAAATTTTGAGATCGTAAGTTTAAATCTTAAAATCATAAACTTGATGTATAGACATTTAAACGATTTTTTAAAATGTTCCTCTGTTTTTTTTAAATACAAATATGGGAAGTAATTAAAAAAAAAGCGTTGTTTTTATTTTTAATCATTTTTATTCATTAATGTTAAAATTTTGTTGAAAAAATCATTTTTTTCTGAGCATAGACTGGGCATATTTTCGAACCGATGGGAAGTTAGCAGCGTGCCAAAAACAGCGCATTGTTCTGCTTTCAATTAAAAGACAAAGAAAGGCGTGATATTCTATTGAGAGGACTCATTTTGCAATATCTTGCAGATGTTCCATCGGTGAGCATGACTATGCTTTCAATATGTTTATACATTGTAGCGTCTTGTAGTAGCGTCTTGTAGTGTATACATTGTAGTGTGCCATTGAATTAAAAGTGCCTTTAAACACGTCAAGAGATCGATAGCTGCTAGGGTTCAGGAATTAACAACGATTAAACGATTTTTGCAATTTTAGCACATATTCGCTAAACTAGATGAAGAAAAACGCGTTTAGATGTGTTAAATTGACTTATTTTCTTGGATACAATCGACCGACGTGAAGTTAGCAGTAAGTGTAACATTAAGTTTAAATAAAGTGTTTTTTTAATTGGCGGTTGCCAACATTCACGACAATGTTCATAGCGAGCTATCTGCTAACTTCACACTGGTCGGAAGGCCATACCTGTTTATTTTAAAGTGAACATTACTTATGGAAATTAACATGAAAATTTATGGAACTTATGGAAAGAAACATAAAAATGGGAAGCTTTTGAAATATACATGCTTCAAGTATTTCATTAACATGAATAAATCCCAGAAAATTGACGAGAACTTTGCAGTAAAAGTCAAGACTAACGATCTTCTAATTTCCAAATTAACAATTTGTTGAAAACCTACCAGCAAAAACACTAATTTTGTAAATTGACAATGTTCCTTCAACATTAAAAGTTACGTTCATTTTAATATTTCAGAAAATTATAAAGAAATGCCTGGGCTTTTTTAAATTGAAACATTTAACATGTCAACAATTAACATGTCAACAATTTCTTGATGCAATACACATTTTGCAAGCAAAATTGTGTGATTCCTACACACCTAGTGGTCATAATTCAAACCTAATCACTCTTGCGTTGTCCGTAATTACGGTTGACGATAAACTTTCGAATTAGAACCCAACTACCTGTTTTTCTGCCACTCGAATTCGCCTGCTTGCCGGCTCCATGCTGCGTTGTCTATCCGCTCCTAATTAACAACGCACGAAATATATTAAATTATTAATGCGACACATAAACGTCCACGTCCCATGCGCTAATCATTTGCCACGCCGCAGCGAGAGATTCGTAAAATCGTAACAAATTACAGCCAATCAGAAGTAGATCGTACATACTCGTGTGTATGGAGGCGACGTAAAATAGATAGCAATACAACTGGCCAAAAATTATACGTTTTGCCTGCTAATTTCTTCGTGCGTAGACGATACTAAATTATCGGGCCGGCATGAAATGTAATTTTTGGTGTTTGGCAGTTTGGACGAAGGCGGGGTACTACTGATTTCGATGGAATCGAAAACGCGAAACGGCAGCTTAATAACAGCAGCAGGAACAGGCAGGGGCCAACAGCAGAGGCCGCTGTGAAAACTATTAGCGGCGTAATTATTTTTTATTGATCTCTTTATTATCGCCGGTGCGATCTGTGAAATAGGCTTCTAGTGTTTTTTTTTTCTCTCTCTCTCATTTGATCTGCGAGAGGAAATTGGAAGTTGGGCCAAGCCAGTCCTGCTGAGCAGCGCGAACTAGGTGCCTTAGTTGTTGGCGTGACGGAAGAATTCGGTGCATGCAGCGAGCGGTGTGTGCCTTCGCCTCACGCAAAGACGTGAAATAGGAGGCCGATGTGTAATTACGCATTGCGACACATACGCATTTGCTCCGTGCGGGAGCACATACTTATAGACATGTGTGCATACTGCCGCACATACATAACTTACATTCATGCACATGCATACACTAACGCACACGCACGTACACATGTGGACACAGAGAGGCGGTCATTATAAAATTGTTTCGCTATCGCGCGAGCCGCGTGTGGACGTCGTAACCGCGCATTACGGACCATTAATAACCGACACGTATTTCGGAAGCCGAGATATATTCATCTCTTCATGTGTGTACCAGTGTGTATACGCATGTGGGTATGCGTCAGTGTGAGCCAGTGCACTGGTGTGAATTTGAGTGCGAGAGTGTGTGGTGCACAGCATTGATGGATTACACTTTCGGCGCGGCTAGATCGACGATTATTGCCTGCGATGTGATGGGATGTTGATACAGTTTTAATCACTACATAACAAATTATTGTTTTTTGTCGTTCATGGTGGGGGAGAGAGGGCCGGAAACTTGAATTGAGGTTTGGAATTTTAACATTTCTACAGCTGACCATTTTTCTATCTTTTTTTTTTAATTTTTATGTTTCATTCTTTAACGAATCCATAGCACACATTCAATCTGTTTAGAGTTTTTGAAGGTAAAAATGTTTGTTACAAGAAATCACGGAAGAAATGTGTGGGAATATCTTTCTTCATCTTACAATTTCTGCATCTTACAATTGTAGTAGTGCCGGTCGATTTTCTTTACTTCGCTTTGTTTATGTGAAATATATCTGGGACTAAAAAGTGTGGTTTATAGCAATTTTGAAACGATGAGGTTTAGGGCCTTGCCTATAAGTTATAGTGGTGTCTTAGAGGGATCATTAAACGAAGGAATCTTCGAAAATAATGAAAAGTTTTAAACTTTTCGTAAAATAAGTTTTTTTTCTTGGGCTAGATTCTATTTTACAAGAGTAAATGTGAGAAGAACTTCATTTTGTTAGTATTTAGTACGGAGTTTGTTAGTACCAGGACATTTCATAGATAAAGTTTGTTTCTATATATTCATCTATATGATTATGGAAAGATCAGTCGAAGTATATTAGTAGTAATTTGGTAATTTATCCTCATAGCACGGATTTAGAAGTTAGAACCGAATGTCTCTGAGAACGATATCTTTCATAAAAGTCTCCATGGTCAATTAAAAAGCGCTTCTCGTATGTCGCTAAAACGTGAAAACATCAGAAATTCCTATCTCCAAGGGTGAAAGTGAGATAGAATCAGTCTGAACGACCTGAAAGACTTTATTTTGACAAGCTTAGATCAGTTGTCGGCATCCTAAAACAAATGCCGAGAACTGAGAGAGCCAAAAGCCAAAAAAAGCAAAAAAAAATTCCCAAACGTTCTCCTTTCTTAGCTAACTATCCCTACCCTCAGCTCCAATCCTTTTAACCCTGTGCCACTGACTGTGCATATACCCACATTTCCACATTCCCACACTAGATTTTCTCCGGTATCCTTGACTTTTCTCCTTATAATCATCCTCCATCCATATTGTGGCGTCCTCTGCTCGGAAGGAAAACGAGCTCAAGTCAGCATTACTTTGTCCCTCGTGCTAATCAATATCTCTGATTTGACTGATATTGAATAAGAAAAAATGATATCCATTTTTTACTATATTTTTATTCAAATATCGATTTGCAATAACAGTTTCTGCAATTTAATTTCTTCCAAGTTGGTAAACATGCCAAATACCGAAAATCTAGATTTCGATATTTATCGAAGCTAAAATACTTTTTTATCGATATTTATCCCTTACGATAGTGCATTGACGTCTTTAAAACTTGCATGTATGTCTTGATTTTAAACGACTTACTTATCTCTAATAATATTTGACTTCGTTCTTCTTTTTATGTGAGAAAAACGTATATGAGCATTAACCAGTTAAACAGTTAAAACACCCACACGCTCACTCAGAGCGTAAGACGAGCGCGTTTTCTTTCATTAGCATACCATTAATGGTGTGCTGTTTACAAAAGAGGCGCGACTAAACACTTCTGGTAATTCCGACATCTCGAATTTAGCACCTTTCGGAAACGTGCTAAAATGAACTGACTTTTCAAAAAAAGCGATACAATCCTCTAAATTCAATTTTCCATTTTTCTTTCAGAATTTCAGCATCGACTACTAGCAACCATCAGCTTAATACGAAGGTGTGTATTTAATAAATTTCAATTTTGTTATATTTTAACATCAAGACCGACTTGCTATTTTTGAAGGGTTAAAACGTTAAGACGTAGATTGAATTTTGCCCCGGGGGCAGCGACCTACAACGCGCTGTTGTTGGGGTAGTACGAGGTGCCTCCCGACCTTGGTAGCGACAGCGGCGGTGGCAGTGGCGGCCGGAATCGATCCCAAGCTCTCGACGGCGGTTGGCGGCCGACTAGAGGGGGTTTAACCGGAGGTCAAGGTCGTAGTCGAGATGCGGCGTGGCGGCGTGGCAACGGCACGTGATGCCAGCTCGGGGTACACAACCCCGGAACTGCACGTGGCGCCGCCGTCGTGGCACACTGCCCGACCTTGACATCGGATGATGCTCTCGCGCCGCCGCCGCCGCCGCTGCCGCCAC
>JAODAC010000008.1:716325-735522 GCA_027575185.1 Mimaenictus wilsoni | reverse complement strand
CGCCGCCGTCGTGGCACACTGCCCGACCTTGACATCGGATGATGCTCTCGCGCCGCCGCCGCCGCCGCTGCCGCCACCACCACCACCACTATCACCAGCGTAATATCTACTACGTCGCGTAAAACGCGAATCGCAGCCTCCCAAATCGATAGAGCAACAAGCAAACAACGTTGATTTAAGCGCGCAATCCCAGATTGTCGCCGAGAGTGAGAGCACTCATACGAACGCCTACGATCGGCAAAAAAAAAGTCGCGCTTCCTACGCTTCCTAAGCGTGTGTGCCTCAAGTAAAAAGTAAATCTTTTAAAAATACGTCAGATGATTAATGGCTATCAAGTCTATCGTTAATTTGACGGCGGAAATTGGTGCTCACGACTTATTTATACATGGTAAGTGTGCGCGGCGAAAAGACATCATCAGCATCGAGAAGTGTTGTTTTTGTTTTCACTTTTTTTCTTCGTGCCCCCGCGATTGCTTCTTGACTTGCCGAATTGGTGAGTGTATGTGTGTGTGAGAGACTTCGCGTGAGCCATTCTCGCGCACGTCGCGGTGCAAGCGGCGAAACAAAATATTTTTCTATTTGGAACGGTAGTGATGTGGGTGTTTACGTATTTTTTGACAGAAATATCTTTATTTTCATAACACTTTTATAATCGGCTATAAACGACTCGGTGCATTAGTGGCACGAGTTTATAGAGTGTCATTGATTGCATAATTTTATGTCATATTTTTTATGGACAAGTAAGTTTAAACAAATCTTTTTCTTTTTATTGCTCGTTTTTTTTACATAAATAGTTAACAGTTTTGTGTTTGTTTTCTTTTTATGAGTTTATTATGAGAAAATTGCAGAATTTAGTGAGAATATTCAATATTTTGAAATTTAAAGGCTTCCTTCCGTATTATTAGCAATTACTAGCATAATCTATGTACAAGAAAACAACTTGAGATTAGAACATATATGCAAATATATAAATCGACTTTTCAGGTTATTTTTTGCTTTTGCAAGTATTTTTAGGAAGTTTTATTTAAGTTACACTTGTTCACGTTGAAATTTCAATATTTATTCAAAAAGGCTTATAAAAATAGTCAGCAGTTATATTTTCTAATGTGGCGTTATGGGAAAACTAACATAACGGATTACGTTTACGAAAGGGCTTTCGTAATTTTCTTCGTTGTTATCATTATTGATCACCACGAGATTTTTGGATATATGTTAGTCAGTTCCATAACGAATATAACATTATTCTAATATCATTTTTTTCGTATTAAACCCTTGAAATCTTTTATTTTGGCCTTATTGAGTTTTTAGGAACTAATGTTTAAGTTACACCTCAACAGGTTAAAATTTCAACATTTATTCCAAAGGGTGATAGTTACTAAACCTAATTGATTCAATAAATGAAACTAGTGTCATTTAATACATACGTGAGAAGAGAAGATGAAGATACAAATTAGTTAATTTTTATTATGTGAAAGTATAGGAAAATTGAAATAACGTTTTTTTATTTACAAAAAGGGAGTAATAACTCCTTCGTTGATATGCTTACCACGGGTTTCCTTGATACATTCTAGTCAATTCCATAATGAATCTAATATCGTGCTGATATCAATGTTTTGACACTTCAATAGAGTCAAATTTGATTTATTCAAAAAGGGTGTCTGTTACTAAACCAAACTGATTCAGCAGAAATTAAGATGACAGACAGTTGAAAATGGCTCATGTGTAAGTATGGAAAATTGAAAAAAAAATTACCAAAAGGATATAGCTTTCTTTGTAATCATGTATACCAAGAAATTTTTAGATATATTATAATCCAATTCAAAATTAAACAACAAAGAAACACCCTGATATCAAAATTTTGTAAAATTTTTTATATATATTTTTTATATTTAAAAGGGAATTCTACCTCGAAAACGAACTGAAAAATTGTGAAAATACGTATTCAACCAATAAGTTTATGTACATAATTTTCAACAATACTACTACCTAAAAACCTACACTATTAGCTAAAAAACTTCAAAAAGTATATGTGTGGAAAAATATCTAAAATTGAGTTGTTTGTGAAACAAGTTAATATGCAATCAGTTTTAAACGGCATCAATTGCCAAAGACGGGCCCAAGACATCACCGACGTCGTTCTCGTCGTGGTCATCGTGGTCGTCGCCGAAAGATGTAAAACAGCTGAGATTATTTTTCACCGGTTTTGCGCGCGCATGCGGCGACGTGTGCCCCTGCTGCTCATCTACGTATGCGTACGAGTACGGGCCACCACAACTGTCGTTTTAGTCGCATTGGCGTGAAAATGCATCACGCCGCGGCGATATGCGGAGATTCATTATGCGTGTCGGTGTAGCTGCGCGCTTTCTGTCCCGCCGCGCCGCGCCGCGCCGCGCTGCGCACATTTTTTTCCACTCGTTTTACGAAAAACTATTTGCGTCTGTCTGTACTAAATTTAAGCGTTGACTCTATGCCTGACTATGCACCGCGACTGCACGTCACCAGACGAGCGCGCACTTACCACCACAGACGCTACAGATGCACAACAGTCTGTGGGAGAGATGAACGTTGCCGGTGCGTCTGTTGGGAGGGAATTTTCCGGACATTTTTCTCGTCTTTTTGCGATTGCGTCGTACTTGATCGACGTGTGTGTGTATTCGTACGCGAGTCCCTCCACCAGGTGTTGTGACTTGCGCGACGTTATGTAAAGTGGCTTGCGTCATCGACAGCGTCGACCTAGTGGTCATTTAACTGCACGCGCGTATATAAAGCCTGTCTGGTCCGGTGTCAGTTTGGTTGAATTATGATTGGGAAATATTACGATTAGTAATTGATATGTCTAAGTCATTTTTTTGTGGGCGACTAGTTGTTTGTTTGTAACTCACTTCACTCTCTACATAGTAATTCCCAATATTTCTATTTTAAAATTCATTTTAGGTAGTTCCCAGAAGGTTTTTATATTGCCTTAGGAGTATTAATAATTAGATCACTTAATTAGAAATAGATTGAATCATCTGGTACTGAAGCAACAACGATTGAATTGCCTTCAGTTCTAGAACTTCTTACGAGAGCTCTTATGGGTCTTTTTGGATCTTGTAGCTTCATAAACAAGAAGAGGACTAGGAATTTCGAAGGTAGGAAATTAAACAACTAAAACATATAGGATAGATCTTGAGATAATCTTGAAACTGCGGTTGCTTCTGAGCACATCGGTTTGTTCTTGTGCAATTTGGATCGACGGACCAATGTTTTCAAGAACGAAAATGGATTCGGAGCCTAGGGACTTCTTAGCGGGGTTAGAAAGTACCTATTGTTTTCATTATGGGTATATAATTGAGTCGCTCTCAGTTCTAGAAGTTCCTATTAGAGCTGTTATGGACCTTTTTGAGATCTTTTAGGTTTATAGAGAAAAACGGATTATGCATTTTGAAGTTAGGAAATTAAACAACTAAAACATATAGAATAGATCCTGAGATATTCTTGAAACTGCGGTTGCTTCTGAACACATCGGTTTGTTCTTGTGCAATTTGGATCGACGGACCAATGTTTTCAAGAACGAAAATGGATTCGGAGCCTAGGGACTTCTTGGTGGGGTTAAAAAGTACCTATTGTTTTCATTATGGGTTTATAATTGAGTCGCTCTCAGTTCTAGAAGTTCCTATTAGAGCTGTTATGGACATATTTGAGATCTTTTAGGTTTATAAAGAAAAAGAGATTATGAATTTCGAAGTTAGGAAATTAAACAACTAAAAAACTGGGATTGCTTCTGAGAACGTCTTATCCTTTTTTTCTTCAATGGTTTGGAAATTTCCATGTTACTTGTTACCATGCAGATATCTAGGGCATCAGTAAAGTCTTCGAGTGTACAACTAATGGGAATTACTTCTTAGGTATACACATTTCTAATATTTAGTGATCCCCAGACAGCATTCGCTCCAGAAAGTTCTCAGTCCCAGAAAGTAGATCTTTGCTAAGATTCCTGCATTGACACAAGAAGTCCCAGGTTCAAATCTTGGTTGTGTTCCAAGTAACCAGAAATATTCTGCAAGAATCACAGGCCAAATTGACCCGGCACAGCCACCGGCGGTTAAAGGGAAAAGAATTAGTAATAAATAAGCTAACCTCTTCTAACATCTGGTCCATCTGGTTCCAATTTTATAAAAAAACCTAGAGACGCTTGAAAACCGTCCAGGAAATGTCCAAAGCCCGGTCCTGCCTGTAATCCAACTGTATCCATAAATTAGCCTCGACAAATATTACGATTGCTAATTGATATGTCTCGACGACGCTAAGCCACCTTTTGCCTATAATTTCAGGCATTAATTATGATGCAATACATCGAAATCACGCACTTGTTGTGTCGCACATTCAGCGAGGCGCGAATTTGGAGCACGATAATTATTCTCGATCGACTGGCTTAGGCCACAGTTAACGCAGCCAACGCTGAAGACAACAAAAAAAAAACGCGCGCCCAAAGTTGGAACAAAAACACAATAAGTTAATGCGCTAGCAGCAGGCCGCACAACGCCGACCACAAATCAATCAAACAAATCATAAACGCCATCGGGTGGCTTACAACGCGCTGGAATTTATGGCTTCTGTTTGCAGGCATTACGCGCACGTTATCAATCACATCTTGTGTTGTTGCTGCACCAGCAGCACCAACAACCACCACTTGCACAGCCAAGCACACTCGCAGCAGCTGAGGTCATTACGGTTTCTGTAATTATGCGCCGCGTTTGTCATGGTCGTACTTATGGTCTCTTTGAAATAATTACACTTATTGGCCGATTAGTTAAACACCTTGTTCTCTATCGGTTTTTGCACGTGCGTCTGCGTTGATTTGGTCGTCGTTTCGTAGCTGCTGTTGCTGCTTGCACTCGAGTTTACAAAAATAAGCGCAGTGCAACAGGTGATACTCGGAACGGATTCCAAGACGGGTGGATTTTATCTAAGCACTTGGCGCTCGTCTCCGTGCCTCTGGGCTATGGCGGCGGCGTGTTGACGCGTTTCGAGTTGAGTCACATCGATAAAAAAACGTGTGCCCACGGGTGGATAATTACGAAACGGCAGCGGTAGGAATAGGAATTTGTCAGAAGGGTACCAGTCATAAATTAGCGTTGACAAAACCTTCACGCAAGTTGCGGGCGGATTCTTCCCACCCTACTAGTTTTTTACTTTTTTTCATAGTTGGCATGAGTTGCAGGTCGGGATTTTCGAAATTTCTAACTTCAATCGATCTCTGATCATCGCTGTGAGTGCCTCCACTTTGATGAGGAGTCGTCTCGTGCGCGTTCGCCTCGCGGCTTGGGATATCTTCAAGTCAACAACTCGCGCATCGCGATGCATTCTACCTGTTTTTTTTTCTTCTTCAGCATTGCCGTTGCTTGCTTCTCTTCGGCGTGTCTCTTTTTGACGCTGAAACTATGCGCGCGTGTACGTTCTTTTCTCCTTTCCGCACGGCCGATGGATGTAGTAACGTCGGCGAATGCCGACATTGCGTCGCTTTTCTTTTTCATAATGCGTTCTTTCGATGCGTTCTGATCTTCGAGCTTGTTGGAAATGCGTGCGAGTAGCGGGTCCTTTTTGTAGGCGTTTGTATGTTTGCTTATAACTGTTTACTGTCCGAACTGTCGTACCGAAAATTTTATTTGTTTCTAAAAGTTCGTGAAACTTAGTTCAATAATCTTTGGGTGGATAATTGAGTTTAGGGGTTTATTGAGGAGTTCCTAGGAGATTTCTTAAAATGTTGGGGGAACCTTACTTTTTAAATTATAATTAGGTTGTTCAAATTTTATTCGTATATAGAGTATTATATATTCCGAAAAAGTCGTTCTGAACTTCTAGTGAGAGTAGCTAACTGAGAGTTTGTGGTGGGGGCAGAACTCGCATTGAATCTCTATTGAAAATGTGTAAATTCTATTTCCCATCTGGCTGTCCGACAAATGTTCTATATTTGTTTCGAAATTTTCATCAAACTTAGTTTATCTCTTATGGAGTACTATATATTCCGAAAATAGTTGTTGTAAAGTGCTAGGGCATAGCAAGTGAGAGTTATTGACTATTTTCCTTTTCCTCAGTCTTCCTCTTCGTAGCTTGCGCAGTTACCTGAGAGTGACTGGTGGTGGAAGTAAATCCATTTTCAATGCATATATTTCTTGAAAATTCGATTGGATCAAATCCGGTCCTGAATTCGATATGCATTGCTACCACATTTCGAAATTTGTGTATCGGCGAGCGCAAAGGACAAATTTATCGTCCTGTCAATAGGCATACCGATTCGGACGGCGCACAAGTTATGTGCCGACAGCAGCGGTTTGCAGCCACTCTCCCACACAATACAAATTTATGTCTCGACCTGCGCGTCCTCTTTTTCTACACCTTTCGGCAGGTATGCCCACCTTCCGACGGGTCCGCGCATCGTGTGGCATCTCTCCACATTTCCAGCTCGTCATAAATAAAAACCTCGACAAAAAGTGTCACAAAAAGCTCGTCAAACGTATCGTAAATAAAGCGCGGCGCTCCGGTGCGCTGAAGAAAAGAAAAACCTCGTGGACTTTAAAGAGCGCGAATTAATTCGCCGACCATACGAATTATCATTCGAGGAATAAAGTAAGACGGAGAGACCCAGTGTGGAGGAGCAGGGAAGAAATCGAAACCTGTTGGTGTAACGACTGATTTCAATAAGCCGAAGTTTTCATGGTCCAATCATAATGATGTTAATTTGTTTACGGAATCGCAACCGACGCCAAAAAGAGGAGACGACGACAACTGGTGATAGTCGTCGGCTACAATGAACCGAGTATATTAAAGATATTAAAGTTTAATCATCTTTTGCGTGTTTTTTTTTTCGTTACTTGCGAACTTGAGCAGCAAGTGTGCGTCGTTAAATGGAAGACGATCGTCTGGTAATTGATTATTGGATGCGGTGTACATGTACGCATCGGGTCATTAGGGCGGCTCGTTAGGGCCGTGTTTGAGCTGGAATCTGGATGTCTTCGCGACGCCGCATTTAAACCCCACACACGCATGCGTAACTAGGGAAAAATTAATCATCCATTGAGCGTAATTGCACGCATACATGTGCGCTAAATATGCAAGAATTTGCAAGTCGACATCTCGGCTGACACCGTATCCGCGCATTATTTACCGACTTTACAGCCGGTGCGATCGTAACATGCTGAAGACGCTTTTGCGTTTAATCCCTTCTGACAAATATTATTAAATTATTAGTCTCGTATTATTATCATCGTTGTCGTGTTTATTAATGATGAGTCGTTGAGATCAAAGTGCACCGCGAAAAAAAAAATATAAATAAACTTATTTGTTCCAAAACATAAAAATTATAAACAAAGGAAATCTCATACATAGACTATTATATTTATGAAGAGTTTTGACATCTTTGCAATTCTCGAATTTTTGCCCATATAAAATAGATGAAAAATAATGGATGTAACTCTGTCAACTATTTCAACTCCCAGTTCTTTTTGACAGCATCAATTGCTTAGTTAATAGCAATTACCTGGTTGTAGAAAACATTGAATTATAGCGTATTGCTCAGGAATTATAGCGGAATGATGTTTTAACCACAGATAAAATGCTCAGAAGTCTCTTAACTTTGCGTGCGAGCATATAAAATCCATTAGAAATGTAGCAAAATGTCTATAAAATGTCTAATAAAAATAATCTTTGTTAATTATTTTAATTCTCAGCCCATTTTCGCGCCACCAACGGCTGGATTTATAACAATTAATATTGCCATGAAAAATATTTAAATATATAGTATTCTTTGGAATTGCAGCGGAACGAAGTTTTTAAACGCAGGAAAAACGTGCATTTTCCTTAAATGATTTGAAGAAATAACTGAATTTCAATGTTATATATAATGTACTTATAATGTATTTACACAAACGTAAAACAAGAATCTAAAAACAAATTCAATGTACAATGTAGGATTGAAAGGTTTTTTGATAATATTAATGTACTAACATTTACATTTATTTAGATACATATATTTACATATTACATATATTTAGAGCATATTGCTTAAGAATTACAGCGTCAAGATGTTGTTAATCCATGGTAAAATACGCAACAGACTTCATAAATTGCAAGACATGAATATCAATGTCAAGAATCGAACAATTTGTATGCAATTTACTTATGAGTACACAAAAGTAGGAAAACAACATAAAAACAAATTCAATGCACGTGTATTTTTTTGCTTCGAAATGAAGGTTCTGTCGTACGGAGGAAATCGCAAAACCGCAGAACGTTGAACATGAAATTTGTTGTTAGGTTGTTAGGCATAGTCGCAGTTGAAACGTCAAACTATGCGGCCGCGTTCACTCGACGCGACGCTTCTCCTCAGCCCGGAAAAAAAAGCAGCGGAAAAAAATGTATAAATTGCCGAATGATGTTTCCACTCGTAATACGTCGGCATTCCATAAATCCAAACGTGTATAAATAAACGTAACGCGCGTTTATCTCCCTCTTCGACCGCCGCGCCGCACAGCGCCCGCCGCAACGCTTACATTATTGCGTCCGACGCAAAATAACAAATAAATAACGGCATT
The DNA here is from genome assembly GCA_027575185.1 of Mimaenictus wilsoni. NCBI lineage: Eukaryota > Metazoa > Arthropoda > Insecta > Coleoptera > Staphylinidae > Mimaenictus > Mimaenictus wilsoni. Next base: position 726,949 of record JAODAC010000008.1, on the reverse strand, counting down.
AATATAAATACGTCGTCGATTTATAATCGCAGAAGACGGCCCCTGCAAGTTGCACCGCTTAATTTTGGCCTTTTGCTAATCTTTGCAAATCTGCAAATCCTTCTGCGATTTCTTAAAGTACTATAACGCAGATCGTAATTAATCATAACGTTAGGTATTGACGATTGCTTTTTTTCAACGCTTTGTTAATCGCATGATTGATTGCTTTCTTTCGTCACTAGAAAAGTGGTACAATTTTTAGACTGCTTGTATTGTTTTATTAAATTACCGACGTGCCTCCTAGCAATTTACGGGTGTAATTATTAAATTATAGCGAGTTTTTTTTTTGGTTGTTTTGCGTTACACCTGTTTCTGGGGAAATTTGTCGTAATTTGTGTAACACGAAACGCTGGTGTGGTAAACCAACCACACGAAAAGGGAAGTTTGATTTGGCAAATTGTCGATGGGCGAATTATGTATAGCTATCCTTTATGTTTTGCTCTTTTAGTGTGTGACTTTCTGTGAGAGTTTATGTGAGGAAGGTCTAAGAATGTATATATATGTGTGTGTGTGTGTGTGTGTGTGAATCATTTCCCGTCCCCTGGTCGCTGTAATGACTGGCAGGTGGCTGCACAATTTTCCGTCCTCTCGAAATTGTGCAACAATAAAGATGGCTATTTTCAGCCGAAGGAGGAAGGTGGTATTGTTTTCTGGTGGAACAATAATGCCTTGGCAAACAGCCGCCCGCCTCCACACGCGTGCACCATCTCGTCGTTTTTGAATTTGACTTGTTACGGGACGCAATTAATTTGGCGTCCATAAATCGCCCAACTAAAAATATTTGGACATGCCGGACGGCGGATAGACGCGCGCGTAGCGAATTTTTACTCTCCCGCGCCGTGTTTTTTCCCGTCGCGTACACAAAATTTATAAGTGCGTCATTTATCTCAGGTGACACGCGTGTATACGATGCTGGGAGGATATTTATGTGGTGAGTTAGATTATGTTTGGTGAAAGAACAGGTAGTTTTTTTTTGCTTACTTCACATTAACATATTTAACAAAGTAGTAAATATTAATTTCTTATTTTAGATTATGTTAAATTAACTCGCGTCATGCGAGTGCGATGTGAAGAGGCCCTAAGAATCAGGATAATTAAGCATTATTTCATTGATTTCCCTCGTTTAGTTTATATTGAACGTGGTGGACAATTAAAGATTTAATGCAACTTTCAGTTATAATTTGTATCGAATAAAATTGTAATTAGTGTCATAAATTAGGTTTTACTAGGTTTTAGCGAGTGTGTTTCGAGTTGAACGCATAAAATCATGTCTTACGATTAATTTCAGTTTCATTCAAGTCAGATCTTTTAAAAACTTTTAATAATAATGTGTTAGAATACATAAAATATGCATTAATCTGTAAAATTGCAACAGTAATGATTGTAGGTGATATTTATTGCGTTTAGGTGTCTAGGCACGCCTTGCATGTGTTTCCAATAAATTTTATCCGAGCTTTATCTCGGAATGTCTGCATTTGCGAGTGTGCGACTGCGCTCATTACGCTGCCCCGAAAACGCCTCCGCACACCACACGCAGCAGCGTGCATGTCATTTCGCCGGCAGTCGCAATATTAATTACCATGATATCGAGCGAAGCGCGGACTCATTCACTCGCGAGATGCGAATAATGCGCCGATAAAAAAGCGATGATTTTTGTGACCACCCAGACGCACTTTCGTACTCTGGCACTATAGCACCGAGCGATGCGTCGTTGCATTCATTTGCCTGCGATTCACTTCGATGGGAATCAATTAATATGAATGAATTGGGCATAATTGTGTATCGGCCGGCGCGGCGCGGATTATATTGTCGTTGTTTATTTCATGCATCGCGCGCTCGGTCTGAGGCTTTGCCTGCAAAATTGAATCGACTTTGTCGATGATGACACGACACGGGCAGAGAGGGGTCACCTGTTTTAATAGCACCGGCGTGCACGGTTAATTTCGATGGAACTGAACGCAAACGTGCGCTTTTAAGAAGGCATTAAACTGTGGGCACGCGCTAGAGAGCTCGTTGCGCATTCTTGCAACGAGGGCGGCCAACTTTTACAGTTTGGAATTTGCTCATTTACGCAGAGCTCATTTACTGGTTACTCACCCTCAATGTGTAGATTTTCAGTTTTCACGTATGGTAACCCTAATTATGTGTCCGCGTAAAATATGTGGCGTATAGGATCGTTTAACGTAACAATGGGATGACCGCTATAATTGGTCTAATTTGTACGTTGCAGAAAATTTTATTGTGCGTATAGTCGGGTGTAATTAAAGGCAGGAATTTTTCTTTCTTCTATTCAACAATTTTCTTTGGATGTATGTCTCTAAAGAAGCTTTTATAAGTGATTTTTAAATTTGATCTTTAATTTAGGATGGTTTTTGTAATGCATTTTCAATTAACAATTACGTATCCTTCCACATAGTGGAAATTAAGTTTATTTACAAAATGTTATTCATGTTCAAATAAACTATCAGATGGTATCAGTATCAACTGGCAATCAAATCTGGTCCAGGAAATATTTATATTTCTTTGACTTTTTTGTTGTTCAATTTCCAATTAATAATTTCATATACTTACACACGGTATAAATTAAATTATTTTGAATGATTTTATTCGTGTTGAAAAAGGCTATTAATTTATGTCAATGTCAAGTGGCAACTATACATAGTGTCAATATTATTTACATTTTTCATACACGACAATTTGAAGCATCTTAATTTATTAAAGTCTGCTAGCTTCCCACTGGTTGATTTATAAATACTCTGGTATATCCGTTAAAATGTAGTTTTCTTTCTTTGAGAAACACATTGCAATTTAGGACATGGCGTTGTTGTTAAGTTGGTCAAAGTTTGATAATTGCATATCCGTGGGCAATAAATCGATTTGCGCAGCTGGGATATCGACGAAGCGCATCAAGTGGCGCGCGCTCACTCGCAAGCACCTCGCGAGTGTACTTCTTTGTGGGTGCACAAAGAAAGATATGCAGTGCATTTTTCATTATAAAGCATTATCGAGCATTTTATAGTATTCGCCGCACGCAGCCATTTGTGTTGGTTGTTGGCGAATCGTTTGGCTGGCTGGGCTGGCGCGCGTCGCGTATTTATAGCGCCTTTGTGGTTTCGCGCTGGCGCGACGACGCGCGCGTGCGTTTTTGTTGCGAATGCAAGAAATACTCCTCATATGTGCCATATTCTTCTTTCTAACCGTTTTTCGCATTAATCGCTTTTGCCCGATGCCCAACCGATGCGACCGATTGGTTGTTGCAGCGGGACGCGCATCACTCACTTACCATATCGAGTGAAGTTGTGCGCGGCGGTACGACGCGGATTCGTCGAAGAAGCGAGCACGCGTTGCCATCCAACGCTGCGTGAGTATTCGCATTATGCACGTTTACGTATAAATTTTAATGCTTTCTAAGATGGCATATAGTGGCTACGCATCGGTATTATCGGTAGGTCGTCGTGGCACGCTGCGACGCGCCGAGCGGTTGATTATAAAACTGCCAGCGATTTCGCGATAATTATCGCCGCGATTACAACGCGAGAGGTCTTTGAGAGGTGCGGGCAAATGTTTGATCTGGAATTCTTTCGAAAGGCAAACTAAACGGATTTTCGTTGGCATAGATTTTATTTACCCTTTTGAGCTTCTTAACTTTTACCTAGGCGATCCTGATATTTCATCCTCTCCTAAAATGTTCTATTTATCGTATCAATAAAATATTTATTGGTATCAATAAAATCTGCTCTTTATTGTGTCACCTTTGTTATCATTAAAATTTGAAATTTTTCAAACAATACTTCTTATATGAACATTTTTTCAAAGGTTGTGTGGATTTTGCTTTTTCAAAACCAAGGAAAATATACGAGACTTGATGGCGCATAACGAAATTTCCCTATAATGTTCGTCTGATGGACGCGCTCGCCCAGTTTGCGGCGGCAATTTCGTAACACAGAGCGTCCAAAAAAGGCGCTGCCGCGATGGATAGCGTGGCATGCGCACACATATCGCGGTGGAAGAAAAAAGTAAATTTTATATGTGCGCCACATAATCCTCGAGCGTATTGCCGGTAATAAACGTCGAACGCCCGAACCCGTGAAAAGAAGAGCGGAGCCGATGCGCAAGAAGAGTTCTCCACTCTCCAAAGTGCTCTTGCTTGCCTGCTTGCCTAGCTGCCTGCTTGCCGCCCCGATGGCAGGCGCAAGAGTAGTTAAGATGCTGGAGACGCGCGACGCCGACGGCTACGATTGCAGCTACAACGGCTACTCCTTTATGAATATACGCGGCCTCTCACATTGTTACACAAAACGTATAATAGAGCGCATTTCGTTGGCGCTTTTTTATCACCTTTATACGCCGCGTCGTGGATGGGACGACAAGCAAGCAACTTGCTGCTTGTCCGCGCTTCGATTCGCTCCTCTCCTCTTGCCCTCCTCTCCTTTGACACGAGTCCATCTTAGTCAGGCGGTGAGTATCTAATCATCATTACGTGTAATTTAGAATTAACACGCGCCTTTTGTTGGACTTGGCATTCCGTAACTAATTCCACGCGTATGAAGCGTACGGACACGCAGAGGAGGTTAGTAGAGAGGAGAGTTGGTAAAGAGTAAAGAGACTTGACCAACTCCTCTTCCAACTGGTAGAGATGTAGGACAAAACAAGATTTATGGGGTGATGAGTTACAAGCTTGCATAATGTGACATATTCATGAGTTTGACAGGTAAACTGCCACCCCGTTTGCATGCGGATCAATTTCGCGCAACAATAGTATCGATGAGTGCAATTTCCTGTGGTCTCTTGGCGCGCCAAGAGCGTGCGTTTGACGTGGTCATCGTTTGCGCAGACAATCCCTCGGTCCCCGGCCACGTCCATTCATATTTCATAACGAGGTCAGGTGTATCAGGTGTATGACGAACGCGCGGCACGCACGTTCGCGTGAACGGGCTGCTTTTGCCTTCGCGTTGCTTCTTCGGCGTCTTCTTTGTTTTGCTGCTGCTGCTTGTTGGTAAGCATCAAGCGGGCGAAATGGGAGAGGATGTGCTGAATGCTGTTGTTGTTGGCGCTCCGCCGGTTGTTTTTCTTGCGCTGCGCCGCTGCGGTTATAATTTGTGTGTACGTGTTGGTACGTATTTGCGTTTTGCGGAGCCCTGCGGGTCATAGGAGTGGCTTGCGCCTGCTTCTCTCTTTCGTATGCTCATGGTGTGTGTCTGTGTGTTGTTGTCTTGTCTCTTCCTCCTTCTTCGTGTGTATCGCCTGCCTGCCACTATGCATGCGTTGGTGGTGGTTGTGGGTCTGCGTGTGCGCGGCTCACGCGCGCCCGTGTATGAAGAAGGTAGTAGTAGTCAGTTAATGATCGCCCACTGAATTCTCATTACCAGGACGCTGCTGGTATGCCCGGGCCGCCTGTCTGTGTGCCTGACCAACGCCACCGCGCACGACCGACGCGCCGTAGCTGTTAATAGATGCGGATTAGTCTGCACTAATGCGCCTGCGTGTTTAATGTCCGCTTCTAATAAGCCCCGTCGTCTTTTCGCTTGTTGCAGACCTGGGCGTTGAGGTGCTGATTGAGTTTGCTCTCCACGCCACCGCACTCGTCACCGTTCGTCGTTCGCCGCATCCAGCCAGCAAACGTCGAAGGAAGGAAGCCCACCTTGCTGCTGCTGTCTTGCCAGTGTTGTCAGTGAGAGTACACCGCCAGCGCCGCCAGCCTGCCTGCTATCAGCCAGTGTGTGGTGGTAGCGGCAAGCCGTCAAACTGCTTTCCCTCGCGTATCCATCGCAGCATGCGCATAGCGGCACCGGCCGCCAGCAGGAAGACACACCACTAGGGTCCGCGGCCCTCAGCCGCCACGCGCTAATGACGATGGCCGAGACTGCTCTGGAACCCACCGCACAACACGACAAAACGCACAACAACAATCATGTCTTTGCGGCGAATCATAATCGGCCGGTGGGCAAGGAGAAGCGGAAACGGAAGCGGCTCAGTCAGGTGCTGGACAAGCTCACGGGCGGCGCTGGTCTTGCGGCGGCTGCAGCGGTGGCGGCACATGCGCTCAACAACAATGTGCAGCATATCAACAACAACATCAAGCAGGAGGTTGATGATCATACGCTGCTCAGCCACAAATCGCCACACATGACTGAGGTCTTTCCTCATGCGGGTAGTGAGGATGAGGATGTCTTTAGTCCGGCGAGCAGCAGTAACAAATCGCCGCATAGTTCCACTGAGTCGCCCAAGATCAGCTTTAGCCCACTCCGGCTAAAGGAAGAAGAGTCCAGCATCAGTCCACCCCTTCACAAACCACCATGCACATGCTATAATTGTATGATTGGTTTGGGCCACCATCACCCGCCATCCGTACATCCTTGCGATCGTTTCTTCCCCGCCAGTCCCATCTCACCGCTGACGGCGTCCTCTCCGGCGCCGCCTCCGTACAATTTTGAGCGTTACTTCCACACCAAGTACCTACCCGACATCTTCCGGCGACGCAGCCACTCCGACTCGGACCTGCCACTGTGGTTCACCGCTAAAGCAGAACGTGCGAGCGCACCCATTGGTTGGCCGCATCCACTGACGATATCCACCGGGAAGCTGGAGCCGGAGCCTACTAGTCCACAAGAGTTTCCTCTCGATCTATCTCTCAAGTCACGTATTCGAGGACTCATGCAGACCCCCATGCCCATCATGTCACCAGCGGGCTTCCTGCCTCCCCGTGGTGGACCCGGCGCCGTACAAGTCCCTGTTGTAAAAGGCGATGTGGCGTCACCTACCACCAAAGAGTCGGTGGCGTCGCGGTACAACCTCGAGGTACATCCCGTCGTGGAGGAGATGCCTCCCGGTTCGGACGTGGCGTTCGTCTGTCCGATCTGTGGGCAAATGTTCAGCCTGCACGACCGCCTCGCCAAGCACATGGCGTCGCGGCACAAGAGCCGCCAAAACTCGGGGGACAGCACCGCCAAGGCGTACCTCTGCGAGGTGTGCCAGCGATCGTTTGCGCGTAGCGACATGCTCACACGCCACATGCGGCTGCACACGGGCGTCAAGCCGTACACGTGTCGCGTGTGCGGCCAGGTCTTCTCGCGCTCCGACCACCTCTCCACCCATCAGCGCACCCACACCGGCGAGAAACCCTACAAGTGTCCGCAGTGTCCCTACGCCGCCTGCCGCCGTGACATGATCACCCGCCACATGCGAACGCACGCGCGATACGAGCCCGACAACAACACGGTCCTCGTCAAAGCGGAGCCCATCAAGACCGAGTGAAAAGTGCGGCTTGTCCCAGAGGCACGCAAACCGGGAAATGCATGCATTAGTTCCTCCTGCAGCAGTTTGGAGGATGAAATTTCAACGAATTGGTTGTGAACGAAATTGTCTCTACTTGGAAGTGCGCCTAATTGTCATGGTTCCAAAAAAAGTCAAGCGCACCTATTTGATCACATTGCAGAAAGTGTCAGATTTGCTACAGAGTGCATGTGGATTTATCATATACATCCTTTTAAGGATCTCATATCATTCCATCTCACGAACATAAGTAATCACTCGAGAAGCGAGTGAGAACCCCAGAAACCGAGTGGTGAACAATTTAGTTAAAGAAGCAAAACAAATGAAATATGTATTTATATAAATATCTGTGTATCTTAATGTGCCAAAAATTCGTTAAATTAGGGCCAACGCTTGTGAGGAGCTGAGGAGCTGGGGGGGGGGGTTTGAATATTTTTTTCGTAACTCTACTAGACATTATTTAAGATGAAACACAAATTTTAAAAATGACACGTGATGCTGTGATATTTGTAAATGTAAAAAAAAGGGAAACGTTGGTGTTTATTTCGTACAATTTATAAGAAGACAACTACTACTTAATGACGGAATCGCGAAATCGCGATTGGGAGGAATACCCAGAGACCCAGAGACGGTGGGAGAAGAGCAGAGAGAAACGCGACGATATTTTACTATTGCGATTAAAAAAGACTTGGTGTGTGTGTGTTAAGCGCTATTGCTATTTTTGATACGAAACAACTCTTTACGGGGAAACAGGGCAAAATAGAATTTACAGGCTGAATACAGCACGTTGAAGACAATTATACGGTTAATTAGACGGGCATTAATCATAGAAATTGACACTAAAACTATTCAGAATTCAGTAATGTGCCACAGATTTCAACAAATGACGTACACGCAGCTTACAAAACAACTTCAAAACAGAAAAGCCACCAAAAAAGCGCCAGCAACAAAATACGAAACAAGACAAATAAAGTTTAATATATATTAAGTTTGTAATTATTCAAGCAAGTAATACGGTTAAGTTTACTTTGATCTTTTTGACTTATTCAGTCTGTTATTCTCCGAATCTCAGTTACAGTCTCAAAAGCGCCGCAAAACGTGAAAGAGAACGAGAAAAAAAAATAATACGTGTTCAAAACATGCTAGTTTTTAATAATTTATTACTTAAATTAAATGCATCCCAGCATTGTTATCGCCAATTCAATCATCCGCATTGGATTCACTTATTTATAAACTAATATAATCATTATTACTTAATTGTATCTATTCAGTTTTTATTTTTATTTTTTGATATTTTGACTTGTATAAATATTTATTTCGTTGGTTTTTATTATTATTATTATTTTGTATTTAATAATTTTCATACTGAAAGAGATGTTTTTCCTTTTCTAAAAAGTGATCTAGCCTTAAACATGTTAGTATTGAACGTAATTTGTACATAACGGATCGTTTCGGTCCACGATTAGCTACTTAATTTTCTAGTATTCTGTTTATTACCTTTTAGTATCATTATTCATTTTTTTTTCATGTTGTATTTAATTTAACTCATATTATTAAATTAATATTTTGTAAGAAACTGACGAGAGCAAGAGAGACGGTGAAAGAGAGAAGAAAGGAAAAAATGTGGAATTGAAATTTGTTGAATTTCGTTCGAAATTCCAATGGTTTATTTTTATTATTATTTTTGCTCAGTGTTTTGTTATTTTTTCTTTCGATGAAAGATCGCACGATGAACGAATAAAAAAACTTTTGTTTAAATATTTATTTTCGTTTTTTTTCTCATTTTTCTTTTCAGTTATTTCATGTTTTTGTTGATTTTGGTTAAAAAAGTTCGGTTTATGAAGGATTTACATACGAAAAAAAATTCGATTCTATTGATACCAAACTTTAAAATGTCATTCTTACTTTGTCTTTTATTGAAAGATCATCGTGAAGATGGATTTAAAAAAAACTTCTTTGAATATTTATTTTCGTTTTTTTTTTTCGTTTTTTTTTTCAACTATTTCATGTTTCTTTTGACATTTGGTTAGAAAAGTTCTCATGTATTATACATAAACATATATATTTTATTAAGGATTTCCAACGGATTTTCAAAAACGATAATTAGATTGCCAATTAAAGAGCCGATTTTATTGATACGAAACTTTGAGAAGTTCTCCATTATTTGAGTAAAATTGCGTTAAAAATAATTTTAGGTTTGGAATCGATTGTAAACTCATGCATGGACATCTACAAAATTATTTCCAGGAAACGAGGGGGCCTAGGCAGGATCAGGTAGGGGCAAAATTTCAAAAAAAATCAGTTCTTCTTGTATAATTATCTAGCTTTGAAACAACGATTACAGAGATGTAATTCTATCGATGTCTTAAATGGCACTCTAAAATGCGGATTCTCTTGATATCAAACTCGATAAATTACAAATGATTTAACTATTTTTCCAGTCAAATATAAGGAATAAAATAACTTATCTCCTGAAAATCTTTAATAAAATATCTAAAATATCAGATTGTTTTTCATCGTTATTATGTTTTATTTTTCTCAAAAATTTGAAAATTTGTTGTACATTACTTCGAAAATGTAAAAATATCATATCAATATCAAAATCAATATCAAAATCAATATCAAAAAAGAATATTTCACAAAGAACGTGCGAAAATATGAATAAATACATCGATTTGTTGCTGCTCAAAATCCATTTAACAATTTAGACATCAATAATTGTTAAATTATCAATATTTATAATCCGACTAACTGCTTTGTTTTTCCTTCAAAATTTAATTTAATTTCACCTGTTACCAAGAAGACGACCTAATAAACTTGCGTGCTTTTTATGGATTTATAGAAACGATGTGTAAAATAAAGGAAAAACTAAACTATAACTATGAAACATACATGTGATAATGATAGCTTGTATATACAAACCAAATAAACTGTTATTTCGAAAGGCGAAATTGTGACCCGATGGTATGATGTGATTGTGATTGTAGTTGTTTATACTTTGTACCTACCTTGTCGCTGCACAATCATCATACGAGTACATCCGAGCAGTTTCCCTGCCGATTTGGAAAGCTTACACACATTGTTACTTGTTACACATACTCTGTGACTGTTTCCATCCACTTTGTATACGACCCTATTCATTGCCTTGTGATTGTATATTGTAACATTTACACGAGTCCAACATATAGTCTTCGACTATCAGACACTTTTTTACTCTTGAAGCAATTGTTATTTGCCCATCATTGTTGCTGATGGTGTTGTACGAGTATTGATATTGAAATCAAATGAAAACATATGTATAACTATACGATAA
>JAODAC010000008.1:700931-713813 GCA_027575185.1 Mimaenictus wilsoni | reverse complement strand
AAATGTTAAGGTAATAACGCATTGTTAGCTTAATAATCATTTGCATCAACTTATTAATTGAACGCCAATCGAAAATATTAAGGCCCAATTTTACGCAAAACCTATCTTTGTCGAACCCAGGTTAAATTTGGCAACTAGTTTTACAATTTTCTCAAATATTAGGTTAAGACACTTTTTGTATACTTTCAAAGTTCAACGTGTGGCCTTTACAAATCGCAGTACACCTTACCAGCTAATCATTCAGGTGGAACATCGAATGTAAATAAAATCGAGGAATTATATCAAGTTTCACATTCGAAATTCGTCGGTTGCGTGTATGAATGGTTGTCAGCACATGATCCAAGAAACGATTTGGACGATTACATTCGGTTAACCCACAGCACACATACGCCACACCAGTGTTTTACAATATAATATATATTCCATACAAATATGTCTATAGTGGTTTTAGAGCTATTGGTTAGTTATGTACAATTTATACACATTTTTGCAATTGTTTCACATCCACGCTGGCACCACATGCGCAATTAGCTTAGCATATTTAATAACAATATAGAATTTGACACTGAAGTACAACGAGAAATATAACTCTAGTTTTAGTTGTAGGTTTCTTTTAGTTGTAGTTATGTTGTGATTCAATGCGAACGGGAATATGTAGAAATTAAATCGTTTTCGATAGATCTGTAGAAACAGGCAGATGGTTGGGCGAACAGAATTGGTTTCTTTAGTTAAGACAAATTAGTATGTTAAGACAGTAGTAACAAAAGTTTAGGTGTTTTGTTTACCTTTCGTCGCTCGCATTTAGCGTCTCCCATTTTTTGATTGAAAACTTTTTGTTTCGAGGTAATTGGAAGCACACTGTGTTATTTGCTATTGCGTTATTACAAGAGACATTTCATGAAGATTCAGGTTACATTAGATGTACGTAGATTGAGACTTTCCCCACATTTCCCGGCCTCACTTTTCTGGAAATACATGAGGAAAATCCCACCTCCCAACATTGTGATTGCATTCGTTCAACAGAAATCGTTTTCAATAACAATATTTTAATTAGCAACATTGGGAAAAAGCTTATCTTATCTGAACTTACAACTCAAAAAAATTATCATTATATTGTTGTAATATGTATAATATATATATGCTATGAATTGAAATTCCATATATAAATAGAGCAGGGGTGGTTCTTTTGCTTTTCATCAGCGATTCTGGCTTTGCTACAAATTCGAAGTAACATCCTTTCCCTTCCATTTCGCACTGATACACCTCAGTTTCTCGCTAGCTATATAACTTCCATTTTGCATTACGTGTACGTCTATGTATGTGTTCTGTTTCAAATTTAAAGGTGACGAGTGTCCTTGCAGTCAGCATATTTGCGTTTCAACAGGAAAACATTAAGCTATAATTAATATAATAGCGTAAAATAATGTGGCAATGGTTCGTTTGCGCCCTCACGTTCCCTTAGCATTTTTTTTCTTCTCTCTCCATTTCATCTTCTTATCACGCCGCACATATACATGAGCATATTTTTTGCTATCGTGGGTGTATTGGTGGTGTTTAAAACAAAATTAAAAAGAGCAAAAATTAAGAGCTAATCGTTAAATACAAAAAAAAGTAACGAAAGTTGTGTATAAATGAATTATCTAAGATGACAAAAACGTAAACGAAAAATATTCACCTAAATCTAGATATGTAAATCGTCGACACAATATTTCATATACCCATCACCTCAAATTATCTGCATTTTTAGCTCATTTTAATAGTGCTCTGCAAATTACTCGCGAATTCCGTGACATTTTTTGGCGCAATTAACCATCGCAATTGTCGGAAAACGAAAAGAACGTTTCAATTTAAAAGTGCTCCTAAAATATTCAATTTTTATGCGCCGTACTTATCTGTCCGCCCTAGCATTTTCTTTACTTAGTTTTAGTTATACAATATAATAATTATTAAGACTAGAATAATTAAGATGTAATTGTTTTTGTTGCGTCCTGCTTCCTCTTTCTAATTAATTAACCGAAACGCGTATGGTTCGTGTAGTCAAAAGCGCAATCATTCCGCTAATCGTATATATGGACGTGGTGCATACAGTCAAATCACACTGCACGATAGTTTCAACTTCGCCTAGTTTTCTTTTGAGCATCACAATAAAAACGAAAACAACGTATTACATTAGTACAGATATACATAATTATATATAACACCCCTGCCAGAAAGAATGAAATCGATAGCATACACAAGTTTCGCAATAATAGATACAAACAAGTTTGCACACAACGAAAGAGACAAAACTCATGAGAAATTAAGATCGGACAAAATGCGTGTTTCATGTATGTGTTGTATGATCGCAGTGATCGCTTTTATCTTTGAACATTTTCGCAGAGTCTAGGCAAACCTTTTCAGCAAAACAAGTATTAACTAGTCATAATATACATAAATGTGCTAGATGCGTTTGTATGAATGCGTGTATCTGTCTATAGTTTTCAATTTTCATTTTGTCACTTTAGCGGGCACCCCACGACTCCATATGTCATCGCGCCGAAAATAGAAACGCTACAAATTTCTATATTCAATAGTAAAAACAAGTCAGAGTCCTTCCAGTAGCATGGCGAGTCTCTACTACTTGCTTTCTTTATACACATATATATGAGAGACCAAAAAATAATAACAATATTTTATCATCAGCTAACAGTCTTAACGTAACTTATATACTGATTAACTGAAAGTGAAAAAGCACAGTCCTGCATCAGTTGCTCAGTGTCCACCAATTTTGATGTGTCTATCATCTTCAGTTTAGTTTTTCTGTGTTTCCACTCCACATTCCGCGTCTCTCCGCCACGGCCATCCAAACAAATAACAAAACAAAAACCTAAGAATAATATGTGAACTACTAGTTTAGTAGAGGGCGCTTCGTTATATACATACACAGCCTATAAGTAAGATTAACACCGTGATTTCATTTGTTTCTGCATTTGCTTTCTTCCGCATTGTACATTTACAACCACTAGTTAAATATATTTCGTTGACATTTGTTTCATTTGTTCATATGTTTATATCATATTTAGTTGTCAATCGTTCGACGTGGAAATCATATTGCTTCGTTCACATGTTTTGTAGTCTAAACGAAAAACTCTATTTACAAATAGTTTTGCCAACTAAACCATCACGCCCAAGACACACGGCGTTTGGAGAAAATAATATTTTCTTCGTACATAGAACGTACTTCTTTGCAGTGACGTATTGATCAAACTTTGATTAGATTTAAGTAATAGATTGGTTTTGATTGTTCCGCGTAAATCTCTAAGTGTTCTCTGAGCAACCGAGCGGCAGGCTGACAAGTTCTCTAAACATAATAATGAAAAAAAAACAACAATTTAATATGCTATACCTACGACGTCCTCTATACAGCTTATACATATATGGTAATTATTTTCTCAAAAATAACTTCAACATTAATTAGTCTGTACAACATTATCAATCGGCACTGCGCAACTTTTTCGACGCATTTGTAGATAATGTTTTTGAGTGCTTCTGTGAAGTTCCGAAATTTCGCTATGGCTGTCCCACCACATCAATGCATCCCCAAAAAGTGCACCCCATTTATCAGACAGTAGCACATTGAACTTTTCCAATCGGCTGGTCTCAATGGACGAAAACTGTACAGCCGCATGCGATAACCTAAACACGACGTGGCCGTAAATTATCCCCGGCCAATTTTCGTGAAAATTTCGTCCCGTTGCGACAGAGCCATGATGCACACGCGGGCTTATCACAGACGCACCGCATCGCCTCCGGCCTCCCGCGACCCCCAAAAACTTATATTCATCTTCAATTGTACAGCACTAATAAACATATTCAATATTCAACAGTATATATCTCGAGCTAGGAACAATATGACTCGCACGAAATTAAGTGAAATATTCTTATCAGTTTTTTTTGTGTACGTGTTTTGTGTTTTTTTTTGCATCGTTATATAGACTTTTTTGTGTTTTTTCTATCTCGCCCTCTCTCGATTCGTCAAAAAAGCGGCGCCATTTATCTGCGTGTATCTATTTGAACAGACTGAGTTATTTCTGTCGCCTCTTTTCTTTCTTCCTTGTTTGTTTCCTTCGTTTTTAATACACCTAAATGCCACGCGGGGCAGTATTGTCACTAGTTTTATATAAATATGGCCAAAGGTCAACACACTGCATGCCGCACAACAACAAACAACACTAGGGCGTGTGGTGCAGCGTCGGTAGCGGTTGTCGTAGCGATGGTGGCGGCAGCGGCAACGGTAGCGCAAGGGCGCGACGGGGCCCGCTGCTACTTGGGCGAACGGGGAGCGCCCACCGATTCGCGCAGCTGCGTCGCCCGCGACTCCTGCTTGTTGCGGCGGCCGGCACCGCCGCCATTGTTGCTACTGCTGGCGGAGGCGGCACGCTCGAAAGGCGCGCGTGCTCCATTGTTGCTGCGACCTGTGACACCACCCTGTTGATTGACTCTACTGCTAGACTCTTTATGCTGACACTCTGTGAAAGGACAAAAAAGTATCTATGAGTGTTGGATGTAAGCCTTGGCATTAGGGTAATCATGATCTATTTCATTGCGGAACAAAACAGTGATATTTAGAGTTTTGATAAATATAAAATCAAAATATCGGCATTTCGGAACTTTTTAAATATGATGCTCTAAAAATATATACCCTAATGTTGTGCCACATACTTAAATCAACAAAATTTGAAAATTTAAAGCAATGAATACTTGATAGCTGTTAATACTTAGAAAAGGAGTAATAGATACCACAGATGTTTAACGATATCTTCATTCTACACTTCAAACTTTGATGCTTTTTTGAGTTTACCAAGCATCGACTGCTTTGGTCATTGACTCTATTCAATTAATTTTCCTTTTTCCTTGTAATTAGTCATATTAGAGGCTAATACTATTGATAAAAAATTATTTACTATGCATCCACATAGAGAATCGAAAGCGGGATCCTGCGCACTTGGCTGCACTTTATGTTTTTTATGCTTTTTATTCACAAATGTATCGATACTTTTTGAAATTTTGATAAATGCCCCAGGGCATTTGAAACCCTATATGTAAAATTCTTTATATATAAAACATACCATTTTAGCTTTTGCTTGAAAAGTCTTGAGGTCATATAGAATAGTTTTCTAAAACTTTACAAAAATCATATCAACTCTATAGAAGACGAAATATTAAAATGCCATACATTGTCATCTAAAATATTGATTTTTTTAATGTGAAGAAATTAATGCTTATGAGTTATGCTTTAAATTTTAAAACAAGTGTCAAAACGTGAAAAACATGTATTTTTCGGCATGGGAAAAAAAGCTCCCCTAAAGAATAATACATATTTTTCATGTTTTTAACACTTAAAAAAGATACATGTCTATTACCAACGAGGAGTATAAATCAGACTTAAGTGAAAGTTAATAACAAAAGGCAGACGTATTACACTGCGGCGTGAAAAGTGGAGGAAAACATTTTGTGCTTTATCTGATGGATGGCAATTTGATATAAATATTTACAAATATCAGAGTATTGATCCACAAATTGATATTCCTACCCACAATACAGCATGCCACATTGATCACTGCAAGCAATTAAATGAAGTAACTTATAGATGTAAAGAGTACATACCTGCACTTCGTTGATCAGTTTGCACGCGGACGGTGGCCTGAGCAGTGGCGGCAGGACCGCCCGCAACCGTATTAGTCGCGGCGGATTTGGTCACTGCTATTTGTTCGGCGGCGCTGAACGTCGTCGTGGACGTCGACGTAGTCCGCTCGCGTGCGGCGGCAGCGGCGGCGGCCTGCTGCTGCTCTTTGTGATGCTGCGCGACTTGTGCGTAGCTCATGCGCGGCGGGTGTACGGCGCCGCAGTCCTGAGCCGAAACGTGTTGTTCATTATGCGGCGTGCCTGCGTTGGAGGCGGCGGACGACGCGAGTGACGGAAACAAGCGATTGCTTACCGGTGGCGGCGGCGTGGGCGGCTGCCGGCCGCTAGCGACATGGGCATCCGCGCGCGACTCCTGCTTGCCCAGCAGCGGTGGCGAAACATTCACCATGGTGCGCGTGCCGGCGGCTGTGTGCGTGACGGTGGTGTTGGTAGCGCCGGCGCCACGTACCAACGTCTCACTGGGCGGTACCACCGTAGTCATTGTCGCGGCATTAGTCGTCGTCGGCGGACAATCCAACTCGCCGTTAAGGAGAACGTCGTCGGTTTTCGTCGATTTATCGGCCATCGTGCACTTTGCAGATGCAGGAACTAATCTATAAGATCGAAAGTAAGAAGCATGCAATAAGTAAAATGTCAGAAACTCAAAATATAAAATTTATTTTTATATATTCTCCTATAAAAGTGACAGACAAATCGAAACGGTTTTCTATAACTAAAGGTAAAAACTTACTTTTCGGGAGAACTTGGCGGTGTGAGCGTGACGGTACTCAGCTGAATATCCGTGCCGCCATGATGAGCAGCTTCCTTGCTGCAGTCGGGACTGGACTGCGACCTGCGCGACGACTGCTGCTGCACGTGCTGCACCACGGTTTGCGATTGCGAATGCAGCGGCGAAGTAGCGCGCGGCGAATTCGCACCGCTACTGTTCGAAACCGCATCGCGTCCTTTCGATTTCGCCGTGCCCTTAACGACATCGGCCAGCCTATTCTCTCCCCAATGGCCTTGCGCCGCCGTCGTGGCGTGCATGACCGAGTCAGCGCCGCCGAAAGCCGCTGGCGGAAATGAGTCGGCGGCGACGATCGTCGCAACTGTCGCGGGTGCCACCTGTGACTGCTTCACCACGTTGGCTGCGCTCCCGTCAAAGCCGGGCAGCGGTGGGAACGCAGACGCGCCGAGGTCGAAGTGTTGGCGCTGGTTGATGGCGTCTCGCGGCGGATTCGTGCTCACCGCCGCAAGTGTCTCCTCCTCGCGTCGCTTACGACGACTGTGGCGAGGGTCCTTCGGCAGGGTGTGCATCTGGTTCACGACCACTGCTGGTCGAAATGGTTCGACAAATGCTGTTTCCGTTCCCAGTATTGGTATACCTAAGATATTGAACAATCATAATATAGAACATTTTCATTAACAGAAAATTTAGGTAATGCACTGTTGGTTTGAGGAATCTATTTTCGATTGGAAAACGCATGGCCAAAATAAATCATATTTACACAAATTTACTCTATAATGCCTACTTCCCCAGTTTCTCTATTGGGTAGGGTAATGCAAGGATATCAAAATATCGAGATATGAAATGTTGGTAAGAAAATTAGTGAGGAACGCCATTGGCGACATCTATTAGCATCACTCTATAAACGCTTAACGAATAAAATTAAAAACAGTTTTATCTTGCATGTTACATACCACAAAGTGTTATTTGTTTAAATCTGTGAAACAACTGATTTACATTACAAGTGTGCATTATGTTTGATTTTTGTCCCCTCTCTCTATGATCGTGGAACACAACATGCGCCCCAACTACAGAAAAATTGTGCTTCGCACCAAAGGTATCGGTATTTTCTGTAATTGAAATAACCCTAATTTTCCGTTCAATTTTATGAAGTGTAAAATTATGCTCCTCGAACAACGAAACAACAAGAATTTTCGCGTCTATGGATTAGCAAACTTTGATATAGGGCACAGTAATAAAACATTATTTGCTGGAATGAAACTATTTTTACGGAATACCACCATATTTTATCATAATTGTTGTCATTGTTATGAAATGTATGAGTCTAATTTTAATTCAATGAAGGTTTGAACCTTAGTATTGTACATATTTTCATCAATTGTTTGTTTTCAAATCAATGAACTCCCGATAAGATCACCAAAGGGAAGCGCCGGGGACACATGAAAGCGATTATAAAAATCAAATAACTCAATTATGCCAAGTAAATAATATGAATATTAACACCGACATGATGCTCTATCGCCTCTCACCTGTAATAGTCGCATTCACGACCTCATCGTTTGGAATAACCCTCGGAGCATCGCCCATCAGCGGCGGAGGTTTGGCACCAGTGGTATTAGTCTTCGGCGTGCCCTGCGGCGAAGTCGGAAGATTGTGGCGCTGATTACTGCCGGCGCCAGCACCACCAGCCTGGGCAGCGGGCGTAGGCAAAGGCACCGTCCCAACGACGACGCTTGTGTCAGTCTGTGCGATGGCAGCAACGCCACCACCGACACCCACGCTGCCACTACCACCACGCGACTGCTTGCGCGGTCGCGCGTTATTTCGATAACCGGGATGCTTGTAGGCCTGCGGCGCCAGTCCGTTCACCTGGAACACACTACTGATATCGAAGTAGCCGGAGCCGCTCGACGGCCACGCTGGCACCACCGACGTAGCATAGAACCCTGGCTGTTGATACGGCTAAAATGACCACGGCAATGAACATCTCAAACTTGTCTTCGAATGTTATTAAAGAAAATTGTTACTGAAAAACATGTTACTTACATAAACATGCACCTGATTCCCAAAGGGAACCGTGGGCGTGCCGTTCGCGTAGACGAACCGCTGCTGGCCAGGCGGGAAGCTCGTCGGGTCGAAGACGGCCGTTGGCGGCGGCGGTGTCGCCCGAAAGCCGTTCTTAACGTTCGTCACCGGCGGCATAGGGAGGCGATTCATCGGCTTCGCCTTGATACGCGCCATTATCGGCCGCCCCTGGAACTCGCGCACCTCCTCGCGTAGATAGCGGTAGGCGCGCTGCGCGTCGTCGTCCGACTCGAACGTCACGTACCACGAGCTATTGTGCGCAAATTCGCATGAAATGAAGCGTGGACATTTTTCCCCAGCGAACAGATTCTGGAAAATACATACAATAATATTATTTGCACTTAAGTTAAGTTGTTATCAACTTGTATGACACCACATGGCACAAAACGATTATAAAAAAGCATGCAGCGTAAAATTCAAGCAGGGTGAATAAGATTCCTATTTTAGGTTTCTTCAAATTTTAGAATTTACTTGAACGACAAACTAAAACTTGCATGATATATGTAAGAAATGACAAGATCCATAGCATTTAATATAATTAATACAAAAATCCACATAGAATATTCCAAGCGTGAAATATGCCGCCATCAAACTGTTCAAATACATTTTATTATCTACATATGTTACTAACAGATGGCGATAATTATCGAACTGAAGCAGCGATACCGATATTTTTTAACAATCTTAATGTATGCCTTTCGAGGTTCAGGGTGGCAAAAGGTACAAATATTTAACATTTTGGTATCCACTTGATTTTAGATTATATGATCAAACAACGGAATTTTTCATTTACAAACATAAAAAAGACTAGGTTCATGAACACAATTTCAGTATATTTATGCCAATGTGTTTTAATTAAATTGCTTATTTATATATGTATATATCCTTAAGATTCAGAATGAGATAAATGAATTCAACGAATTAATGTTTAACTTTTATTATGGAATGAATTCAATTCGTAAACAGAAATTCCCCATGATCATATAGAGAGAACGTGAACCATCAACGGGACAAGTATTATTGAAATACAAGTTGAGTGACATCAAACAAACAAAAAGCAAACAAAAAATGATATCGTTTGAATTTCTAGACTCGCCATGGCACGTATAATTTAGGGATTATTAGATTTCTACATTATTAGATTTCTGAACAAGAAATGAAAACATACCTTAACATCTTCAATGGGAGTATTATCTGGTATCTCACGTAATATAACTATACATCTCTTGTGATTCGGCCGCACTTTAGCGCCCTCCTCGTCGACCTGCACGTTCGGCGATTCGCGCAGCACTTCTGTTATAAGTTTTATGTCTTTGGTAAGCTTCTTCACCTGATTAAAATTGGCCACTGTCCAAATCGGTACATACTGATCATTGTCCATTTGTGACAGTAAGTACGTATCATTTGCCAAGTTTTCCCTATGGAAGAATAGAAGAACAAAGCCACAATTAATACGTCATCCTCCCACACTCATACAAACAGCACACAAGGCGCACATAGCACAGACTGGTCATCAATGGTGTAGTATGTCCGCTAGTGTGATGCAACAAGAACTGCGCAATGTTACCGAGAGAAATAGTATTCCAACTGTTGGGAGAGCATCTGTTTCAGCTGTGGCAAGGGATAGGCAGGCCCAGTGTTGTCGGCTGTGGGAGCTGAGGGTAGGACCGGTGACTGGCCCTCAGCTCCCTCCGCTACGCCGTTAACGAGGTGATAGTCGGCGGCAGCGACCGTTGTCGCCACGCATCCCCCAGCCGGCTGTGCGGAGGTGCTGTCAGGGGTGGTGCTGTACACCGCCCCCGAGGGCAGTTTCCCGACATCCCCATTCATGTACACGTAGCCTACAAAAGAAAGCAAGAGACGAGCGATGAACTTATAAGTAGATCATTTACGTATAACATATAAGTATAGGCAGCACACACAAATCATGGGGAATTTTAGCAAATGATCCACCATGGGTTTCCTCTGTAGCACTACATCGCCAGCTCGTTTAAAACGTACAACAGCGAGAGTGTAAATAATAAACTGTATTACACGACAAGGTCAAATAAAAATAATATCTGTATTGTGTTTTTCCCTAAGTTTTGTGTCGCACACACAACTCTGTGAACACAAATAAATACACATATGTATCAATACGCATAATCAACCATAAGTAAACTAATGCATCGCGATTGAGTCATACACAAATTCGTCCACACAACAACCATGTCAGTTGCAACAACTGCCTAGGTCAGTGGTGGAAAAAGCACATTTCTTACTGAGCCAGTATATATATGTGAGCACGTATTATGTAAAGCTACGGGTTTTGTGTTGGTTCGCGAGCTTGTGTGTGGCATGTGCGTGTTTTACCTGGCTGCAGTTTGGGAATGCTTTCAAACTGTGTGGTCATTGAGTGGCGGCAGCGGCGACAAGGGCGGCAACGAAGACGGTGGCGGCTGTAGCTGCTGCTTTGGTGATGGTCGTCGTCGGCAAACCCGGGTATGCCAGCGAGACGACACGCTCGCACATTTAATGTTTACGGGGCGTACCGACGAATATGGGCCCGTGCGAGTCTCCTCCGCACTCCCGACCGACAATAGGTTAGAATCGGGCAATCTCTGCCACTGTGTACGTACGGTGTGCTATGCGTGCGTTTGTATGTGAGTATTGCTTGCAGCGGCTGCGGCTCGTCGTGTGTAGTCGGTCAGGAGTCAGAATGAGGACAAATATAGAAATATCACCGTGGCGGCCGCAGCAACCAAACCAGCAGCACGTTTTACGGAGACACTCTCAACACAGTAGACATTCACATATACGCACACAGGGGAACGCATGCACACAACGCTGCTGTTACTGCTGCACTTCAACCGCACACCTACACACACTGAAGTTAAGACAAGTCTCTTTGCTGCTTGCACGAAATGTAAGTGAATCCGAACGATGTTGAGTTCGTGCGTAAGCCAAGGGACACGCGACAATGTGAGAAAGCGCACAGTCGGGCCACTCGGGTGTACGTACACAAGCGTGCACACAGATGTAGGGGGCCTGCCGAAAAGCGATCCAACACCGCGTACGTGTGAGTATACGTCTTCAAACAAGCCGCTGCGTTGCTGCTGCCGGCTGGCTTGTTACAGCGGAGTCGCCACTCGTTACACCCGCGAGAGAAGCGTCGTGAGCGTTCGTCGAGCGTTGTGCTATGCGCGCACAAACACACACGCCGAATTACGTAAACAAATTCGCGAGACGAAGTTCGCGCACCAACCCGGAAACCATGTGCCCACCTCTCAAACGACGGGACGACGCGGCTCGCCTGCCTATACTCGGCGGATTTCGACGCGCTCGCACTCAATTCGCTCGCTCACACACATGCACTCACCACTCATCACTACCCAACCAGCGCCACCACCGTCCGCCACCACTAGTTAGTTCGGTTCGCGCATGCGCGAAAGAGGGGGTGGTTTAGAAGATAGCTACAATCACAAGACGCGCCGCTGATAACACACGTATACCAGAGAAACATACGCTGCCGATACTGATTGTGGCCACACTCGCGCCACTAACACACGCTTGCGCGTTATACGTCTGGCACTCACACACAACACCGCAAACGGCTTCGAGATGCTTGCGCCCGCCTGTTTTGTCGTCGCGAAGTGATGCACGCAGCAGCAGGTCCGCCGCCGTCGTCGTCGTTGTCGCGCTCAGCACGCCAGCGGGTGACGCTGTTCTCAGTTGGTGCGTTCCGTCGCGCCACCAACGTCGCCTTCGAAGCGATTATCTAGCTCGTTTATGGATGTGCTTACCGCTTGGATTACTTCGCTAAATACCGCAGGCACACACCAAATTCACACGAACACTCGCAAAATGGCCGACGCAGGGCGCATGCCACAGCCAGCCGCGGTCGCGCGCGTGCGAGACGGAGAGAGCACCATCGGCGCGACGGCAGCGCCGCGTCGCGAGTGCTCGTTGCGGCTTAGGCAACGGTGCGAAAAGAGGGAAATTTAAACTGTTGGAGAACTTTCCCTGATATGTCCTTTCTTTCAGCACCAAACTTATTATTATCGTTTAGGCAATCAGCTCTTGTATGTTTAACAATAAGTTGACAGAATCTCTAAATGTCATTAGAAGTGACAATTTCCAAATCTTCAATCTAATTAATAAGTAGCCAAGTATAAAACTATGTTCTAGTTGTTATGCCACAATCTACTTCTCTGGTTGCATTATTCATTGTGAAATATTCGCGATTTGGGCGCATGATTTTTAATCACATAATTGGAACCAAGATGCCTGACCAGTATGACTATGTCCAAATATCTACTTTAATCGATAACATGTATAGATTGAAATAGAATAGTACAAATATTTATTTTTTAATAAATTTGAAAACAAAAAACTATATTGACATA
>JAODAC010000008.1:665571-700831 GCA_027575185.1 Mimaenictus wilsoni | reverse complement strand
ACATGTATAGATTGAAATAGAATAGTACAAATATTTATTTTTTAATAAATTTGAAAACAAAAAACTATATTGACATAAAATGCATAAAAAGACAACAATATTGCATTTGTATTGGACGTCACAAAGCTTTTCAAACTGGACAACCCGTCATACACTAGACGCGTTCGGATTACTTCGGACGTTTACGTGAGTACCGACAAGTTTTTGCCAATGTGCGTTAGGATAAAATCCTTGGATAATCGTTATCATCTGGTGTCGTTTTCAATCTTATCCGTTCTTGTAAGCAAACCAATAATTCATACGAATAAAATGTGTATTAATGTTCACCAGGTGCCTCTGGATCAAATATCTGATCTCCAATAGTATTTTTTCGAATTTTCTCCTATAATTCATCATTTAAACGGGAACCTCATTTATCGGGTAAAAAAAATTCGGGGAACATAAATGAGGGGCTCAAAAAACTGATTGTTTGAAAGTAGTTTTAATGAATTGCAAACTATTATATAATCTCTTAAAATTTTAAAACGAAATCTGGAGGTTATTGCTCATAAAAGGGAGTTATTGTGTCCTAAACCATAAACGCATTTTTTTCACGACAGAATAGTTGATGTTGGCGATGTTTTTTTTTCTTTCAATTTTTAATTCATAGGTTTTTAATTTAATTAGTGCATTATTAATCTATAATTTAATTAGTAAAAATACATTTTAATATTTATATTTGCTGTTTGAATTGCATAAAAAGCTTTTACAGTAAGATTTAACTGGATGATATATTTATTAGACATGCATATAAATTTAAAAATGGGACAATAATGCACAAACGTACATTCTTATAATATGTATTTAAAAAAAAAACGAACCAAAATGATCGAAGAAAAAATGTCAATCGTCGCAGTAACTACAATATCTAACCCCGACGTATACTACCCGACGTAATCGAAGACATTACATTCAGAGCAGTGTATGGCTCCCGTAACACATGTTCTCTTTTTTAATAATTTAAAGTCGAATTATGCGAAAATTCTCTTCAATTTTAATACTTAAAAAACATGTAATTTTTATCTTTTCTTGAAAGGACTCGACGTTATATAAAAGCAAGTTTTACAAACTTTATAAAAACTCTTTGATATTCCGTTTCCGATTAAATTTATGGCTAGCGGCCTGAATTTTGAGCGGAGTGTACGCAACTGATCAACTAAATAAACGAGGCAATAAACGAGCATCCAATTATATCTTAAATATCGATGCTTTAATGAGTACGACGTTATGAATAATCTATTTAATTGTCATAATAATTTCAAATCCTTTCGTGATATACCTGAGGAAAAAAAGCGTGAAAATCCTGTATTTTTGGGCCATGTAAATGGTTAAGGTTTCCCTTTAAGTCATTTAATTGAAAGCTAATAATTGTATAAAATTAATGGACTTCATTATGTCTTTAATATGAACCTTTGTACATCGTACAACTCCTGAGCAGACAAGAGTTAATCGCACCCACAAGGAAGAAACTAATAACTAACGAACACCCAAAGAAGAAATAAAATTCGACAATCATGAATTCTGCAAATCGTCAGTTTCAAACGACACTTTCAACGTAAAACAAAATTGAATACATTAAACCCATACGAATAAATAATATATTTACTTCGTTATATGTTGTTCATATAACCAATTGTTATGAATATATTGTTATGTATCATGGTTCAAAATAACATTTAAAACTGAAACTATGTAACTCATCCTTAAAACATACAAGCGAAATACTGATTAAACAGCTTATCACACTAAAAGTTTTGCATTAGTATTAATACGCCAATATACTATAAGTAAAAAGTTGAGTAATTGGAATTAGCACAATGCTGCCAAACTTAAGGAAGACAATGTCCAGGACTGTATAAAAATAACCGAAATAAAATTGAGAACATTCGAATGATGATATGGAAATATTTATTAATGTCATGCCCTAAAATAATACATTTTCGTAAAAATATCTGTGTTTTGTTGAGATATCTGTGATAAACTGATAAAGGAATAAACGATTAATTGTCTCGCAGAATCTAGTGAAATACCAAAATGTAACCATATGTTCAACAACTGCACTAATCCGGATTTTCGCTAATTAATTGAATCTATCAAACTAATCTATAGTAATACGTTTTATGTCCCGATCAACTTTACGAAATTTTATGCTGTTAATTGCCGAGTAGAATGGCCGGACGATCGCTTTTAAGCATGCAGACGCACATACGTTGGTCCGCTGTCATTTTTTGACCGTTTGGCAAATCATGCACCAGGGTTAACACATACCACTATTTTTAATGTCATTCTACTGGCATAATCATTTCTTTGAGTGCCATATACAGTGAAATCTGGATATTATAAGGTATGGCAGGTTCTCACAGTGTGTTTACGCAGATGCGTAAACAGTTTTGAGCGTAATTACGCTGATACGGTAGTTTACAATGGGCAGTATTTTATCTAATTTATACAATTGATATTTTGTACCTCTCTCTGTTGTAAGAATGTTTCAGAAATTGTATGAATGGTAGGGATGTTAACTTTTCACAAAGTATCGATATTTTTTGTTATCGATACTTTTGAAACTTCGATACTTTCGATACCCAAGTATCGTAGAAAAGTATCGATACTTATTGGTATCGAAAATATTTTCAAATTATCTTTTACTCGTTACAGTTATATTCCAGTATATTATCATCCCAATGTTTCTGATGTTACGCCAAGCCGCAAAATAGGTGCAAACGTATTTTAAATGCATCTTTGTTAATTTAAAAATGTCCGTTTTGTGATCCAATTTCTCTGTTTTTGTTTTTGATAAATATCAGTGAAAACTAGTGGAAAATTCCATTCCGTAATGATTAAATTTCCATAGTTTCATATTAACCGACGCAGCAGCGGGGACGACTCTGTCGCTCAGAGCACGATTACCATCCATAATTGGGGTTGTGATCAACAGATGGCCTGTCAAAAAGTATCGAAAATGACTAATTCGATACTATCGATAAGTATCGAAAATTAAAATATCGATAAAAGTCGATAAGTATCGACACGTGGTATCGATACCGATACTTTTTTTGACATCCCCAATGAAAGGGCCTTGATGTCGCGGTAATTAGCCAGTGGTCCGGACTTCCAAATAAAGTCGTTATCGGCCGGACTCTTGCCATCGTGATATCATGCGCCATTAGCAGTTAAGTGATTAGTGTGTAGTGTTAGGATTAGAGTAAAGAAATAAAGTTAGTTGTCACATGGATCTCTTCGTGCACACATCGTCGGCACACTCCTCCATCCCTGCAATCCGATGTCTTGCCACCAGCGTTACGGTTTCGACGAATAAGTCGCTCCCAATACAAAGTATTTACTGTGGCTGTGTAATACTATATGCCTCAATTTCATAACAAAGTGTTTTCATCGTAGCTAACATTACCGGTCATCGTAGATAGAAATGTCAGATGATAACGAAATATCTATCTTTAGTTTTAGTGATATTTCTACATGTAAATAGCCTAATTACGCTATTAGTAATTATTTAAAATTAGGACGTGATCGTCCTACTAATGAGTTAACTAATGACAAAAAGTGGTCGGAATTATCAATGTCGATTTATATATAGAATCATTTTATATAATTTTTATATACCAACTGAACAACATTTGAGTATAACGGAACATTTATATGGGTAAATCATTTTTTGCTGTGAATATTTATCCAAGGCAGAATGTCGATATTTATCGAGGTCGATAAAACAAAATCGTTTAGTTCAATTTAATAGATTAGATTTAGGCTTAATGGAAATGGTGCCGATTTATTTAAACAAAAGCAATTAAAGTAATGGTTTAAGAGGGTGCGACGCCGACGGTTGTGCTGCTGCGAAAGTGGCTCCCTCGAAATTTCCCAACCAGTTATTAGTGCTCCGACTCCAATGTAGGAGTCGAGATTCTCTAGGAATTTTCATTGTGTCAGACAACACGCAGCTAACTGCGGACTTAGGTACAATTCAAGTTTATTTTGATATAGCCCTTCTTCGATATCCCAGTTAATGGCATTCTTTCTAGGTAAATTTTATTGATGGGCATTTAGACATTGCTAATTGCAGAGAGTGAGTCTCAATGTTTCACTTTTGAAGAAGTCCAAAGTACTTCTAAACTTAAAATCAAACAAAGGGGCCAAAGCTCTCCAAAACACATTGTCATTATAATATGTAAAAATCCGAAACTATCACATTCAAACAATGTAATAATAATTAATAAATCGCAATTATAAATATTTTTGATAAGACATTTTTACAAGTTGTTGGCGCAGCCATTTCCTGTTTACTGGGTTGCCTAGTTTAAACCGAAATCAGCACACTTAGAATATCAACACCGCCGATTTTCGCCATATGTTGATACGCAAAAACACCAATACGCAACAACAACAATGTACGTTACATACCATCTACAACGATGCAGTATTCTCCCGGTCGTCCCTCGTATGCTTGCACTTGTCCTGCATGCTGTCCCAGCGCGTCCAATTCCAGCATGTTCGCCTTTATTTCGAATTCGTCCGCATTCGGATTGAGTGCAGGCGTGCCGCAAGGACCCGATTGCACCTTGAAGAACAAAACCGAAAACACAGTAATTTAGCTGATTATTATAAACCCTGCGTACGCATGAGAAAGCACCCCGCGCGAATTACGCGAAACACACACGCGTCGTGGAAATTTCGGATGCGTTTTACACGTTTCACGCACGGAATCAGTCGGTTGTTTGGTTATTCAACTGTTTTGCAGCGTAATGCCGCAACGCAGGCAACTTTCAATACACGGCACGAAAAATGATTTCTTTCGGAATACAAACATACCAGTTATCGAAGTTGATGGTACTCAACAATGTCATTGTAGGCAGTGCGGCCTATCGATTGGAATTAATTACGAAAGGTTGTGGAATAATTAATGCTAATCAATCCAGCCCCTTTTGAAGAAATATGCATTTTTAACGTCCAAATATGGGCCGGGAATGAAGTTTTTTATTCGTTGGTGCATCTGACAAATGACATTACTTAACGTCACCTTTAATAACGATTTATTCTTTTTTAATTAGGGATCACTGTTTATATGTATTAAAATCTCTTATTTAAATATATACAAGGCAAATCACATTTTTGTTTGTGTATATTCTTCAATAAGACGATGGTAAGCATTTGAAAGGCCACCATAATTTAGAAATTGACAAATTAAGTTGTAAATAATAAAGTACCAAAGTGAGTTAGTTGTCATTTTTTCTGACATCGCGCTGTGACACGGTCCCGTGTGCATCGCGCCGTGAAACAACCCCATGAATCGGGAAAATTCAAGAAATATCAATCATACTTTTTAAAAAGGAGTTGCACTTATTTCCAGCTTTGTGTGAAATTTCTGTGTCAAATGACAACCAAACTGTGTTTGATTTCATTTAGGAACATTACATAAGTTCCTAAATGCAAATTTGCATGCTATTTGTTTTGGATTAATTTAAATTTTGTAGCGTAGGGCGCACACAGCTTTTCAACGTAAAGTTGACAATGATCAGAGGCTTAACGGGCTATAATCATTTAAAACGTTCACCTACAAGATTTTAACAAAGGGGGTTTGACACTTTAAGGCGGTGTTTCCCAACATTTATTTGTGTCATGCCCCACCTTGGCGTTTCAAAAATAATAATGGCCGCGCTGAGAGAAATATAGTTTGCGTTCAAAGAGGTTCCCTGTTCCGGGCGAAATTAGAGTCCAAGAGAGACTCTCCCTGTCAGTACCGAGGATCGAATTCCAATGGGAACACCGACAGAGCCAATTTTTGTATTGCCCCCCTTAATAATACAATTTTTCCCCTGTGGAACGTGCGCCCCCGTTGGAAGACATTGCTTTAGGCAAATGCGGGCTAATGGGTCAGTTTCTGTCGCAAGTCAGACAAACAGGGGATCCGCTCAGAGCATTAATTAGTCACAACCAACCCCAAAAAAAAGGTATGAAGAAAATTTGATTAATATTTTGGTTTTCAAATGAAGACTTGTATTGTTTTAAAACCCAAGTTTGACCATTTGCCCCATCAATTTTTAAGTTTCTCGTTTCCTTATGATGGTCCATATTTTGACTGTGTTAATTAAAGTTAATTTATGCAACCAGTTATGCATATGCAACCGGTATGAAAAATTGTCAAATTTACTTTCAAAAATTCATTTAAAAAAGTACGTAAATCAAAGAATTAAGTTATTATATCGACTTTGTCAGTACATTTTGCAGTGAATCAGCATAAATTAAATTTACAAATTTGACAGCAATCAATACAATTTCCCAAATCTTTTCCTATATATCAAGTCTTCAAGTCTGTCAAGGTTATGTCCGATTCAATTTAATGAAGTTAGCTTCCAGTCGTACAGAAGGAATTGAAAAGTTGACAAACTAATCTATTAGAAATGTACACAAATCAATGTATCAAGTATGCGAATGACTCTTATCAGGTATGCCTCGTAAAATGTTTTGCATTTCTGAAAGCGTTGCGAATTGTTGTCGCTTTATGTTTACGCGGAAAACGTAACATATTCGCGCAATTTGTATCCATATCAACATGTGCGAAGTGTAAAATGTACATACCCAGCGCATTGTGCAACGCGTACTCCGTAGTTTTGTTGTTGATGTAGAACGCCGTGCACAAACACACAACTAATCACGCCTCCACTTTCCACCTCAGCATTTGCTTATCGCGGTGCTCGCATAACCGCGCCAATAAAGCACCACGCGTAATGTGCCGCAATGTATGCGATTTTTTGCGTATAAGCCGGCGTAATACGCACTCACTGACAGCCTACAAAGTAGGCGCTTGACGCTTCTTTCGGAGGGAGTTCGATTCGATCACAATTTGTTCACGGGCGCAGTGTAATCGCACGAACGACGCACACACAACGCGCCGTTATCAGCCGGCCGATTGATAGCACGCGCCACGGTGTAACGCCGGTGAGTGTGTCGCGGTCACGCACGTCGTCGCTCTGCCTTCTGCCGCGTGGTGTGTGAAAACGAAAACGTTTGCATGCCTGATATGCGCAGCGCGTTACTGAGTGACTGGTGTTATCAATGATTCGTATGTACTTTGCCGAGAAAGCAATTTCATTACTATAATTCGTTCGACTTTTCAAACTAATAACCTATCATTCCCTTCTGTGCTCATCGTGCTCGTGATTGGTTGAATATTAAATTTTAGTTATCGAAAACATGGCAGATTTTGCCATATAGGTTATGGTTATTTTCGATGTTATTGGCAATTTATCAAAACTATCATTTAATCTTTTTTAATACAATTTGTTAATTCGAAATTGTTAGTTCCAACGTTATTTGTAAGTCAAATTAACAAATTACAAGCTGTAATCAGCTAGGATTGTTTAAAAACAAGTTGAAATTTAGAAAATATACACTGTTGCAAATCCCGGAAGTGGTGCAAGCGATTATTAACGAAGCATATTATCGGGTGTATCCGGAAAATATTTGCATATTCACTTTGAAGTGTTTTTTAAGGGAAATTATTTGGAATATCAGATTACAAGCCTCAAACCCAAACATATCACAACATCCCAAATTACTGAATGATAAATAAAATTACAGACTAAAATATGCATAACAATAATGAAACTAACATAAATAACGATACAATTTAAATGAACTTGTTTCCTTCCTTTTAACCTTCTCCCTAATTATTTGATTGATTAAAGCCATATTTTCCCCTCCCTCATGCAACAATTCTCTCATAATCTTGCTAACAGAATCATACCCATTTATCCACCTATCCCTTACACCCATACATTCCCTCACAATATATTCCCACGTATCCATCCCGTAAGGGGTCCTGTTTAGAATGCTTTCCTGTCGTTTCTGTCCCACAACCTCCCAATCTGTTACCTCAACCTAAAACTACATGTTTTTCAGAATATTTTAAATATATATTATTTAAATGAAAATATCTATAGAGAATGTCTACTTGATTCATCACCCATGAAAAAATTGACATTTCCTAATCAAAAACAACCCTGAAATGTGTTCATTGTACAACTGGAGTGAAAAGTGTATTGTACAACGAGCATAGAATGGTTCCCGTTTCCGGAACACTTAAATTATCATGGCTTACTGAAGCTGAATAAAAGTACGAAAACAACTTTAGCACGTTTTAGACTGTCATAAACGAATTATCAACCAAACCACGAAAACAAAAGTTTACATAAATAAAAC
Organism: Mimaenictus wilsoni; assembly: GCA_027575185.1. Lineage (NCBI taxonomy): Eukaryota > Metazoa > Arthropoda > Insecta > Coleoptera > Staphylinidae > Mimaenictus > Mimaenictus wilsoni. The sequence continues at coordinate 692,581 of JAODAC010000008.1, read as the reverse complement.
GCCGTATCCCTACCCTTCAGCGATTTCTGTGCCTTCGTTCTTCGCCTCCTAAGCGGTCGTCAATCAGTTACGCATCTTATTATGTTTAACTTAATACCTTTGTGGTCAAATAACGTTCTGTGCTTTTTGTACTCCTGTTGTATAATTTACCCATTTTAGTATCGTTTTTATTTAGACATTATATTCATATATAATAGTTGTAGAAAAAGTATTTTGTACAAATCACACGGAGTGCCGTTCCTCACTCGTATGAGTTACAATTTCTCATATTCCTGAGGAAAGAGGTACTATCCCATACTCCTTGTATAAGATATAATAATTAATCAACTTACATTCAATAATTACATTTTGGAATAATGTTAATATATAAATATTAATAGGGCAGCTTATTTTATTTACGGATATTTTGTAAACTTTAATATTTCTTCGTTCTTACAAAAGTCTCAGCAGCCCCGCTCCTCTATTGCCCCCATAAACCCCAAAGCATTCAGTGTCCATGACCCGTTTCAAGACCCGCTAAAACTCTCGCCCCCATAAAACCAAACTAATCTATTCAACCGTCATGTCCATTCCTAGAATCTCTCCCGCCAGAATTTCTCCGTTTCTGACGTCACGGCATCTTAGTGTCTTTCTCTTTCATTTACATGCCTTATATACCCCAACCTTCTACCAAACCTGCCCCACCACATATTTTTCTGTAGAATTGGCATGTAAAATCTCCTCCAATAAATCCGTAGTAAACTCAACAGTGTTTAGAGTTGTTCTGTATATATTAGCAAGCCTAATAAGCGTTATCAACATCCCAGGTCGACGCAGTCCCTCCAGAGCGGACGAGTACATCTTCGACATGCACGCTCTCCATCATAGCCTGTGGTTGCACAAATAATCTACTACGTTAAACACAATATTACCTATATAACATGTGCTGCCTACTAAAGTGTAGACGTAATAATTAAAATGAGTTTAGTTTGTTATAGTATTGGATCATCATTAACATATCCCGTAATGTCCAAATGTATAAAAAAACTCAATATACTACAATAGTGCAATAGATTGAGATAATTTAAATAAATGCTGCTTTAATTTTGATTATAGTTAATATAATAGTTTCAAAATTAAAATTGTGTTTCCACGTAAACACTTCACTTGACTATTCAAACTATGATTGGTTATACTGTCAAAAATACAATAACTTATAGCATTTAGACCCGTTCATTTTTGGAACTTCCTTTAGTTCATTTATATTAAGATAAAACTTATTTACCTTAGATTTTGAACTTCCTTGGTAAAATTCCTTGAACGGAGATTTACTTCTGGGCAGGTGACTGTCGATGTCAGTGTTTCTAAAAGTGTGGTACTTTATGTAAAGAGACTGAACGGGGAACGTGGTAGATTTTTAAAGCGGGTTTCCCCAAGAAATGATGGTGCACTGCAGATTTAGAATGATGTCTAAATGATAATTTGACTGTAAATTTGACTGAAGGATTTGTAAAAGAGTCAAGGACATGACAAGAGGTACTCAGCATTACAAAGAAAAAAATGGGATGCTGTCAGGGATAAGTTACTTAAGGATAAGGAACTTAAACTATTTCATTATAGAATAAGAAAATGCCTCATGCGAAAATTGGGAATGCGATTTAACAAATTCATGTTGACAATTTTGACAATTTCAAAGTTAGCAATTCCAATAATCTGTGTGTAGCGTGTTGTAAATACTAGAGTTTATTTATATTCATAGCTAATGTAAAATAACTTAAGAATAATAACTTACAATTGCCGTTCTGAGTTAATTATCAATCTCTTACATGTTTTTGTGAAATGTAATATTAACGAGGCTCATCGCTGACATCCGTGGGATGTGGTTTCAACCTTTTGCCCTAGTTTTGTAAATATTTGATACATACGTTTAAAACTATTATCAGAGCTGTTAACCTTATTAAAAACTGTTACAAAATTCATTGTAAGCAAACTCCCTGATCCCCCGTGAATATGACGTTCGACGACAATCGTTAGTTCTGGCTTATATAGAAAATCATTTCTAAATTGTTGAGATATTTCATAAAATTAATCTATAATGAATGTTCTTGATCACATACTTAGAAACACATACAAAAAAGGAGGAAAGTCGAGAAAGAAACATAAAATAGTCGAAAATTTCAGATACCTAGGTACCCATAAATAATCAAGAATCAACAAGAAAAAATAATCAAAAACACATGCGACAAGAAAAACATACTGTGTGAACAAAACAATATTAGACCACAAGCAAATAGGCAAAAACCTAAAAATAAAAATATAGAAGACATTTATATGCCAGTCTAACGTATGCTACAGAGATTACCACCATGACTAATTGTAAGATCCAGGTAGAAACGATAGCAATATGTGAGAGACAAATAAAAAGATACTCGGGGAGTAAGATATGAGGACGAAGAAACGAGAGTTTTAACAAACAAAGAAATAGGAAGGTTGGAACATGACTTGACTCAGAAAAATAAATCAACAAAGCCCAAGATGGCTGGGGTATATATGGTGGATGAAAGAAGCAGGACCACTTAAACAAATTTTAAACTAGATCACAAAATTAAAGAGATGGTTAGATGAAACAACAAACGATTTAAAAGAAGCAGGGGTAAGCAGAGATTGGTAAGAATTAACACAAGTCACGAGAAAGAAGATAATATGATCACAAAATTGTCTAATGTCTCAAGAAGAACTTTAAAACTAATCATGTTTGAAAATGATATAAAACACGTTTATGGTTAACCTTGATATAGGCAGAAACAAGAACGTTTTTGTCAGCGCAGGAAAGTAATCTTCATCAGGACTAGAAAGTGTTCTTCCTTGTCCTAGTTAGTAGGATAGGAAACAGGTTGACATGTAACGACCCACGTGTTGCACACTTCTGGCACTTCCCGTCTCAAGCCCATGTCGCGCCTCATCTATTGCCAAAACATTGGCATATCGATCCAACATGGGTGCCAATGCCTAACATGCGTGGGGTCCTCACGCTCCTTGATCGCATCTGCACTCCGATACCGCCTCGATGACGAGTGTCAACAAACAATACTCACGCAGCAGACCGGCTCGCGAACCCACCGCCACCGCGTCCCCACGTCGCCACTAACATCCAGCGAAGCGTATACCATATGCTCTCTGCCCGGTGCGTACAAACACATCAGCATCCCTCATCACTTGCCTACACTCACCTTCTGGATGATGTAGCAACGAGGATTGTACGCTGTGCACACGTATGTACCGTTCGCGTCCAGGCACGCGTTGAGCGGATCGACGACCGCCGCCGTGGCGCGGCCCCTCCGCAGCGGCATCGACGATGCACTACTCCCACAGCGTACTGTTCCTGACGATGCTGGTGCTGATAATGTTCACGACACGTACTGCCACAACCGGTGGTGGTAGTGGCGATGGTGGCAGATGTGTTGATGCTGGTTGTGGAGGCGGCTGCTGTGGTGCGGGCGAGCAACAGCGGTTGCCCGCCACTCACCATGCCGACCTGTTGAGTCCGGATATATGCGCACCCACACACTGCCTGCACACCCAACGAAAGGGCAAAAACACACACCGACCGACACGAAGCACCACAGCTGATTCGCGCCGCATCAATGCCGTCGTTGCCACCGCCGGCGAGAGACCTTTCGGCCCGCCCCCGCTCATCGAAGGCGGCGGCGTTAAGGTGGGAGGAGACCGGGCATACGCGGCGCCTGCGTATCAGCACGCGTGGGCGTGTTGCACATCAATAACACCCAACTGTTTAACCCACATCCGCCAAACTTATTCGATAAACAAAAAAAATTATTTGTCCATTCTAATAGGATGGCAAAAGTGTAACAAATGCTTTGACTGAACGTCAACACGTTTTGTCGGGTAGAAATTCATTCTCATCATTTTCTTTTGATGTTTTTTTTTGTTCCGACTGCTAATAAAAATATATTATGTTATTGTTAGGGTCACATTTAGTTATTGAAACATTCTGGTTTAAAGCCCACAAAATGGGTTAAAACAGGGATGAGCAACCACCGGCTCGTCGATCAAATTTTCTGGTTCCCTTGACTAAAAGGTACCTTTATCAGTAGTAAAATATAAATGTGGAGGCTCCAATGATATTGCTCCTTTCTAAGATGATGCACCGACCGGATTTGCATTAATGTATTATAATACTATTCATTTGTTTATTTCGATTACATCCGGTGTCCTGTAGTTCCAGGTATACTTCTTGTTTTATTTGATGTAAATAATTAATTCACTTTTGTCAATTGCCTATTTCCTACCTACATTTCTGCAGCTTTATTAAGCCTATATTGACAAAACAACCAGATCATTGAATAAGAATTAAACTAAAACTCATGTTTCTTAGGATAAGCTTAATCTCTATATATCGAAGGTGTAATATCGATTTGAAGAATTTCGATCATTTCTTAAGTTACTACATTGATTGCTAATCTTAATGAGGGTGGGTCCCGCCAGGAAGCCTGTGATCCATTAACTCACATCCCAGGCGTCTAGCTAATACGATATGATGTCATTTTTGACACTGCTCACTTCAGCAAGTTCTTTTCGTAAAAATCTAATTTGATGTATAGCCAGTAGGCGAGTCACCATTGCTATAACTAAAATACTTCTAACAAAAAGAAAACAGGAAAGAGAAAAATGAAATGGGTTGCCAAGTAAGTCACATAACATAAAGTTCCATTTTCTTTTTATTTCGTTTGAAGATGTTCTAATTCATTTTTTTCGCTGCTTTCGCTTACATATTCGAGTCCAAAATTCTAAAACTCAATAAACTGAAAAAAAAAAACATTGCGTTTGACGGGATAAAATCGTAATAATTAGACTATAGAGGATTCAAATTACTTGTGGATGTCGAATATGTGCAAACACACACGCACACGGAGGGAGATGAACACAACAAACAAAACAAAATAGAAAGAAAATAAAAAAACGAGTCGCATCTCAAAACCCAGACTGATTGCTATTCAATTACTTAAACAAGTCATTATTCGGTTTGGTTGTGGCTTAGGTTGCTGTTTTTTTCGGCGACACCCCCGACGTTTGTTCGATTTTGCGTGCTAGTTTCATGTGTACGTTGTTTTTCTAATGTGGGGCTGCAAATACGTGTGAGCATGATGACAAAGGCACAATTACAAAGGAAAAGCCTCGCGCCAAAGTTCGCCGGTCTTAGGAGGGGTGTTGGGCGCTATCACCAGCCGCACGCAGCACACAATCACTCCAATCATTCGCCACCGAAAGTGTACAAAGTGATTTCAGCAGCACCAGGAGCTACTGCTACTGCTCGACTTTGGTGTGATTGTGTACGGCATGCGGCCGCCGAGCGTCAATTTATTCATGTACATCATTGCGCTTATTGCTCTTGCGGCTTGATTACTGCTTGATTGTTGCATGCTGTATTTTTGTCCGCGTTTATTACTATGTGGTAAGAGAATGCCGAGTTTATTTTTTGTTTTAAAACGTTTAGCAGGAATTAAAGATTTTTGCGACGACGACGACCATATTAGCGGAATTTGCCGTTTGTGGTTATGTATGCATGTGTGTTTATCACCTCTCTGAAAACATCGAATGCTCCCAGGTACATATTATCATCTGGGCTGGTTGATCATTGCATGTACTAGAACTAAGATTTTGAGTTGGCTGGTGTGGCGATGTGTGTGGTTGTGGTTGATGGTGTGTGAACTTGTGTGTAGGTGTTTGTGTGTGTGTCGACTGCGAAACTAAACAGAGAAATCCTCCAGGTGTGGTGGTGGTGGCGGCGCCGCGAACGCCGACATCGACCACATTAGAAGCCGTGGACTTTGAGTTGCTCCGGCTTCGCCAGACCACTCTTCGTCAGGAACTGGCAGATGTTCTCACGCTGATCGCCCTGCAGCTGAAGCACCTCGCCGTACTCAGAATGTTCTATTACAGTACCATTGCACGCAAATTCCTGCAAATAAACCACGTTAATTATTTGATTTGTCTCTGGACAATGTTTAACAAATATCGATATTAACGAAATTATCTACAATTGACATCAGTCTGTAATAATAAAAATCATATTATTTGTAATATATAATAATTAATAGTAACAGATAGATGGAAAATAGGATCTTAGATATTAATAAGCATATTATTAAAATTATTATCAAATAATTGACCGTGGTATATTTATTAAATTGCATTAAAGCACATTTATTCAATGATAAGTGAAGCATATGCTGTCTTATATATCCCTAAAATAAATGAAAAAGTGAACACCCCAATTTAGGAAACTGTAATACGATTAGTAGAACAGGCAGATGGCGAAAACAAAATGTCATCTCCGATTACAACCCATTTAAGCAAAACCGGGACTATCTAGCCTGTTCATGTCTCCTAAACTAGACTAGTACGATAATTAAACCTTGATTCGAGAACAAGATTGATGTAAAACATGAAATCCATCTTCTATTTATAATCTCTCACTTTAATTCTGCGTCCCAATAGTCTTCTCGGATGCCGCATGATTGTGTTTATAGTATGGGTTTTTAGAAAGGACAGATATTTTTCAGAATCGATACTTGAAAATAGAGATACTTGTCGGTAAAGAAAGTATTACAGTCATCAAAATCACGGTATAGGTCCATTTATTAAGGAATATCTATAGATATCCATAGTCCCGATACTAATAGACAGTATCGAACGAAAGTATAGATTTATCGATATCAATACATTTTTGACATATATAGTTATCAGTAAATTTGTTAAAAACAACAAACTGCTGTCCAAGAATTTGACCTAATTTATGAGGTCCCTTGTGGAATTACAAGTTATGGTGGTGCCAAAAACATGGTATTAAAAAGGAAATACAGCTACAAAAAAATTGGGGCTAAACTGAAAGAATACTGGATGGAAAATACACATGGGATATTTTGAATTGCACAATTCCAATATTTTCATGAAGCCATGCACAGGTTTCAGTCATTAAAATATTAGCTCAATGTTACCAACCTCATCTTAAAATTTTGAGCAGCGATACATTAGTATTATACTGAATTTAATACATATTATTCGAAAAATCGAATCATATAGGTCGAAACTGAAACTGTATGGCATTGTACGTACCCTTGATCGACTATAAGTGACTTTTGTACATAAAAATGTTTATGATTCTCGGAATCTACCTTGCATTGACATGATTAAATTTCTAAATTTAAATTTTCAATTATTGTTAGAAATTTTTCCAATTGTTTAACATTATACATTCCTGCCAATGCATATATGTATTTGTCTAATTCTTAATCATAAGAATTGATGAAATAAAAGCGTATGAAATTTATAAATCGGACAAACACCTATTCACGAAAGTTCTGGTATAGGAAAGAATGATTTAGCGTCATTAACAAGTTGACAAAGTAATGACTCATCACATTCTAAGAATACTAAAGTACAAACTACCTGCCAAATGCTATCGCTTGTTCATTGCAATTAAATCAATGAATTCTGGAACTTACCTTTTTACATGCTCTCACTATTTTTTTCAGGTCATAATCGGATGAAAGGCCCTGCACAGTAGTTAAGGTCTTACGACCATTACGTTGTTGGATCCTTATGTGAACTAATCCGTCCTGAACATCATCTTCTGAACCCTTGTTTGCATCAGCAAAGGGGTCTGCAAAAAGCAAACAAGCAGTTAATTAAATGGTTTTTACAATTACGAAATGCAGGCCGCGACCTGATTCCGCCCGATAATCAATACACCGTGCCCTAATTTATTGCAACGATGCAATACTAACAAAATTACATCATCCGTTTAAGACTTCGCAGGGAAAACACGGAATCCTGCGAGCGTCCACCAATCGATGCAAATAAACATAATCTACGCCATTTTGAAGTATTTGATGGCGTCGCAGCATTAAGTGGCAATGCCGCTGACATTTTTTTAAGGAAAACTGTGCAAACACTCACCAAATGTGTTAAGATTCTGGATGGACATACGATAATCAAAATATATACGTATAAAAAAAATATCGGCAAACTGCACTGAGTCGTCCGTGAGCGGATGATTACGGATTTAAAATTTATCAAACAAGAACCACGAAAGTGTCGTCGCGTACAAATACGATGCCGCAAAATATGTAACGCGCCTGCGCCTTTTGCCTGATCGGCGTCAAAACGCCCTTCCTTCGATACATTTCGAGAATGTTCGTTTTTCGGTATATTTGTTTATATAGGCAACTTTGTATCCACTTGATGGAATTATTTTCCAATATGCCAATATTTCCTAGAACATTTTTGAGTTCTATAATTTTTTTCAAAAATCTAGTACCCGACACTATTTTTAGTTTTGCTAAACTCATTTGATGACTCTCCTTGATAGAATTGATATTATAACTCATTAAAGTTGAGTCTAACGACGTACTTCTTCGAAATACTTTAAATTTTTTATAATACCCTCTTCCTATGTACACAAATCATATACCATTCGATTCATAATGAACTCTATTTCCTATAACAGTTTTTTTTTTAAATAAAGGTTTAGAAATAATCTATCGTTGAAGTTCAGTCCAATAACGTCAACATTGCCAATCAGAAAAAATGACTCGTAAACATTCCATTTTATTAACATTTCGCTTATTACTAGAAGTATATATCATGCACCAATCAATTCAGCTTGGAAATTGCTTCAATCTCCTGGGACAGTGTATAATGTATTTGCTTTGAGCTCTAGGAAAAAGGAGTATCATGCATACGTAGGACCCTGAGCTAAACACGTGGGGTAGGTATATTATTATTTTATAACATTGGTGCATTGTTGGTGCCCAGGTAGAATGGGTAGAATCATGTCCCCTTAGATATTCTCAAATCATGGATGATAATAGGGAATAGACCAGTGACGTCTTGATTCACCTATTTCCTACATGTGCCAAAATTGGCTCGTAGATAAAAAGGCAGCTCATGTCTGATATATATAAATGAGAAAAAAAAATTAACAATCAAATATTTTATGAAATCTTTATTTGAATTTTTTTTATAAATTAATGAAAATGGCATAATAAATTCAAATATTTTTCGATCTTATCAAGAATTTTTCTAAGAATTGATGAAAGAAACGTGTAACAAAATACTTTTTAGTCTTGTGAGGGATCAGACGAAACTGATTCACGACTTTCATAACTCCAAAAAGCCTGAAATTCAATCAAAATACTAACAAACGTCTCACCCTTTCCACAATTCAAAATATCATTCAAAGTAATGTGCAAAGGATCTTTTGGTTTAACCATATCAAATAATTCATCTTTAAAATCTTCAAATCGAACAGGTTCAGCACCTTGTTGTTTCAACTGCTCATCAATTGCCCGAAAGAAATAGTTTAAAGTAAATGCATCCAAGTATCCCTGGCTATTAAGATCTAAAATTCGGAATAAATATGCAAGAGCCTGTGGCTCGGAGCGGTTTTCAAGCGCCAAAACAACATCTAAATATGTTTTATAATCCATTTCACCATTATAAGTAAGACAAGTTTGAAAAACTCTATCTAAGAATGGCTGCGTTAACGTGCCAGTGCCATAACCAGCCAATTCGTGAATGTTTAACAAACCATTATGATCTCGATCTAAATTTAAGTAATGCCCGTATACTCTCAAAGCTGAACGAGCGCTAAACCAATTCTGTTCTTGTATCTCTTTGCTTACCTCCTCCACTCTCAGCTCGAGTAAATCATCAAGAAAGGAGCAGGCAAGAACGTCTAGAATTCGCACTCGACCAGCTCGAAGTGTGTCCAAGAAAAACAAGAATTTCCTGACTGCTGTACAAACATAAAAACTGTGAAATGATTTCTCTAAACCTTCTAATTGGGGCAAAGTTGGTATTAATTCCAGAATATAACTTTCTAAATCAGCCTCCCTCAAATATCCCTGACCTGAAGTGTCGTAAAGGGATAAACCAATACGAGTCTGTTCCATCCAGACTTTCCTCATTATATAGTTAAAAAGAGACATGATTGAAACTTTTCCTTGGGGATCACCCTGTTGTAATTTAGCAAAAACGGTTGCAGTGAAATAATGTTGAACTTTTGGTCCTACAAACAGATTGGGAATAAGAAACATCAATTTACTAACGCTTGTTTTACCTGCCAAAGCCACAACTTTCTTAAAGTCACTGTAGGAGATTAACTGTTCTTCTGGAGCGGTTTGATGACGATCTAAAAGAGTCCAAAGGCTTTTCAACTCTGCATTATCCAACAAATGCCGACTGCGTCTTTGAAGGAAATTGGAACGAGTTTCTTCGCGAAGTTTCTGTCGCAAGGGCTCATTGTCTTTGGGCAAACGATGATGAAACCTTGGTATTGGTAATTGTTGTTCATTGAGTGACATTCCATTCTCGGTGAGATATTGTTGGAAATAATCTTCTTCAAGTCTTTGCTTATCTTCTCTTGTAAGTTTATTTGTATCTGTAGCATATTATGTGAATAACAATGTGATTTATATTTCGTTAAATTATTTACCTTTTTCTCGTCGAATTCTTGCTTTTAATAAGCTTTTTAAATCCATTTTATGTTAAAAATTAAACTAAAGCAAAATTGACAATGCTATTTAAATATAACCTGAGAAAACAAACAAATTTAGACATAATTTAAATAGACTTCTCTTTGAACCGTACTGAACTGACAAAATAGTAGCTCCTTCCTTTTCTAAATTACGAATTTATTCTTTCTACTCAAATTACAAATGTCGCGACGCCACGAACTACGGGCAATGTCTGCCAATTTTACGATTGGCTCGATGTGCGCCTTGCGCTTATTACTAACTGACTCGGAAGTAAATGGTAGGGCAAGGGGTTAAAAAAACTATAAATCCCAAGTTTTGGACAAACTCAAGCATTCATAACAGGCCTAGTCACAATATAAATCGAAATGCTGCGTATTCTTATCACTCACTAAACATGTTTGACATTAAAAAATATGTTTAAGAACAAATAAATAAATAGTTGTTGATACTGTGGGATTGTTAATTGTTTCCGTTTTGGCATATCTCTAGTTGTAAGTTTATTTGGATCTTTTGCAAATAATTGTGAATGACATTGTGGTTTATATATTACAAAATAATTACTCTTTGTTAAAAAATTAACTAGTGCACAATTGACAATGCTATTTAAAAAGTAATCTATGGAAACAAACATTCTTACAAGACATGATTTAAAATTTTCCTTTTCACAGCTCTGAAAGGAGAATCGTAGCTCTTTCCTTTTCTATGTTACGGGTCACTCGAATCGAACGGTCTATTTTTATTATTCAGCAAGTATATTTGATAAAGGAAATTAATGATTTAAAATAAATAAAATGACAATTTAGAATGTAATTCTTCATAGTTAACCAAATTTTATGCTTAGATCGATTTTTAGTATACTGCAAAGCTTTGTACTTTCAATACTACAATGGAAACATCATTAAGAAATCATTATGCTACAAATATAGCACTGTCCTTTGTTGTTTCCCGGTAATGTGTCTATAATCATTGCACTAGTGTCTACCTTTAACCATTTTAAGCTCTATTCTTACGGTGATAAGTCATGAGTACTAAAGTCCATTTAGTCCAGTCTTATGACTAATTGTGAGTTGGCAATTGATATATTTGTGGCATATATGATCTGTGATCTGGTGTATGGATATAGTGCTGTGCACCTCGTGAATGTAGAGTATATTTACATATACTGTGACGTATGACATGAAGATAATGTCTGGACACGAGATTTAGTCCACGGATTACTTATTCATACCCAATAAAAAACTTGTTTTCGATCTCAAGTTTTTATATATTGATTTAAACAATGTCGTCGCCCATAAAAACCTTTATTTTTATGGATTGTGAGACGACTGGTTTGGAATCATGGTCGAAAATCACCGAACTCTGTTTAGTCGCAATACAAACAAATCACTTGCTATCTACAAAAGTTTGTGGCTTGCCCAGAGTTTTAAATAAGCTCAGTTTGTGTTTGAATCCTATGAAATTGATTCAACCTCAGGCTTCGAACATTACAGGTAAATATAAACATAAATATAAACAAACCTATTCACAACAGTTGTTCAAGTGTATGTTTTATGATAGCTGAGTTGTTTTCAGGTTTAAATAATGACTTATTGGAATTTACACATTCATTCACCTCAAATACATTGCAAATGCTCGAATGTTTTATCAGGCAATTGCCACAACCAGCTTGCCTAGTCGCACACAACGGAGACATGTTTGATTTCAAAATTTTAAGGAACCATATCAAGAAATACGAATTGGAGTATGGTTACGGCACAATTGAGACATTGCTATCTGTGGATTCTTTGAAAATTGCTTACAGTAAACATGATTATGACATAGAGTGTCTTAAACGGGAAGAAGAAGACAGAGAATTGTTGAGTAGTTGCGGAGTTGAATTAACTGATGATGACGATGATGATTTTCTGCTAAGGGCGAGAATTATGCAGGCAATTAACGAAACAACTCCAACCAAGAAGGAGGAGATGAAAGGAAATGGGGATCATACGAAGCATGGAAGCAAGAAGAAGAAATTGAATTTTGGGTAAGTTCCGTACTGACAGTGTTATTCTAAGTCAGCTAACTAAAGATATATCTTCTGTTCTGGCTATCAAATTAATTTATGTTCATTAAAATGTATCCTTCTATTTTATAGAAAGAAGAGGCCAAGCTTCAAACTTGGCGATTGGTATGAAAGACTGTCCGGCCAGCAAGCTTTAAGGAGTCACGAAGCTGAAGCAGACGCAATCATGATGGCTAAATGTGCTGCAATCCTCGGTGAAGATTTTGTCACCCGAGCGAATAGAATGGCTGTGCCATTTCTTAATATAGAGCAACCTTTTTAATGGATTATTTTTATGCACGCTTTTATTTTACTAAGTTTTTCCTCATTATTTACACATTTTACAATTTTAACCTAATCATTTTTATAAAAAAAACTATATTTTTATCATATCATTTTAATAAAATTATGATACCTTTTACAGTAAATTTCAAACGTATCTTTTTTTTACCTCTAATAATTTTATTATCACCAATATCTGAAATTATTATTTTTTTATCTTCTGAGCATCGGTACACTATATTACAAGTAAATATAAACATGAACCGATTGTCAACAGATGTCTTATGAATGAATTTACTCGTTCATTCTCTTCAAATACATTGCTCGAATTGTTATAACCTGCTTGCCAGGTCGCACAATTGCGAATAGTTTGAGAACAAAATCTCAAGAAATCACATAACAATACGAATTGGCTCGTGATTACGACCTAATAGAGTCGTGGTTATCAGTAGATATAGTAAATAAGTAGAAAGTTGATAAGTAATTGTGGAGTTTGAACTCTTTTGATGAAAACCTTAATGATTTTCTGAGGACGAGAATTGCCCAACTTGGTGATTGGTATGAAAGACTGACTGGATACTATCCAGGAGCCACGACAATGAAGCAGACGTAATCATGATGGTTACATGTGTTGGTATCCCTGGTGATTCTATCATATATTTCTAGCTTTTTTCATATTTTTCAAAGTCTTCCACTTGATCTTCATTTATCCATGTTATTTCCGCATTATTTGTAGACTGGTGTATAAAGATTCAAATTTTCTTTTTTCAACTTGGAATGGAATTGACATCCTAAACACATTACCTTTACAATTGTTCAGCACGTCAAATTCATTCATAATCAAGTATTCAATCAAGATCTAAAGAATTTTTGAGAAAATGGAGCGATTTATTAATGCTTTGACAGAAAATCGTAATTATCTCAGAAACTAGAACCACGTGAATTTCATTCAGGATTTCGAACGTTTACCCAAGAGGCAATTTCAGTGTTGCCCAGTGTAATTGCACTTTTATGTACGTCTTTCTCCAATAAACTTTGATAGAGACTTACAACAGCTGCATAGATTCAAATGGAATAAATAAAACAAACATATATTTTTTAATTTCATTCGAATAAGTTTATTAAATGTTATATCATATATTTATTGTTTATTTGATTCTATCCCTAGATATATGCAGATATACATTTACCATCATAGTCTAAGATTCTTAATTCCTTGGAATAAAAGAGAAAGCATCATACAGTTTCTCTGATTCAATTCCATATTGGATCACTTTGTAAAGATTCGAAGTTGGAGGTAAATAATTTAGATGAGATGTTGTAGTTAATCTGGAGTACATTGATGGAAATGATAGTTTTTCAACAAAATCATCATCACTGCTATATTCACTATACCCTTCTTCTTCTTGATCACTATAATCTTCTTCATCGCTACTGTCTTCATATTCTTCGTATGTAGATGGACGTAAGAAGATATTTACAATATTCTGGGTGTCTTCCCAAAAAATAACTCGATAGTGTTTGTTCATTCGATAGCATAAATCCGTCATGTATTCAGGATTTAAATCACCAAAGAAATTAAAATTCTGATTCCAGAAATAGAAGAGTTGTCGGTTCCGAATTGCAAAGATAAGACGTTTAAACAACTATATACAGAGTACAGATTGGCTTAGAATAAATCGCACAAAATAATTACTTACATCGAGAAATATATGTCCAAGGGATTTGCCTTCGTAGACAAAAGTACAATCTTGCAATGACCATAATGCCAAGGTCTTAATGTAATAACTTTTGATACCTAAATCTAAATATTTGTTACGATACAACTGCAAGAAATAGAAAAGAATAGAAAACGAAAATGATCTAACAATAAGGATTAAATAAGTACATCTAACTTCTAAAGTTATTATGCCATAATGAAAGTTGTATTCGATTATATTATATAAGCTATAAAGATTTTGAACATTTTGACTAACCTTTAACAACCGAATTGCGGGTTTTAAATGGCCTTTGTCATGTAGTAAGCGACGCTCTTGTCCTTGGAAAGATAATCGCATCAGATTGTCACTTAATCCATTATTCGGCGTTTTTGGAACAACCAAAAACTATGAAATTGTTACGGTATTAAGACAAATTTAAGCTGCATTTCTCACCTCATGAGTGAATATATAATCGCTATAAGTTCCACAGCGGCGGAAATTCCGCGGCCAATCACTGTAATCAAATTTGAAACATGGCACAAAATCTATGCTGATAGCGTTTTTGTTTAGCATATCTAATATTTGAAAGGTAATAGCGGGTCCTTTGGAAATGCTCCTTTTCTTAATCCAGAGGTGCTTTTTCCTTAATTTTCGTTTAATGTTTCTATCAGCAAGATCAATTAAACTTTGAAACCATGACATTACTTTCGATACAGACAGATATCCTTCAATGCATATTTGTGTGACAATAGGATTAGATGAGTTTACTCGCACTTTAACACATGCCGGGTATGAGTTATCACTTTGGGGTTTTGCTATTTTCGATATTGCGAAAACCAGGTCAATGTCAAACTCATCGGCTTTACCTACTTTCAGGTGATCATAGAAACTTCCACCAAAGAAGTAGTTTTGAAAAATGCTGCTGAAAAGCTCGTCTTTCCTTAACTCCGCCTCAAGGATATTTATTAACTTCAATTGAAAATGACACATTTTATAATATTCTGTAAAAATAGAGCTCTAAGGACTCACATAATGAACGATAAAGTTGCTTTCCTTAATATTGTTATTATTTAATCGGATTTCTTCTCGATTGACTTGTTGAAGGGCATTTTCCAATGCAGGGATAACGAGGGTTCCCATTCTTCTCTAATTATTGAATATAAATAGCTGGTTATTTAGAAGAACTACTAATGTAAATTCTAACCAAACAATCTCTCATATATAATTGTACAGTTATAAGTAAGTTGTGGTCAAAGTGCATTTGGCGCATCGAGAATCGTAAAACAATTGTGATTGCGATTAGTTGATCAACTTCAAAAGGACGACGACGCGACGTTAGATCAGATGGTCAAAGAAAGATGTTTTAAAGGCAATGCTACCTTCAGAAGTTGATTATTTTTCCTTTATTCTTAGTTTAACAGTGGTCATGAAAGTTCAAACAAGGACAATTGCAAAGCAAATATCCTGTGCTTTGCATTTGTGCATTGTTGTTGAATCATGCTGTGGAGGTGATGGGTGCCGGTTGATGATGAGATATAGAGTTGATGATATATACAGTTTATTACAAGCCAGATACGAAACGTTTACAAACACACAACAAGGAATACAGTGACAATCGCGAGTTAGTAGAAGAGATGTTGTTGGTACGAAAGCAGAGGACTGTGTCCCGAGACTAGGAAAAGAAAACACAGTGCAGTATCGGGTGTAGAAAAGGTCGGTCCAGGTAGAAGAAATTGGTGAACGAAAGAAGTACATGCAACGGTTAGTTTGCGTTGGCTTAAAATGAACATTTGATTAGTGAGAATTTTGGAGAAACACATGCTGGAAGAGAGGTATAGAAATGTAGGTGAAGAAACACAATTGCTAAATCTACAGCATGCCAAAGTGTGGCGAGAAACGCCACAGTACCCCTTTTCCAGATGGAATGTTATAAGGCACAATGTTAAAATTTGTAACCACCGGACAGACAAAAGATTGAAAATAAAGGCAGCTGAGGAAATGATGATACTGTAAGCCTGAGTTATATCGGTTGAACATGATATCAGGTGGTTTTGCGAAGTAATTGGACCTCGGAGTTGCGATTGAATTAAAATTTTGTCTTCTGCGTGGTGTTTTGGTCTTGCTTAGAGTTGCTGATGGAGTTAGGGAGGAGGCGTCTCTTGACTCTGACGATGTGCTGGTATCTGAGGATATAGGTACCTCGTGACCTGGAGGGAAATCGATTGGCAAGGCTTCGGAAGAGTTGTCGATGTCCTCTATTGGTTTAGATGCGCTGCTGGATGGACTTAGTTGTTCTGTTTCTGTTTGTTAACTGGTGGACGGTGGAGGTGAATTCAGTGATACTGCTGAGCATGTTTCGGTAGTAGATAAAGGAATAATGTTTCCGGGAACTTGTTGATAGTTTTTATATATAGATGATGCGGGCGGATTGGCGGCATTTTCGGGTTCTGTACGCTTTGTTGTCGATGAGGTCAATGACACACTTACTTCGGACATGGGCGAGTATATGGAGTGGTTCACATTTAGTAATCCGTTGAGCTTCTGGCTGTTGTTGGGTATCGATGGTGGTGCAAGCTTGATCCATTACTACTTTCCGTGATAGCCATCCTATATTCACGCTTTAAATCCAGTAACACCTTCTTGAGTTCGTTGTATTGATTGTTAGGTGGTAATAGAGATTTTAGGGAAACCCATCTCAAGTGTGTGTGTCTGTCCAGACGGGCCAGATTACCTTAGTGGTATCGTCTGTAACTTCCTCCCTCTCGAACATAATGTGAACCTCTGCGAGCTACTGCTCTATGTTTCCCAGCGTGCATGGGATGGTGTTGAATTTCAATCCATCGTTGATGTGTGAGTCGTTTCTTGGTCGCGGCACTTATGATCCACACAAATAATTACATGTTGTATCACGTCGGAGGGTCACCAATTTGTGGAGGGGATCAGTGCCGGTATATGATGAGATATAGAGTTGATGATATATACACAGTTTATTACAAGACAGATACGAAAAGTTTACAAACACAACAAGGAATTCAGTGACAATCGCGAGTTAGTAGAAGAGATGTTGCTGGTACGAGAGGCAAGCAGAGGACTAATTGTAAGTACCGAGACTAGGAAAAGAAAGAAGTACATGCAACGGTTAGTTTGGATTGGCTTAGGACGAACATTTGGTTAGTGGGAATTTTGGAGAAACACATGTTGGATGAGTGGTTTAGAAATGTAGTTGAAGAAACATAAATGCTAAATTTACAGCATGACAAAGTGTGGCGAGAAACGTCATAATGCAAATTTAATTTGTAATTACGTATGAAAATACGTATCGTATCAGCATTTCTGACGGTTTATTGTTTCTGAAGTAGAGAAAGTGATCAGCACAAATTTCATACAGATCACCAACTTCCTTGGGTTCTGTCCCGGTGGGGACACTACCCCCCTATGTGTTTGGAGAAGTGTACCATTTTCATCGGTGGAGGCGCCATATGCAATCATCTCGATCAAGTCCAAAATGGAGGAAAGCCTTTATCATTTGATTGATTCGTTAAATTTATAAATAAATATTAACACGGAAATTTGTTTTACAGTTTATTTTCTTTAACTTTTGAAATACACATTTATACTTAATTTTGCGAAGTAAATGATGATTAGTTGCGCGATATTATTTTGACAGTGAAAGACGAAATAGTCCTCCGAATAACGACTGTAAAATGATATAGCAGATTCATTGGTCAATTGAGTTAAGATGATTCAATCATGTTCAATCTTGAATATTGGAGGTGTTTGAGTGCCTTTGCTTGGTAACGATTCTACTTGCGTTGTAAATGCCGATACCACTTTAACAATTCCTTGTGGTATACATGCTCTATAATGTTAATTGACCAAAAACCAAAAGAGATACCAAATTCGTAATCGATTGAAGAGCTTTTAAAAATGACATATATTTATAGGTTGAGAATTAAAATATCACATGTACAAATTCGTGATAAATTATATTGGGTCGGTACAACAAAGCGCCACCAAGGTCTATAGGAAAAACATTATCCGTCTCCCTTGGGCTTATCTGGACGACAGTGATCAAATTTTGACCACTTGCTCATGTGCCGCCTCATGGAATGGAGCGGGGTTGTGTGTTTAGGTGGAAGGGTGTCAGATTTAAGGGTGTAAGATTACTTTATATTACCATCTTTTACTTCAATAGTTTTATCATATATAAACGATCTGCAGTTGTTCAATAGATAATCTTCAAAAGGCCATGTTACCAATACAATATGTGGCCTCAATTATAAAAACACTCCAGTAATGGAAATGCAACTACCCTTTGCCTTTCCCATTTTTAACAATTTATTGTTTAAAAATACAAATAAATAACATTCTAAACATTCATGAATGAAATATGAGTTTCCATTCTTAAATATATGGTAATATCATCATTATAAAATACATTAATAGAATGTAATAATTTTACCCAATGTCCCTTTTTATAAAATAAAATATGTTAATTGGTTTAATTGATCATAGATATCAATACTATCGCGTTGCAAAAATAATGCGGTCATAAGTAGTTTTAAATGCATAAAGCCCTTTCTTATCTTAAGCATAAAATTATTTGCCTGAAAATAGTCTTGTCAAAAAGAACCTGATTTTTTATCAAGTTCTTATCAAGACTCACAAGTGGCTTGCGAAGTTTAATTTTATCTTTTCTAGTATATAAATGGCTAAAATATATGTAATATGAAAAAACGCTGCTATTTAATATTACATTATAGCACAGCTACTTTGATTATTTGGATCTTGATCTTGATCTGAAATTGGAGTTCCTCCTGCTTGAATCTGCTCAACGTAGCGGGATTGCGTGCGCTCAAATACTCCAAATACTTTTAGAATCCTGGCAGCATCATTTGAGTTGAACTCGCGTAAATGCCTCTCTGCGCGATTGGAAGCGTCTTGCAGAAAGGTAGTGGTACAAGCATCGAAAAAGTTATATTTGGTGTTCCAATAATATGGCAGCTTGCGAGTTTTTAATGCATCAATGTATCTTTGGAATAACTACAAAGTTCGACATAAAATAAAATTAATTCAAGACATGGGAATAGCATTACGAACCTGAATGAAAATACTGCTTAATTTTTGATTCCTCCACTGGAACGTGGGATCGTCCAATGCCGACAAAGCAATCGTCTTGAAGTAATAACTTTTTACTTGGGCATCATTGAATTTGTTGCGGTAAAGCTGCGAAATTATATTTAGTTTTTTTTTTTGCATAGGCATAGGTTTGCAAGGGCATGTGTAAAAGCGGACTGAATATGAATGTGCAGAAGACCAAGGGGAAGTTATCTGAGAATTGGTGTTCCTAGACACATTAAGTTTGGGGATCTCCCAAAAAATTTTGGTAACCCGTAAGTATCGAAACCTCTCCGCTAGAGTCACGATAAAAGTGTGTGATTCAGAGGCGAGAATATTGAAAGAGCAAACGTCTCCACACATTTGGGGTTTCTTTTCAAATCCAATGCAAGAACGCTGATTACGTTTAGGTGAGGTAAAATGTGTGGGTGGAGGTGGGAATTCTCCATTCCCGAATAATGAAGGGAAGAAACATATAAAGTTCAATAATGAATTAATGCAGATTACCCCGAAATATATTGCGTTACAGAAGGCAGTGAGGTACGATGATTAACAGAATGGTTGGTGAGAAAATAATGAAGAGAGTATAGGAATGGTGTGGTGAGAGAAGCGGGTGTGCATGGAGAAGGTTTAGGGGAAGGTGACGAATGCTGCACTTTAGAAAACACTGTTTTAGTGCAATACAAAAGTAAAGCTTTCTTGTAACAGAAATTTAACACTCCTTGGCGATTTGGCGCCCCACACAAAGGAGTGTTACATTTCTGTTAGTATCGATATCGGCGGTATTAAATTCGTTCTTTAACTTGAGCCGGCAATTTAGCGATAACAATTTTAATTGTTTTACATGACTGAATTCAGTAGTATTACTCCCTACTTCAATGTCATACTACTGAAATATGCTCGGGAATTAATATACAGAACTTTGTCAGTCCAGGCTTCAGATTCTACTTCCAATGTACCTTGCACATGACATGTATTCACAAAATAAAAGCATGTAACTTCATGTATATCTAATTAGGTATCAAAATAAAATGGAAAATTCATTTTGAAAATTATACAAGTGCAATAGTAATTATGCTAAATCAGAGATAGCTGTGATACCAACCTTTAGCAAACGAATAGCTGGCTTAAGATGTCCCTTATTTTCAATCAATTGACGTTCTTGTCCTTGGAATGATAAACGAAAATAGGAATTGGAATGCGGGTCTTTTGGTTTAGGAACCACTAGAAACTAAAAGCAAAAAATCAGTAATACCCCAAAAGAACTTACTGTAAGGTACCTCCTGCATGAGTTGTTCGTTAGCATTGAATTTGGGACATGCACGATAGCCATCCATAGAACTCGGCCAATGCTTATTCAAAAACTTAAAACATGGCACAAAATCTACATCAAATACTGCATCGCCTTGTTGAATAGTAAACGTAATTGCAGGCCCTCGCGTCGCTCTGGTTTTAAGGAACTTGAAGCCCAAATCTCGACGCCTTCCGAGCGCATTCTGCGCAAGGCACACTCTCTGCTGGAACCACGTCATAATTTTGGGAATAGAAAGGTACTCTCCTTCGATGATTGCTAACATATGTTTAAGACTCGGTTCATAGGAGTTTTTTGCTAGTTCCATAAGCTTCATGAACTTTACTTGAACAAATGCCGGATAATTGGAATCACTAAGAATTGTAGGTTCGGCAATCACAGGCAGCGTGAATACCAAATCAAGATCGAACTCATTCGGTGCGTCTACTTTTAAGCCATCATAGAAACTACCACCGAAGAAATACCGCTCGTAGATTGATGCGAAAAATGCATCTTTCTTCAATTCCTCAATGAGTGATTTTGTCACACGTTCTAATACATCATTGTTCCGCTTCACTTCACTATCCTTCATTTTGATTTCATCGCGGTTTATTAACTGCAGTGTCTGCTCCAAAATGTTCGACATATTTATAACCTGTAATGTGAGTAGAAAAATTAACCTCTACGGCTTTTAAGGTAATGAAATATATATTATCACAATAAGATAATCTTGCAAGAAGAAAAATTACTTTTCTAAGATCAAAAGAAAGTAGTTTAACAAAAGCAGTGGCAGATTAAAGTTGATTGGGGCTCCTAGGCACTTTATGATTGGGGACTCCTCTAAAAATATTGATTTCTCGTAAGTATTGAAACTTAATAAAAGGTAGCGTGACTCCCCGTTAGATTCACAACTCAAAATTGATCCCAAAGAGGACCCCTTTTTTGGGGTCTAGTATGCCTAATTAATAATCTGCCACCGCATGGTGATTAGGATTGTCATGAAGGTTGGGAATCCCATGAATAATACTAAGTTTTATCTAAAATACTGGTTATTTATTATAGATAGATCGTTTCTAATATATGTTGTGAATAAAAAATAACAAAATAATCTTAAGATTTTCCTTTGGTATCTTGATAATCAAGTTTCATAATCACGAGCTGCAGTAAATTCATCATTTCTGTCTTCAAATTTTCTTGTGTCCTGCGAACTTCTGCAATTTCAGATCGAATTTCTTTCAAGGCAAGTTCTAACTTTGCTGTAGCTTTCGCGCAATCTTGGTGGCTCTGATCTTTACGCATCTCCCCAAGTTCGTTCCGAATTTCTTTCAAAGTTATTTCCAACTGCGCAGGAGTCACAGCAGCTTTGCCGGATACATTATTATTGCTCCCATTTCCATTCGTTGACTTAACAATTCCGCTGTTAGGTGAACTTACCGGCATTGGTAGATCAGTCTTTAGTTGCTCAGCATCTTCCTTGCCTGGAATAAAGGCCCGATTAACATTTAAAAATTCTAAGCAATTGAAATTATACTTAGAATAAAATTAAGTAGGAAATGGGGATTCGCTGCCTCCTTATTATTTAGATCTGCAACTATACGCTTAACACGATTCGCGTAATTGTACATCGTTGTTGGTGATAAAGTGCCAATCAGATTGTTGTCACTATGCCAGTAATATTCAACTCTCTCTTCACGCATGTGATTCATATAAACTTGCAACATCTAAAATAAAAGGTAGTTGTAGAATGAGGGTAGGAGTTTGTATCGATGTCTACCTCAACAAAAACGTAGCTGAGACTATTGTCCCAGAATGAGTTGTCTCTCTTCTGCACTTGCCAGATGAACATAGTCTTGATAAAATAGCTGCTGATGGAAACATGCTGAAGATTATCACGCATCTTTTTCATCAATTTTATTGCTGGTTTGAGTGTTCGCTTGCCATGAATTATCTGCCGTTCCTGTTCTTGGAATGATAAGCGCCAGCAATGGCTCATAGTTGTCGTTAGTTTACCTTTCGGTTGTTTTGGAACGATGAAGAAATCAGTCTGGAATATCAAGAATAGAACACTGTGATTACAATTCAGTAGAATTTACTGTGGTGTAACCAACCTTTTCCTTGACAGGATTTGCACGAAATTTCCCTTTGGGCCACATAGTGGCATTGAACAGGAAGCAAGGAACAAGATCAACGTCAAAATTCATATCTTTACCTTCATACTGTCCATGAAGTTTCAATGTGAAGGCTGGGCCAGATTTTACAATTTTTACCTAAATATTAGACGACTTAAGTGATGGTAACATTGAAGAAAATCTAAAGACTTACATAAAATTCTGAATCCAGAATATTTAATATATACTGATTGCCACTTGCTGGTAAATTTGATAAAGCTTTGAAAGTGACACTTTCCATCCATTTAAGTACTTTGATGGTGCATAAACAATCTCCATCAAATAACTCAGAAAGATCCCTAAAGATACAAATATGAAGAATTATCTAGCGGGAGAAGCCAATTAAGACATACATTTGATCGTTTTTATCCGTCATTTTCATGGTTACAAAACCAGGTGCTTCATTGATAGGAGTAAGAGTGAACACTTGCTTCTTAGAAAGTGTCATCAACAAGTCAATGTCATACTCATCTGGTTTGCCAGTCTTCAAATTGTCGTAGAAACTACCCCCGTAAAATGTTCGTGTGTAGAGTTTGGAAAATAGCGTAGATGCTTCGCGCAATTTCTCAAGCATAGTTTCAATGGCCTGTGGTAAAATGAAACAATGAAAACAGCTGGGATTTCAAGAAATATTAATGTTACCGAATTCAAAACTTTGTTATGCCGCTTTTTGTCTTCATCACTGACAGAAATTTTGGAAATGGCTGCTTGGAGCGCATTCTCCATGTAGTTGTACCGACATTTGTCAGGTTTTTGCTCAACATTGCTGTCACCACCCATGGTCAAATGTTAGATCTTGAAAAAAGAGAAAAGTAATTTACTGAATTGGTAACGAGATTATTGTGTGTTCTGTTTGACACCAAATTCATTAACCTGTCCCCTTGTATCAAATCAAGAGTCGGGGGAAGGGGTGAAAGGGAAAAGTGGTATTACTTAGAGTATGAGGGCACGGGGTGTAAATGATTTACACTTGTTTGTTACCGCGCAGAGGTAGACCGACGACGGAAGAAGGGAAAGTTTTCCTTCTCTGTGTACACCTGATCGATAATAAATGAGTAAATGCCGGTCGTGGTCTCACGGTTTGTTATTCTGTTATATCGCCGTTGTGTATGGCTCGTCGTGAAGGGTGTGGTACATCGGAGTGGTAGTGATTCTAAGGGTTACCAAGTTTGCACTCATTTTGACGCCAAACAGGAAATTCCATATTTGTGGACAGTTGTTTGAATTTTTTTTGAGCCTCTGGTCACCCTCGAAATAGTGGTTAGCGATGGTGGTGGTAGTTCATTCGCGGTTGCTGTTTACGCGCTTCGTCGAGTTGCGAAAAGTTAGTTCGTTTCCAAAATCGCGCGAGTGCAGACGTACAGGAATGACTCTGAAACACGCAGAGACGAATCATGCCACGCAAGCTAAGTGCCATCCGTCAGTTTTCACTACAATGCGAAACACCCCCATCAGCATCGACAAGAAGGGCCAGTCTGAAGAATCAACAATCAGAAGACACTTCGACAAAAGGGGATGGTGGCATGAGGATCTCTTTAAGCGCGAAGACGATGAGGACGCAGAATTCCCCAAAAGCGGTAAAAATTGCTTGGGGTGAAGAACCTCAGGTTCCTGGACACACGCAACCATTCCGAAGGCATTCGGAAGAAGGCTTGGGGTACATAGGATCTGATAAAACAGCATTATTCTCCCGCAGAGATTTTGCTCAAAAACTTAATTTAGAATGGCAAGAAAAGGAAAATACCAAGAACAAACTCAATATTTTCTTAGCCCATAATTACCAGTTAGAAAAAGGCAATAGGGATAAATCAAGTCCCAGATTCACGGAACCAAAGATAATTCAACCTATGCTACAACTGCAGGAAGATTTAGATGATGGAAACGTAAATACAACAAATACCAATCTCAAGCAAATCTTTCAGAAACACTTGAGGAAAAGTAAGTTGGGTATCTCCCCCCGAAGTGACAGTGATTCAGTGTCTCAAGCTGTGGTCGTGGTGCCTATTATAGAAAGAGGAAAACCTACTCACCCATCAACTCCGGAAGTTAAACTTCGGAGAGAAAAAACTTTGCCCATGGCGACTCCCGAAGAGTCATCTGAAACTCAATCTGGGGCAATTGAAGAGTCGGCAAAACCAA
This sequence comes from Mimaenictus wilsoni, assembly GCA_027575185.1. Taxonomy (NCBI): domain Eukaryota; kingdom Metazoa; phylum Arthropoda; class Insecta; order Coleoptera; family Staphylinidae; genus Mimaenictus; species Mimaenictus wilsoni. The sequence goes on along the minus strand of JAODAC010000008.1, from coordinate 667,301 downwards.
GACCACAGACCTCCGCAGCACAAAAAAGAGCAGTGTTCCAAAAACGTACAAATTCAGCTTTCCACTCAATGACAAATACTCCTAACTCTATTTCAACATGTCCTTCGCCTGTACCAATTCAACTACCACTTTCAAGAGGTTTCCGATCATGTCCTGCCCCACGCCCCCCTATGACTAGATCATCCTCTCTGCCCATAAAACCGGATATTCAAGTAAAAACACGACTACGTAAAAAGATTAAAGTATCTAAACGCTCTAAGCCATCAGGCACCAGAGACCAAGAAGATGAAAAGAAAAATTCTGACCTAGTCACAATGGTGTCTCTAGTAAGCGCTTCAGAAAGTGAAGCTGAAGATCCCGATGCAAAAACCTTATTAAGCGAAGACGGATCACATTCAAAACCTCAGTCACCGAAAAAGTCAGCGCAGCACATGAACGAAAAACACTTTTCCCTTCGAAAGACCGTCAAACAAGGTGAGTCATTACCAAAATTAATTGCTTTCGAATTTCGAAGTAATTTACCCCAAATGGGGAAAAAAATCGCATTCACTGGGCTATTGTGGTATCTAGGCAAGTGGGGAAAACGCGCCAAAATAATTATCCAGGTGTGAATTTGTGAATGCATATCAATCAACGTCAATCAATCACTCACAATTTCGGGGGGCACGGTAGTTTCTTTTCAGCACTCGAGCATTCACGCCGTGCGCAGTTTTTCGGCGAGTTTTCCGGCACGTCGGGCTTCAGTTGGTACCAGCTTGCTCCTCGATGGCGCCGTCAAGAAACTGCAGAAGAGTTTGGAGAAACGCGGTCAATCGGAAACCGGTGAAGGATTGGCGGAAGCGAAACGACGTTTACTACAGCCGAAAGTTAATCGGGATGAAGATCAACCAATTGGGGAGAATGCAAAGTGAGTAAATTTAAGAAATTTAGAATATAGACAAGTGCAGATAAAACATAATTTTTAGTAACAATATTTGACATTTTGCATCAGATCAGGTCATTGCTGAGAGACAATCATAAAGGTTAATATCAGCTCCATTAATGGGGAAACGGGCCACTTCTGGGGTTATCCTACGTTATTTCTGAGTGTGACAGTACAGGAATCACAAACTACAATAGTTGTGGTAAAGAAAAAGTGTCCTTAATGCAATGCTGGATACTGATTTCATTTTAATTATTCACAGCTCATATTGAGCACTAGAAGTGCAAACTTCAGTGTGTCTAGTCTATTGAAGGGCAGAAAAATATCCTGTGAACATGGACATGTTGACATGTCTGTAAGTTAACATACTAGGCATGTAGGGCATACAAGAGTCTCTCTGAGCTTGTTTGATTTTCTCAGCATCGACTACTATAGTTATTATCTCTATTCAAACTATTTTCACTACAAATTAGACATATTAGAAACAAATTACTATTGATTAGAAGAAGAATTAAGAGAAGAATCTTGAACTACATCTGTTTGATTGGATCCCGGGACACAGCTAATGTCATCGAACGCACCACTGAGTCTCCTGGCTGGACAGTATATGATACGCGGTAGTCGCGGTTTTATTATCAAGGTTTAATTCCCGCTTAGAATGCGGGGCCTGATCTAACGAGAGTTTATATACCGCTACACCCCGAAAGGCGCAGGATGACATGCTTAAAATTAATAATAATAAATAATGATAATAATAGATTAAAGGTCGTTGTACCAATCGGCGATGTCAAATTATTGGTTTATTATA
>JAODAC010000008.1:638658-652495 GCA_027575185.1 Mimaenictus wilsoni | reverse complement strand
CAAGATGAAGCCAAAGCTTCTTAAGCTCGGTGCGCAGCGCATGCGCACAAAGGGTGAAAATGGCGTGGTGCGCAAGCCACCATGCGCATAGGATGGAGTAGGCTCATCACGGGCTCGGGCGCGTACACCGCCCTTTGCTGTAATTCCAGCTCTTATTTTATTTCTTTTGCGCATTTGCTTAGGTCTGCCCCCAGGTCTCCGAACCTTTTTACCTCTGGATTCTTCTAAGATCTTCTCACTTGAAGCATGACTTTCGTCATTTTCAAGTTTATTTCTAGCCCTATTCGTTTGTTCTGCTTCTCATTTTATGGCTCATGTTCTTAATATCTTACACATAGGTTGCTAGTTGTGAAATTTTAGTCGTTAACAGATTGGTCCTACCTCCTCCACTTCCTCCTCTTCCTCGTTCTTCTTTCTAGACTTCGGGCCTGTTCTTACAGAATTGCCTCAGGTTTTTTGGGAGATGGAATTCCACAAGTGCCGCCAACGTTTGGGTGGGCGGCCCAGTGGTCTTTGCTTGTTGGAGATACTGCTGACTGCCCAGTGTACGATGAGTTCGATGTTCATTCGGTGAACGTCCGAATTCCATTGCCTCCGCCTTTCTCTCATCCAACTTTGCATCCTAGATGGCGAGGTCTTCTATTATATCGCTGCTCCGTTTTTTGTCCCTTAATGTGAATCCATGGTTCGCTCTTAGTGTCCTCATTTCGGTGGAACGAGCTATTTGCTTGTTGACAGTGCTGTGTACACAGATCGCTCTAAAGTCGTATATACACTCTCTTTACCATTCTTCGATATATGATTATTTCTCCGGATCATCGAGTGTAGAACACTAGCTTTTTTGCAGGCCCTTCCCGCTGTCTGACGGACATCATGCGGTTTTTGTTGAGTGGTTGTAATTTCCGCCTCAGATATTGGAACTCCAGAACCTATTAAATGATGTTTTGTCCTACCTGTAGATTACATCTGATTGGGGTACGACTAATTACCATGCATTACAGAAACATTGGTCCTGGCAATATTTGATTTTCGAACGATACTCATGTGTAAATGGATATTGGTGCACTTAGTGCCAGCATCAGTTATTACCCTCGCTACGCTCGTGTCCCAAACAGCGGCGTGCCCAATATCGCCGTTTCCACACTTGTATCGTTATAACCTACTTCATTATAATAAAATATTAATGCTTCTATGACAAAACCCTCTAAAATAATTCAAAACTACAGAGTATAAAAGTATGGAGTTATTATAAAAGTATGAAAGTATATAGTATTGAGTTTACAAAAATTACTTTATAAAATATGAAATCTTCCCAAAGAACAAACAAATATAATACTACTTATTTCCTCATATTTCAATTATATTATCCTTATTCCCAAAAATACGAAGTTTCAATAAAAAAGCAGAAAAAGCGAGACGTTGACGGCATAAGTATATCCCTCGGTCCATATCCATCCAGAGGATGTCAGGAAAATGTAAAATGAGGATAGAAAAAAGGTTTGACTGGTCCGGCAGGCTACCAAGCGTGGTGGAGCCAGCCAGATTTGTGACAGCGTCACCGACGAGGGCAAACAAATCACGCGGCGCTGCCGCTGGGCGCCCGTGAATAAAGAGAGCATCGAAAAACCATTTCGCTGCCCTTGTCGACTCATTTAGGACGTCATCCTTCCCGTCACCCGCGCCACAGCATCAAGAATACATGAGCCTAGAGGGGCGGTTTGCGTGCGAGAGAGACGGCTTCACTGATGGTCACATTGGGTGCCCTCAAAAAAGGCGATATTGAATTTTTGTCGAACCGCCACAGCAAAATTGGTACGAGACTATGGTTATACGAGATGAGGGTAAATGGTATATAGTATGTATTAACTATCTCTCAAACATATTTTTATATGGAAATACTATAATGATAAAATTTGGGAGAGTTATTTTTGTTTGTTTTGATTGAGTGACAAGAAGACAATTGGGTGACAAGGGGCTTTATGTGTCCTTCAGGTTGCATTCGAGCATTAGACGTGTTTATGGTTGGGTAAATCTGAACAAAAGTTAGCAAAAAAGTGTTCGTAAAAAATTCCCTGATATAATTTAATAGTGTGAAAAAAGGTAACTTGTTCGTTCGTTTTGGTGGTATAAAGTAAGTAGTGATAAAATGTATTTTGTGTGATTGTTGTATAAAATTTTTGTTGTCATTCATTTCTGGAAATTACTTTTCTAGCTAATCCGAAATCGAAAACAGGATCGTTAAGGAAAAGAAGGTTATTGGTTGCTTAAATTCTGTCTTTTGGTCACAGCACATAAGCAAACGTACCAAGCAGCCATATTGACATCATATTTCAGCTTGGCAAATCACCAAAAAATCAGAAGACAAACTTAGGACGCTCGGAATAGACTTCTGGAGAATATCAGCTCGCAAATCGAGATGGGGACGAGTACCAACAAAAAAAAACAATAAGAGAAATGATGGGAGTGAACACCGACATAGTCATCGAAGTAGAAAGAAGTCAGCTAGAATGGTACAGGCACGTAGAGAGGATGGGCGAAGAAAGACTCCCGAAGCAAATAAAGAACTGGACACCACGAGAAAACAGAAAAAGTGATAGGCCGAAACGTTCATGGCTACAAGGAATATAGAAGTATTTGTCCGAACGATAACTTACAGAGGAAGACTGTACTAACCGTGAAATCTGGAACGAGGAAACCAGAAGGCGTAAAACTCTATAGAACCTGAAAGATGATGATAATTTTTCTAATTATAAAGGGTAAGGAAGGAATTCCTAGTTCTCGTATTAACAAGGAGAAGGCACGGAGATGACCTCAAGGAATCGAATGCAATTTTGGTATCCGCGAAGTATCATCATCAAGCCTCATTGTTCCTTGTGTAGAATTTAATATAATATCAAAAAGTGTCATATCAAAATCCCATCCGAAAACCCCATCCCAAGGTCCAAAAAAGAGCAACATTAAAAACTGCACAACATCTGGGACACCCCCTTTGGGGTAGTTAAACTCGAAGGACGCCGCAGCTCAAAAGAAAGCCGGAACCAAGACCAAGATACAAGGGTGAGACTTTATGGCACACTTAAAAGCGCGCAAAATTAAAAACACAAATTCACGCCACTTGCCCGAACCGCCTCCTCATACGACCACCACCACTACCACCGACCGACACACGCTCGTTGCCTTTGCAAAAACAAATTAAAAACACGCCACTCACTGCGTGGCTACTGCCACGTGCATAAACCCGGCGCGCAAATTAAAGAATTAACGCGCTTATTTATGGCCCAAGACGGCGAGTTACGACGGGATTAAACTTCTCTTGTCATCTCGCCGTCCACGCCACGCCACACCGCACCGCTGTTTCCTTTTTTTATCGCATCTAATTGCGCGTTAATTTTCTTTGGTGGCGCGCCAGCGTTTTGTCTAATTTGCTACCAACTGCCAGCAATCAAGAAAACAAAAAAGAACTCATAGAGACAAAAAAGATATAGAATGGAAGTGGGTCTGATGCGAAGAGAGGGAGAATGTTGATGTGGGAATGATGAGCTAGGGGATGGAATGAACTCCGATGTTTTCAAGGGACACAGAGAAAAAAAAACGGGTTCTCGTGTTGTGCACGGATTAGCGAGCTTTTATTCATTGTAAAATTGACTAGAAAATCGCCACCCTTGGGTATAAGGGGCGCTCGCGCTCGCTACCCTTTTCGGACCAGCGGACTCCGCCCGTCCACTTAAAAGCGTGAAGCGACAAGTAGATATAAGTAACCCCTTTCGAAATTGTAAATCCACCCCTATATCTGTATGATGATGGTGCTTGATACTTGGCGCAGCGTGCTTTTATCCTTCGCGCTTGTATCACCACTCAATGTCAGTCAAAGGCGAGGTTAGGCGAGAATCCATTAGAAAAAATCTTGCAAAAATGTAAGGTTAGGGTTGTATGAATGTGTATTTTTTATAGTAGAGTTTTAAAAGCTGTAATAAATATAAAAATGCGGGATGCTTTTAAAGAATTTTAAGAGGTATTCTTATATTTTGATAATTTTTATGTGATTTTAGAACAAGTTTGTATAAAATATATAAAATTTTAGTGTAAAAATTTAAGGTTGTTACAGTTCATCTTACTCTGGAGGATTTACCTGATATTCTCGATTGTATCTGTTACTTTGTCTTCTTCTTCTTCTGCTGATATGTGAAATACGAATTTGTGAATTTGTGACAGAAGTATGCCAATAAAGGTCTTATTATTATTACTTTGTCTGCTTGATCTTATTAATTTCTCTCTCCTTTGGTGTTCATTTTTAAGGAATCATAACGTCGTTTGACAATGAAAATATATATTTAAGTACAATTTCTGAACAAATCCGGATTATCCGTTTCGAAGGACCATTGAATAGACTTAAGTTTTCCGTTCCAAAGAATCTTGCAAAGTCTTAAATGACTAGGTGTACGCTCCGAGGACGTCCTAGATATGGTGAAGATGAATTTGCATACAAGTTTGTCGAAATCGTTAGTGTAAAAATTGAAGGTTAATGTAGTCCCTCCTTTGGTGTTCATTTTTAAGGAATCATGACGTCGTTTGACAATGAAAATATGTCTTTAAATACAATTTCTGAACAAATCCGGATTATCTGTTTCGAAGGACCATGAATAGACTTAATTTTTCCGTTCCAAAGAATCTTGCAAAGTCTTAGAGGACTAGGTGTACGCCCCGAGGAGGTCCTAGACATGGTGGAGATGAATTTGCATACAAGTTTGTCGAAATCTTTATTGATTGATTCTATTGGAAGTCTTTGTTAAGATGTATACAAATGTTAGTGTAAAACTTGAAGGTTAATATAGTTTATCTTTGTTTTAACGATTTATAAGGTAATATTTCCGTTTGAATCTGTTTGTCTAAGGTTTGGTCATATTTCTCGCTTTCATGAACCTCATTTTTTTACGGTCATATTGTTGTTAAACAGTCATATAAGTCTTAACGATTCGTTTCGCAGGACCATGAATAGTCTTATTTTATTTATTTTCATGGTGATACCGTTGTTTTACGATAGCAAATCATGACAAAAATAATTATTAAGAAAACCCTGATGATTCCTTTCGAAGGCGCATAAAGAGCCCTTATCCGTTCCGAAGGACCATGCAATGTCTTTCAAGCCTAGGCGATGCTTTGAGGGATTCCTAGTTGTGGTGGAAATAAACATGAACTTTGTAATCGGATAATCATTTTATTATTATAACTAAATTATAGTTACATAAAATTACATTTGACATAATCCGACCCTAAAGTTCCCCGTTTCAAAATAAATTCTCAAGTTAATTTTCCAAAATGACGTAAAAACGACCTAAACCGAAACTTACTTAAGTCTGAATTTTTAACGCCCCGACCGGGCGGCGTCTTGACGCGCGGTATAAATTTTGGTTAGCGCACAACCGGTTTCGGCGCCCCACACATCCGTAAATAATTGAAAAGGTAATAACAGTCGCGCTACCGAACTTAATAAGAGTGAAATTAATCAGAACACCTTAATCCCAGGATGAGCGCCGCAGTTTACGGCAGATTACCGCGTCTCCGCGCCGTCGAGCTGTATGTAAGGTAAGCCCTGTGTTGCACGTATATGCAGTGCCTTCCAACAGCACCAACATCCCCATCATCGGCGCCGTCACCGTCGCTCAGAGCTAACCACCATCTAAGACAACATCTTTGCATCCTCTCAACGTCACTTCCTCTTGCAGATTACCGTAAATCTTACGCGTTCCTCGCTAAATACAGCGCGTATTACGACTAGGAGCACCTACGCAAAAAGGTTCTTCACGCTTAAGTAGCTACAATTTTGCTACCGCTTTTGCAAAATTCACAATTTACCACCCCCGCAAGTATATCGTTCAACATTATACTTTCCGTATTTATCATTTCTCTGATTTTATGTTTATTGCAGTAGTAGTAGTAGTAGTAGTTGTAGTGCGTTTATTTGTGTATCATTCACAGCATCCCCGTTTTTGTGGGGGTGCGTTACGAGACAGAGAGAAAGAGCATGAGAGGGGTTCATTGAAAACAGATTAACAGAAAACTATAGGGGCGGCGGTAATTTGATAATGCACTAGCATCGATGCTCCCGTAGGAATACGCTGATGGGCCTACAGGCCAATCTGTGTGTGTGTGTGTGTGTGTGTGTGTGTGTGTGTGTGTGTGTGTGTGTGTGTGTGTGTGTGTGTGTGTGTGTGTGTGAGTGTTTGGAAGTATAAACGTGTGTAATTTGGGTGCAATGTATTTGCGTGTATTTGAGTGTATGTACGTGTTTGTTTGTGTTTGTGTACGTGTGTGTGTGTGTGTGTATGTGTGTTTGCGCTTGGTGGATTTGTGTATGTGTTCAACCAGTATATATCGATACACAACACTCACACACTTACACACAAATACACACACACATTCACGTGCATAGAGGAACAGAGTATAGAACATGTCGGCGCACAATATGACAGAGCGAAGATGTATGTACAGAGAGATCCCGAGGGATGCCCAGCGTGCCCTTTGATTTACGCTAATTTTAAACATACCATCTGATCTAATGTCATTAAAAATTAATCTTCTTTATTGCGATTCAGGCTATGGGATGTGTAAGTGACAATATGGTAATCAATGTTTTTGAATTATATGTTCATTCCTACTTCTTCCTTCAAGTATTTGTACTTCTATAAAATTGATTTTCTATGAAAGTCCATTAAGTCATTTCTGTTGCAATATTCTACAAGATCCTCCGGGCAGCACTACAAGATATTAAAAACTATTTTTCTCTATGGTCCTTCGAACCGGATCTTTCTTTATTTACAATGTCAATAATGAAAGAGAATAATCCTTCTCTACGACATCTTGTGTGTGTTGCCTATTTCATTCTACATAATATAATAAAATATCTTACAATATGATAATCAATCTTTTCCTCTGAACCCTTTTCCTTTTATCTTGCTCTGGTGCAAATTTCATCCCTACTAACAGACTTTCCTATTGCTTTCTCAACGTTTTAACTCCAGAAATTATTTTCTTAGTTAAGATTTAGTTCTGTGTTCGCCGGGGCTAACTGAGTAATAATTAACTAGTTAGTCACTGCATTATGCATGTCGAAAGGCGACAAGATGTCCTCAGGGGCCGTCACCGTCGCCGCTCTGTGCTGTGCTGCCGTTGACGACGACGACTACGACGACGACGCCGCCGACGACCGACCGGAGCAGCCAACCCTTTCGCGCGAGGATGTTCTCGCGCGGCGAGTTCATAACGAGCAGAACTTAACTTTGTCTCGTAAAAAAGCGCGTCCGAAACGGCGACAACGAAGGGTAGATAGAACGAGCGCAATAGCCCGAAGGATGCTGGGAGAATATAATGTCGAAACAAAAAGCATTAAAGAGAAGTTGCGACAAAGTTTTCAAGAATTTTACACAATACAATTTTTTGTTTTCTTTGCTTCATTTTTGTATGTTTTGTTTTTATCTATAAATCTAGATATATCTCTAAATATCTATAGATTTGAAAGCATTTTATTACATGTTACATTTTCCATGAACATATACGATAGGTTTCTAAGAATCCAGTGTTGCTTCAAAGTATGCAGCCCAATTAACATGAGTATTTCAATATATTACAATTCAAATAGAGTTCTCTAGAAAAAAAATTAAAAACAATTTTATTATATTGGACGTATCGATATCAATATTTCGATAAATACGTGCACACGTGGATATATAGCCCTGCAACGAGAACTACCAGCGAAGTAATGGAAGAGTCAAACCTAAATAGGAATAAGTATTGATAACTACGAGAATGTCATAATAACGCTTTCATTTAACAAAATCTATCTCTTGCGTTTGATTTATTAGGAGTAACCTATAATAATAAACGTTGACGGCTATAAGGTAAGCCACTTCAAAGTATCTATCTTGTAATAAATAATAATATATTAATTGCAAAAAAGCAGCAGACTATCGACTTCATAGTCTTTCGGCCCATAAAATATGATTTATAGAGATGTATATCAGAAAAATGTAGGAATGAATGAAAAAAAAATACAATATGTTTTGCATTAGTTCTTCATACACAGACTTTCGATTATCTGATTGAAAAAGTCGTGGAAATTGATGTAGAGAGGTTGTTTTTATCTATAAATCTAGATATATCTCTAAATTTCTATAGATTTGGAAGCATTTTATTACATGTTACATTTCCCATGAACATATACGATCGGTTTCTAAGAGTCCAGTGTTGCTTCAAAGTATGCAACCCAATTAACATGAGTATTTCAATATATTACAATTCAAATAGAGTTCTCTAGAAAAAAAAATTAAAAACAATTTTATATATTGGGCGTATCGATCAATATTTCGATAAATACATGCACACGTGGATATATAACCCTGCAACGAGAACTACCAGCGAAGTAATGGAAGAGTCAAACCTAAATAGGAATAAGTATTGATAACTACGAGAATGTCATAATAACGCTTTCATTTAAATAAATGTAACTCTTGCGTTTGATTTATTAGGAGTAACCTATAATAATAAACGTTGACGGCTATAGGGTAAGCCACTTCAAATAATAAATAATAATATATTTATTGCAAAAAAGCAACTATCGACTACATAGTTTTCGGCCCATGAAATATGATTTATAGAGATGTATATCAGACAAATGTAGGAAAGAATGAAAAAAAATTACAATATGTTATGCATTTGTTCTTCATACAGAGATTTTCGATTATCTGATTGAAGAAATCGTAGAAATTGATGTAGAGAGGTGATTTTCTGTACCAATTTAATAGTGAGAGATTTCTGACGATCTAGAATAGGTGTTATTCCGATTCCTTGATAAAGAAGAAGGTTGGATGGATTGTGAAACACATTATTGGGGTGTCTGAGACGTGTGATAGTACGTAAGGCGGTCCTTTCCTCGATTTGCAGATATTACTTCGTTCTTGCGTCTATCTTATATTTGTACTTTTATATCTTTTTATTTCTATAGTATCATTATCAGAACTTGTCTACTTTACATTATTAATGAAATTTCCACTATTATACAAAATACTATTTTTCTTGCTAAGTGATTAGCGTTTACATAAAGTATGCAACCCAACTAACATAACAAGTATTCTCCTTAAAATTCAATTGTACTTGTTCTACAGAAAAATAGCTACGTTTAGATGAATTATTCTTAATAATACATGAAATAATGAATGTAATAAATGAAATAATAAATGTTGGAAACAAGATGTGAAGAATGTCAATTATTTTCTTTCCTCTTTCCAATTCTTCATTTTTAGATTCTTTTTTTCCTCTCTATCTAATCAGAAACACCTACGAAAATCAACTTCTAAGTACATGTTAGATTTCTCGGTAATTTCGAAAGGGTACGAAAATAATCAATGTAATTATACCAAGTTAATTAAACGTCGTCGGTTGATCGACAAGAAAGTTTAACGCTTTTTGGCGCACAAAAACAAAGCGAGGAAAAGGAGAAGAAAAACAGAAAGTTGAGCGCAATTCGTTTGGGTTTCTTTTCGCTGGGCTGCGTTTGTGAGTCGGTGGGACTCGCCGGACTCAGAGGGGGGCGAGAAGGCGGTTTTCGAAGGCAAAGGAGCGGACATGACATTTCACGAACTGCTTTTGTTGCTCCACGGGCGCGGATTTGAACGCAGCGCGAGTGCCCCGCGAGTCGACGAAGTCGGCGCGGCTAATATACAATGCATGGTTCCCGACTGGGAAAACCTCCCGCACGCCCGCCATCACAGACCCAACCATCGTGCCTGAATAAGTAAAGCCACAATAAACCATACAAGTGGGAATACGTTAATTTCTTAATTTACTAGTTAAGTTGTTCGGTGTCATGAATTTCTGACTACTTGTCAATGATATAAGGAAGAAAAACATATGTTTAAGTGTATAAAAACCTTGCTATAGGGTGCACCGTATTCATTAAATAATTTTTTAAGATAAATCGCTTTGTCAAGTTGACAAAGAAGAATTGAATAGAGCAACATTTTATATAGCAAATGAAAATAGTCATTAAACACATAGAATTCAAAACTTGGCAAAATTTTTCAAATTTTGAAACAAAGAAAACAACACTTGATTGGATTATTTCGGTGAGGCGAGGCGAAAGGGTCAGGATGCAAATAAGCAATTTCGTCGGCAAATCTCATATTCATACACTTAATCATCGTCCAGTCAACTGATTACCACCGTAAATTACCCCAGCTTGTCACGGCCACGTTCGCATGTCATCTGCGTGAATTATACGCACACCAACAACCCTCTCTCGCACCTCCTCCTCCTACGCCTCCACCTTCAACTACCCTCGTCCCGCCGCAATCATGATGTGCACACCCGCGTTCGAACCTGTCCGCTGAGTGTGGTGTGCGAGTATCTATCTGTCATCCCCGGTCCCAGGTACGTCGATCCTAATCCTACCCAATCCGAGCCCAACGCAGTGACCCTCGACAATCACGTCCCATTTATGACATACGACCATCCAGCATATGATATTCACGGCGTATAATCGACATGACACAATGTACCTGGATCCGCCGACATACGCTAGGTCGCCGCGCCGTCCTAGTGTCTCAAACTAATTATAATCATAATGCACATCACAAAATAATAATGCATTATTAATATTAATGATCGCCGATATTAGTCCCTCCTGTCTCGCTTGTTAAGGACTCATAATTGACCTTTGGTATATTCATAAACTAGTATTTATCATCTTTAAATGTAAACATATTGATGTATATTGGGTTGCTCAAGTTAAATCTGCTCGAGACCCTTTGAAAAAAGACTTCGTGCAAGGATACTACGTATTTAGAAGTATTTATCATCATTTAAAGAAAACATATAAAAGATATAAATTTGTTGCCTAGGTTGAATCTGAACTAAACCTGTATAAACGGACATTGCATAAGTTGAATCTACATATTAGTAGGGTAACTAGATTCAGAATGAGAATATAAAAGAATATCTGATCTTTAAAAGTAAATATATTAAAGTAAATGTATGTTGGGTTGCCTAGTTTGAATCTACTCTAGACTCTTCGAAACATAGTACAAAACTCAGTGTATATAAGTTTATGACGAAACTTTTGATTTTATTCGATCGGCAATTTGTTCTCTCGCGACGAGAGCCAATTGAAAGAAGTTAAACTTCCTTCTCCCATCCATGTTCATTACGACTGTCATTGCAACACTCGAAGTAGCGTGTCTGCTGTGAGTGTTGCCTACTGCGTTTCATTCAGTTTCACTCAGCAGCCGGATAAGTTCACGTGAAATAAACGCCTGAAAGTCGTCTTCTGCCACTTTCGCGAAGTTTGATCAAGAGAAACAAGTAAGTAACGAGGGGACGCGTCGTGACAGTTGCGACAGGTCCCCGGCCACGCCAATCACGGCCGTAATTATTTTAAAGTAGTTTGCTTTCTTGACTCGCGAGAACACGAGACATTTCAACGCATTTGCAGTCGTGTGGCGTTGTCGGTTTCTTCCCATTGATATGTTGATGTGCACGCGTTGCCCTAGCCGAGATAAACATGTTTTTGTTTGAGAAAGAGACGTTTTTCTGCCCGGTTCGACCGCCAAAACGCACAGGGAGAGAGAGAGAGAGTGTGGTGCTAGTGGTCAATCCGATGGATTAAATATTTACGTAGGTCGGATGGGCAAACAAATATACGCGGCAAGCCTCTTTTGCCAACACGAATACATAACCACATACATACACCTGCAGAAAACACAGCTATTCGCACATAAACACATATGTACCCATAAAAACATATGTATATCCGCATAAACACACACACCCACACACAGACACGCGGACGCAAATGTAGATATGGAGTTGGATAGTACTCTAACGAAAAGAGGATGAAGAGCCCGCATAGTGCGGTCGTAGTTTAACTCTAAACTCGACGAATGTTTAAATGTAAGTGCTTACTTTGGCAATGCGCGCGACGAGCGTCTGCACAGAGTTGGTTTTCTTGTTATCAAAGCTGGACACAGTCTGGTTTTACGTACGTTGCCGGCCCAAGGTGGATGAATGTAGGTAGACCTTTGCAGATGAGAGGTTTTTACAGCCGTGGCCAGTAGTGTACACGCTGTAAGACTGCCCCTGTGTGGGCGGCTGCGACCACGAGAAAGCAACTAGCATCTCATAAATGTTGCATGCGAGAAAAAAAAAGCATTAATGAGCGTTGCGAGGATGTGACGCATGAAAAATGCAGATGGATCAAAAGCTCTTGTGTATTACTTTTGACACTAGTTGCTCTTATTTAAAAGGATATTCATATTTTATAAAGGTTTTTTTCAAACTGTATCTAGTGTTAGCATAGAAGGAGGCAGATTTCGATATAGGTTCAAGAGTAATTGAAAATTTTACATTTAAAGGAAGTCCAATATTATGGCTGGAAGTTAGAAAGAAGGCTTTAATATAATGACTAGGAAGATGCTGAATTTACTGAGCATTGACTTGTGGGGAATGTATTCCCTCCAAATTTATGTCACACACACACACACACACACACACACACACACACACACACACACAGAAGTAATGGTATTCAAATAGTCACACCTGCCAGCTAGAATGTATTTCTACCAAGCTAATTCTATCTCTGTCCTACACTAACTTTCTTGCCTTTTTGACACTTCTCTCTTCAGATTTCTGAACACCGCACTTTTTCTACCGCTGTTGCCAACCTGACGGCTTGCGCACCTCGGTCACTTGGTCTTCAACCACACCACAGTACACTTTTCGCCCGGCAGGTGTGACATACCGAAGATAATAAAGTTCGTTGGTAGTCTCAAACACTTGAAGAACATTCTTCCACAGACTAATGAGGACATCTTACAAATAAATTACTTTTAAATAAAAGAAGACATGATTCTCTCTCTCTCTCTCTCTCTCTGTCTGTCTGTCTCTCTCTGTCTGGGCCTGTCAATTCTCCGATCCCGGGACCTTGCGGTCAGTAATCATTGATCACACCAAAAATTATGGAGCCAGAACAAATTGACTGAACAAATTACGGTTTTGAAATGTCCTTATGATAGAAGAAGAATTCTCAACTTATAGTTCGTTTTCGAATGACGTGCATTATCACTCAGATACTAATCTTATGGTTATTAAGCCACCAAAGCACTGTAGAATTTAGAGCCTGTGTTTACCTAAGTGCGAGCCCAGGAAATTTGCGGAGACACTTGTTTGTGAATTGATAAAAAGTAGAAATAATTGGCATTAAGCTAGGTTAGATTTTTAACGGTTTTATCATTTTATTCCTTTGATATTGAGGTTAGACTGAGGTCTAGATACATTTGTTAGGGGAAAATATGCGGTAGGTGACGTTCGTTGCCGGAGCACAGTTTACATCAGACCTCTCAGTCATCGCAGCCTGCAACAACAACAGATTGGATTGTACATCTTATTAGATTGTGACAACCGATAATATCAGGGCGCAAAATGTATATCAGAGAAATGACTATAAATACCTGGGTAAGTACTTACTACCACATTGATAAGAGAATAAAATATCTGGAATCAACCATTTTCTACTCTTGTTGTGTAATGAACATATGTCAGTATAGGTAGTGATGTTTTGCATTACTTCTTTATATCTTTATTAAATTTCAATTTCGATTTCGGTGTTTTTATTACACCATCCTCAGCAAACTACAACATAAGGTACATAGTAAGATTTTTGTTATGTTTATTTTAGGTTATATGTTTACATGTTAAATTTCTTAAAATTTGTCTATACATTCTCATGGACTAATAGTTGTTTCGTACTTACATAACGTCAATTTATAAAAATGTTTTGATTTTTGGT